>JAPMOQ010024889.1:1675638-1728307 GCA_026543055.1 Argiope trifasciata | reverse complement strand
AGGAGAGTAAACAATGTTGCCACGCCCACTTTTCAGATTCAAACAGCTATAAAAGAAGCCCATTTGGCAAAAAGATTGCCAATTTACCAAGGATTTTTATCAAATGAGCTGTTAGAGCGATGTATTTGGTTCAAGACGCGAAATTTCGGGTAGGAAATCCGTAACAATATAAAGAATTCGCAATGTTTTCTAAAAAAAAAAAAAAAAAAAAATGTTTACAAATATTTAATTTTTTAAAGAAAATGACAATAAGGATACTAAAGAACTTTAAAAATAATAATCATTTACATCCGAAAGAAATTAAGAAATTAAAATATATAATGTGTGTGAAATATATATAAAGCATTCGTGAAGTTTTCTGCAAATTTCTGAGACCATTTTTTTTCACATTAACAGTTCTTGTTCAGTTCAACTTATTCGAATAAATATAGTCTTACACAATGGTTAAAAATAAACATTGACCTGTGAAAATCATTGAAAAGTAAATGTTTTCCCGAGATGCAATATTAAGTGTTTTATCAATGATGAATTGAGAGAGAGAGAGAGAAAAAAAAACACCACTCTTGGAATTGTGTTGTTAAGAGAAGTTAACATGAAAAACGATAATGGGGCAAAAATAATACTGGAAAGTAAAATACTTAAAAGTAAGAAGTTAATGATGCCACTGATGCGAAAGGCATTTGCTCTTTCTTCTTCGGCATCTGTTTATGATTATTGACTTCATTCTGCTCGGGATAAAATGCTAGACTTGGTGTAAGGCGCCTAACGTCAACAAAATGCAAATAACGGATTTTGGTTTCCATTAGAGTACTTAAAATCACGGAAGTAATTCGCTTTTAAGTGATTCATTCATTGATTTCTATGAGAAGGAAATAACTACTCGTTTTTTTTTTTCTTCTTGTAGATGCTTCTCAAACATTACGTGTAGCTTTTTTATGCTATTTCTTTCTTTTTGCATAGAAGTAAATAAACTATGTGTTTCAAAAAAGAAACTTTTTTAATTTAAGTCAAATTATTATTAGATTTATGGGTGGTGGTGGTGGGTGGGTCTAATGCCACTTGGTCATACCAAGCACGAATGAGCGGAGCTCTTTCGAATTAAGGCAGAGGTGCGCGCCTTTCACTGTTAACGAGCGCCGTTAAGGTGAAAGTACGACTTTGCTCGACTTTGTCGAATTCATTCATACACTCATTCATCCATCAGCAAGTCAGAATTGAGATCCAAATCAGAGACCGACTCATCTCTGATTCAGTACCCTCAGAGGTATCGTTTTGTTATGTGAACTTGGAGAACTTTGCAGTCACGACCTATTGAACGTGCTCCAACTGCCATAAGCCAACACGGTGGTCTTTGGCCTAGACGAGGACAGAACCCGTGACCTTTCGGTTACGAGACGGACGCTCTACCAACCAGGCTATCGTGGCCTATTAGATTTGTTGTTGTTTCTTATGTCACTTGTTTTTGAAGAAACATACTGTGACGTAGATAGAGATTTGAGCGAATAGGGTGAGTCTCATGACTTTTTTCAGGGGCGCCATCAAGGGCCAAGAGTACGACTTTGCCACTCAGGCGTCACAGCCCCTTCTTGCGGCGAGAACTTTTATTCATGTCTTTTCATTCACTCAACAACAGATTGTAATTTAGAGCTGAATCAGTGAACGATCTCCCCTGAACCAGCTTCGTCTTGCGGATAGTGGATCCGAACTCGCAACCTAATGGACAAGAGTCCAATGCCCAACCAAACAGGCTAACCCGTCCTATTTTGGCGCCAATATGGAAAATACCCGAAACATCGAGAATTTTCCTGATTCCTCCATCAGGAACAGAGATATGTCCAGATGCGCCCTGATTGGTCGAGACATTTCTAGCCACTCCTTTTGGGACTACAGGCGATAGTTTCAAGCTGAGGGCAGTAGTAGTCAGAATCGGCGGTAGATAACGAGTCCTCCAGAGGATAGTGGTGTAACCAAGCAAGTACTGGACTCATCTGTGTGCCTTACAGTCTGTTGAGGAAGCAGCGTCGAGTACTCTAGCCAGTACTGCGGATATTGTTACTTCTTGTGAGGTACTGTTGTTATTGTGTGCTGCTGTGTGTTCGTCTCGGCTGTAAATAAACGTCTATGTTGTGTCGTCTACTGAAGGACTGCTAATCATTGCGTGAGTGTCATCATCTCATCCCTTACACCATTCACACCCACTATATAAGTTCAAAAGAACCATATGGATTTTAGGATATAGGAAATCCGTAACAGTATTTTATATTGAAATATATCAATAACAACCATAAAATTTTTGTAAACTAAAAATATATTTTTGAGGGGGTCAATTTGTAATAGTATCGTGAATAGGAAAAATCAAATAGAAATAGTAGTATAGAGTTTTCATTTTTTTCGAATGATGTTAGATATAAACAATTTTACATTATAATAAAATGAAAAGAGCAATTATAAAACTTATCATGTTTTACAGTTCGAAGCATTTTTTTCTTTGAAGAGGCAAAATTCCCTCATTTTCAAAAGGATGAATAAAAAATGAATTTTAAATATAAATGGATTTTTTCAATCCACCTTCCCGTTCCACATCGACTGATGTAAAAACTAGTTTTCATTTGTCTCAATATTTCCAGAATCTATGTAGCAGACAAGAACATTCGTTTTCTTGTCTGTACTGTTATTTTTGAACCCACCAACAAACCATGTTATTACACTAACCCGTACTAGTACGTGACCCGCGCTCAAGTATCAATCCTCAGAAAACGTACTAGTACGTGACCCTTATACAATGTATAAGTATTCGAATTCTACTAATGCTGTATTTACGCCAATTGGGAAAAAATTAGGGCAATTATAAAATGATCATCAGTATTAAGTCCACCGGATTTCAAAAATATCTTAGATATGAAAGTATGCTAACTTCTTTAAAAACCGAATCCTTTAAAAAAAATTTCCTTCGAACTGTTGCACTAGAGTTTTTTTTTTGTCTGGTAACGCACATCTATTTTACCATCCACATCCCTCGAGTGATGTCGGAGTCAACAACGTCTCATCAAGGACATCAAGGCTGTTCAAGTATCCGACAACGTTCAAAGGAAATTTTTTGAAAAATCGGATTAAAAAAATTACTATAACTATTTAAACCCTGGTTTTTAGATGTATTGCCAATTATTATACAAAATTCTATAAATACAAAAAATGTATTTGTAAATATAATATTTTTTTCATAAATAAAAAAAAAAAATTGAAATATAATATAGTTTGAGAAATGGGAAAATTTGTAGTAAATTTTAATGAAATTAAACCAAAACGGTTGACACTGTACACAAAATTGTAATGTAGAAAATCTGTTTTTCTTTGTCCACAAGTTATGGAGTATAATGATGAATGAAATGAGCCAAAATCTAAGAAAAAGTTTGAGATTCAATGAAATTATGGTTAAAAATATACGTATGGATGCATATTTTTTAAAAACACCTATAAATGAAAAAGTATTTCACCAGCAATGACCTTTTTTTGTTCATTTCATTGCCCATATTTCTTAAAACACACGCTGAAAGTTTTATGCAAATACCTCTATTAATTTTTGAGATGTCATCTTAGTTTAGGATAATTTTTATGAAAATAAAAATTATAGTTAAAGACCATTTTTAGCTGAAGAATTATGTGACCCTGGATGATAGGCCAGGCCGTCCTTTTCCTAGAAAGGATAAATTGTTTTGGAAAGAGGGGAGTCTGCACTACAAAAAATAACAATAAAAAAATATTCGCCAATGTGGTCGAAAACCAGTTTTTAACGTAGTTGGATACCTGTAATTTTGCTTCCTCACAAAAACAATGTCATCATAAGAAAAACTCATTTATAGTTACCCATATTTAATGTTGTTGGGTGTCTCATGAGTGATCCCAAGGCTTGGCGATGAATTTGGTGACTATGGCTACATAAGGGATAATACTTGAAACAGCGACAATTTTCTCGATCCTTCCATTAGGAACCGAGATACGTCTAGATATGTTCTGATTGGTCCAATAGCTCCAAGCCCCACCTCCTGGGAACTATAAAAGTTTTTTCGATCCTTCCATTAGGAACCGAGATACGTCCTGATTGGTCCAGTAGCTCCAAGCCCTACCTCCTGGGAACTATAAAAGGCCGGCACTGTCAAGATGGGTCTTGAATCGAGAAGTCATGGAGAGTGGTCTTGAATGGGAGTCCTGAACAGAGGAATCACCGAGACCATACCGAAATAAGGGCAGAGGGCTGAATCTTGTCGTGAACGGAGTAGTCATGGATAGGAGTGGCGAATTAAAGTAGTGAGTCAGTAGCTAAAGCGAGAAAAGACAGAGGAGTATTTCAGCCGTCTGGAGAGACCATAGAACAAAACTTCGAGGATCAACTCTCTTGCTGAATTCTTTGTGTGCTGTGGGCGTTAGTACTACGAATTTCTACTTGTATACTACTGTTTGCTGAAGAGTGCTGTCCTGTATGCCCGTCTTCGCTGTATGTATTTGTCGTCTGTAAATTGTTGTCGCTTTTCTGCCTGTCCTACCTGCTTGCCACAACTACGTGGCAGCACAGTTGCATAGTGTGTTAAGTGACAACAAAAAATAATGCCTTCGCAAGAAATCACTTTTTATTTCAAAACAGTTCATCATCAATTTAATTTATCATGCAGAAAGTCAATTTAACAAACAGAAAAATAATAATATATTCAGAGCAGATGACACATGCCTTCTAGCCTTAAATTAATAGAGTTTAAGTCGAGAGAGCTAACCATCAGAGGATTCTATTGACAGAGTTAAAGCCATGAGAGTATTTCTATTCAAATAGTGCATCAAAGCCAGACCATATCAAACATACCGGAAGTCACCATCTATCGTTGTGTTTCGATCACGTGATTAAAACACAACGTCACGAAAAATTTAAGTGACGATTTATATAAAAAGGGATGAGACAATTGACACTTTTTGGTTAACACTGCCTTCATGTAAGTAAAGGTCGTAGTTGCTTTCCTTGTGAATGACTGCTGATTGTGTTTTTCACAATACGCGAAACAAACCCGTAACAACACTTTAGTTTTTTCTTGCCATTATCACTCATTACATTCTAGTGAAATTTTAAATCTTTTTTACTCTTCTTTTGAGCATTTACGATTTTCCCGCAGGTCCTGCCTGGCCTCTACTTAGGTAGCTTCCGAGACGGCAAAGACTCAGAGCAGCTGCGCAACAATGACATCACCCACATCGTCTCCATCCACGACACCGCGAAGGAGGTCGTGGAGGTAAGTCTCATCCCAGCCCGGGGACTCCATTTCGAAACATTCAGTTTTTTTTATCACTCACGTGCTCAGATATATTGCAATGAACAAACACTATTCAGTTCAGTTTAGTTATATTAACGCCCCGTAGTAAAACAATCTTAGGGTTATTTTGGGACTGACCTCGTACTTTTGAACCGCGGTCAGATGACACCTGAACAGGCACCCCGCTCTTCACATCAATGGCAGGACGTTTGGCCTGACAGAGAACCCCTGAAACGACGGTTCTTCGGCGGAATTGAGACTCAAACCTGAAAACCTCCAGTTGTAAAGCCTAGACCTTCCCACCAGGACACCGCGGTCCACAAGTTTCAGAGTCAGTTATTAAGATGTGCGTACACACTAGACGATTTTTTTAAATTTTAAATTTAAAAATCCAGTTTATTGACATTAGATCATTAACATATGTTTAAACACATTTCAGTGAAAAAATATATATTATACTCATTATTAATTGATATTTCATTAGCTAATGAGCATATTTTTTGAAACATATCTTCAATTCTAATTTGTACAGACACACCATTTTAGTTCTAAAATGATGCTTAATATGAGTCTTCATGTTGTCTGCCTCCTTCAAGTTATATATATACAGTGAGCCTCAAAATTGAGTATACAGCTTGATGTGTAAGGTATGTTTTTATCTAAAAACCTAAATTTTGCAAAAAGAAAATCGTGTGTTTTGTTGTTAATACTAATTTCCCTCCTCATCCAATGAGTACAGAAAAAAATTACGAAATCAAATTTATTTTTTTATAAAAAAGAATAAATATGAGACTTGGATAAAAAACTACACCAAAAAATTGAGTATACATCTTTATTAATTTCCATTATAAAAGCAAATTAATACTTCTTTGCATATCCTTTTGCCTGGACAACATCTTGTAATCTTTTAGGCCTGAATTCCACCAGCTTTTTTGATGTTTCAACTGAAATTTTTGTCCACTCTTCTCGTAAGAGCTCCTTTAGATCCTCTTTACTTGTCACTTCATGCTCATGGACGGATTTTTCCAACTGAGCCCATAAATTTTCTATAACATTTAGATCTGGAGATTGTGGTGGAGTATGTAGTTGCTGCTTGCAATGGTACAACAAATATAACTTGACTATCTTCGTCGTATGTTTAGGATTCATTGTCTTGCTGGAAGACGAAGTTTGACCCAAGTCTTACTTTGTTGGCACTTTTATGTAAATTATTCTTTAAGATGTCAAGATATACCATTCTGTCCATAATGCCATCAATAAAGACAAGCTCTCTTATTCCTCCTGCTGCCATACAGCCCAAAAAAGAGGACGGATCCACCTCCATACTTAACCGTCTTTATGGTTTTCCCAGGGTCTACTTCTTTCCCAACTTGTCTCCATACCCTATATCGTCCGTCACTTCCGTACAGATTAAATTTGCTATCATCGGAGAACAGAACAGTGTTCCAGAAGGATTCCGGTTTGGAAATATAATTTTTTTGCGAAATATAGCCTTTTTTTCTATTGGTGTGACTAATGAGAGGTTTTCGTCTTGGAGTACGGCCATGAAATCTTGCATTATGAAGAACACGTCTAACAGTTTTCAGCTGAAACGGTTCTTCCAATCTCTGAGGACATTAACGATGCTAGTTTTGGGACGCTTAACTTCGGATTTTTCTTCACAGAACGTATAATCTTCCTCTTTTCAGTAGCACTTAAAATTTCCTTACGTACTCTTCCTGGAATATTGGCCACAGATCCAGCTTTTCGATACTTTTGAATTATTTTTTTTAACACAACCAGGACTTTTTACAACTAATGAAGCAATTTCACGGAGAAATTTGCCATCTTCTGACCATCTATTGACTAAACAGCGTTCTCTTTCAGAAGTTTCCTTCCTAGAGCTCATTTCGTGATTTTAAGATTGCAAAACAGTTAATTATGTCAGTGAAAAACTATTAAAAAGTTTACATTTGTTATGTACAACGGCAATAATAGTTTAACGAATTCATTTTTTTAATAAAAGGGGTAGAATATTGACGATTTCATCAAGTGTATACTCAATTTTGTGACATAGTTTTTCTGGAAATCTTCATCTTCATTTCTTTTTCGGAAAAAAGAAAAAAAGAAACTACCTTATTTGCTCACAAAGCAGGAGAGACAGGATTGGAGGATAGTCACAGAAAAATTCGATTATTTCACAGTAAAATTTGGCTTATTCTTCCTAAAATATTTCAGACCTTCGAAGTGTATACTCAATTTTGGGGCCCACTGTATATATATATATATTTGCAATTTTATAAAACAATATATTTTTAAAATTTTTTTCATCAACGATGAATAGAAAAAGCGATATTTTTTCTGTCATTTAAACTTTTAAATAAATATTAAAAACTTTATTGTTATGATGGAGGTAAAAAGCATCCATTGTGTCGTACAGACTATTTTGCTGTATAAATAATCATGTTTGGCTCATTTTTTGCTGAGTTATGGCTGTTTGAATGAAGCAACCTAATGAGTTTAAAAAAACCGAAACTAGAGTTTTTAGTGAAAGTACCTCCAGAAAAATCCTTCTAAGTCGAGAAATATTCCGAATATTCACAGCATATTTATATCGTTTGGAAACTAAAGGACCAGAGAGCATTTTGATTTAATAGAGAAAATATTTGATATTTTGAACATTCAAACTTTCAAGTCAGAAAAATCATCAGAAAGAAGAAAGCAATAGTATAACAGTGCTAATGATACTCACTAGATAATCTTATCCTAATGTGAAAATCCCCTTTCATTAGGATAAGATATCTGACAACCGTATTCGACGCTCTGCAACAAATTGTTGTTACTGAGTGAGGAAGTGTGGAGAGATGGAGCTTACAGAAGGAATTTCGACATGAAAATCTCCTTTCATTAGGCTGAGATATCTGAAAAACGTATTTATTGTATCTCGTTCAGTATTCTCAAGTTTAATTTTAGAAAAACATCATTAAAATGTTTCCTTTTAAAATTGATTAAACATAGAAAACACATTTATACCATAAAGTCTTTGATACAGTAGAAAATATAATTTTTTGAAAACTAAGAGGGTACAAAAATATTTGTACTACAATATTTTTGGAAGTGACTGCAAAAAGCTCTAAAATTTTGTTAAATGTTTAGTTAAAATTTAAAACTTTAAGTATTTTTTCTTCTAAAACTTTCTCTCTCACTCTCTCATAAAACTATTACCTCAGAGAAAGACTTGCATTGCATTTACGTACAATAGCTCCGAAATATTAACGTCTAGCTTGAAATTAGCATCTTGACTGAATCTGTTGTGTCTCCTTGACGAGTTATTTGGCGGTTAATAGATACGGTATGTAGATCTGAAAATATTTTGTTTACTTTAGATCAGAGATTCCTAAATTTTTTTGAACTGTCGCCCCCTTTTCCAATGAATATTTCAATATCGCCCCCCCCCCCATTCCAGATAAATAAGAGTGTACATAATGCATGGTGAAAACAAGTTCAAAAAAAATTCTAATAGATAGAATATTGTCGGAATTGAAACTCTACGGAATTTCTTCTTTATTTAAAAAAAGAGGAATAAAAATTTTAGTTTACCTGTCATGAGGACAGGCAGGGATTTTTATGATACGAATTAATTCATAATAAGCTATTGCTTTCTAAAATAAATAAATTGACAGTTTCAGAGACCCTCAAAACGCATACTTAATTACATTAAAATATTTTTATTAAAATTTAAGGACATCGAATTTCTAACTTAACTAATGCGAAATAGACTTCTGCAGCCAAAATTCATGAATTTAATTTTTAGATCCTCATTTGTCGTCGGTTCTATTATTTCTTCTAACTGAGATGATCCTGATGTGTTGACATTGGAAAAAGGATCCAAAACCCAGTCTGGTATGTCCATGCTTAAGCTGTCCTGAAAGTGCTTCTTGAAGCTATTGTACACTATATTTGGTTAATCCTCTAACGCCCCTTCGTGCCATATCAATGTCCTCTAATTTTCTCTGGGTTTCTTACCGCCCCCTGAAAGCTTCAAACGCCCACAAGGGGGCGTTATCGCCCACGTTGGGAACCTATGCTTTAGATGAATGTATTATACTCATAACTTTCGCTTAAGTGCTAGCAATATGTGGTCGAAGTCTTATTGGAATCGGATGAGCGATACGGCACCGCATAAGAGACATACAGACAAACATTCATTTTTATTGATATAGATTCCAAACGATATTTCCAAAATTATCACTTAGCAGCAACGTGCCGGCTACCAGCTAGTATCTAATAATATTCTCCTTATTGTTTTTGAACTGACAGAAAAGCCAGTACCATTCATTTTGACTTCTGATGGTCTCTGATAACATACTTCCATCGTTTAGATGTAATTTTTATATTCTTCTGTCATCAATAGACGAGCTACACCTTTTTCAGCCATTTACAACAGAGATCGGGCCGCGGTGGCCTGGTGGTAAGGTCTCGGCTTTGGAATTGGAGGGTTTCAGGTTCGAGACTCGATTCCAACGATGAACCATCGTGTGAGGTGCACCTCTTGCATATTAAATCTGTCAGGCCAAACGCCCTCCCGCTGGTGTGGCATGGTATGGAGTGGGGGGAGCCAGTTCAGGTGTTGTCCTCGTCATCTGACCGGGGCTCAAAATGACGAGGTCCGCCCCAAAATAGCTCTGGTTTTGCTTTAAAACGGGACGTTAATATAACTAAACTAAACTACAACAGAGATTTTACTGAATTTGTCTCTAGATATGATAAGCAAAAATTTCCGACTCCAAATGCTGTAACTGAACCGCGCACCTATCTAGAAATTTCAGCAAACACCGCATTCATGTAACACAATAATCTTAAGGTATCCGATTGGGTTCAAAGGAAAAATTTGAGGAAACTGAATTTAAAAAAATATTTACGGTATTTAGATGTATTATCAATTATAAATACTATATATACAAATAAATTATTTGAAAATATAATCTATTTTCAGAAATGAGAAAATGTTTAGTAAATTTTAATGAAATTCAACCAGAACGATTAACACTCTACACAAGATTGTAAAGCAGCAATCCTATTTTTCTTCGTACACGAGTTATAAAGTATAAGGATGAATGAAATGAACCGAAACCCAAGAAACATTTTGAGATGCGAAAAAGACATGGGTAAAAATATATGCATTTTTCACGTGAATTTACAACTTCATTTCAACCTGTAAATGAAAATGTATTTCCCCAAAAATTTAAATTTTGGTTCATTTCATTGTCCGTATTATTTAAAAAAAGCGCTGAAATTTTTACTTAAATGCCTCTGTTAGTTTTTGAGATATCATGTTAAAGGTGGAAAGTTTTAATGAAAATTAAAGTGAAAGACAGATTTTAACTAAAAAAAATCTGTTTTACTTAAATTTCTAATGGAGGATAGGTCAGACCTTCTTTTTATTAGTAAAAATACACTGTTTTGGAAAGAGTGAAGTCTGAACTACAAGACATAACAATAAAAAAAATCACCTATGTGGTCGATAACCGGTGTTTTCAAAGTAGTCGGATACCTTAATTCTCTTTCTAGGTATCCGTCCTATTATTTTGCTTCTGCCATTGCTTCTCGACTAAATATTAGAAATATTTACAAAAATTCCAACTATAACTTAAAAAGTTTAACAAAACTTTTAACTTGTAATTTGATTACATACAAAATAGTCTTCCTTCTACAAAAAACAAAACAAAACATCAATGACTTTTTCCGACTTTAAACGTGAAGTCAGCTTCCTCTAGCAGTTATTAGCATTTGATTGGTTCACGGAACAAGGGCAGTGATTGGTCAAGAAAGTTAGAAATTACAATCCACTTCATCAATGTGTTTGTTATTCAGTTCAAAGTAAGAAAAACTTTTTTTTTTTGACTGACGTATTTGAATCTTGCTTTTTGTATTGAAATTAGCGTTGAGTTCTCTTTAAAATGATATGTAAGTGTTTACATCTTGTGAAATATAACACCTTCTATAAACATAGACAGTTAGAAAATATAATGATTTTCAAAAGTGTTCATCAATTTTGGCCCCTACTGTAATGAATTAAATTTTACAAATAGGAATATCAATAGTATAATCCATAGATGAGACATCATAAGCTGTACTTGTTTTTTTTTTGTTACCAATCACATGTCTCTGAAATATCATTTATAAAATTTAAATACATAATTTATTGTTGTTATTTTAAAAAAAAGTTGTGTATAAATTATCTGGTGAACTTTATATTTTTGACATATCTTTTCATGTTTTTAAAATTATTGGCAATTTAAAATTTTGAATTATATTTTATGTTTGGACACTGTATAGACTTTTTTAATTCTTCAAACATTTTGAAACTATTTTAAGGAATCAGTAGATATTTTCATTTCTTACCTAGAGTTTATTTCACGGTATCCGACTACGTTCAAAACACTAGTTATCGACCTTATTGGTTAATTGTTATTATTATTATTATTTCTTGTAGTTAAGACTGCTCTTTCCAAAACGGTTTAAATTTTCCAGGAAAAGGAAGGCCTGACCTACCATCCAGGGTCACATATTTTACAGCCAAAATTTGTCTTTCACTTCCATTTTCTCAAAACTTTCATTTTCATAAAAATTCAACACCATTAACATGATAGCTCAAACACAAATAAAGGTATTCACATAAAAATATCAGCGTGCGTTTTAAATAATATAACCACTGAAATGAACCAAAGGTTTTATGATTGGTGAAATACTTTTTCCTTTAAAGGCGTTTTCAGAAAAATTAAGCTGTGAATTTGCGGAAAAAAATGCATATATATGCCTATTTTAGCGTATAACTTCTTTTCAGGTGTAAATTTTTTTTAAAGATTTTGGTTCATTTCATTCATCATTGTATTCCACAACTTGTGTACAAAGAAAAATAGGATTGCTGCATTACAATTTTGTGTAGAGTGTTAATCGTTTATGTTAAATTTCACTAAAATTTACTTCAGATTTTCCTGTTTCTCAAAATCTATGTAAATAAAAATGAATGTTTGTTTGTATGTCTCTTATGCCCTCCTAAATCGTTCACCCAATTGCGATGGAACTGGATCAGCTTATTGCTTAAACCCACGGGATGGTTATAGGGAGAGTACAAATAGCTAAAATCTAAAAATAAATTTCGTATCTCAACCGCATTTAATTATCAAGGATTCCTCTCAAAATAACTCATGAAGGAGACACAATAGATTCTGTAGAAATGCTAAATCCAAGTAAAAGTTTCATATTTTGTAGCTAACAGTACGCAAATGTCATGCAAGTCATTCTCAGAGGTGACAACTTTATGACAGATTGTGCTAGAAAGTTTTGGGGAAACCAACCCCGGGGTTTAAACATTTTAATGAAATTTTAGCGTTTTTCGTAGTAACTACCAAAAATACTGTAGTACAAATCTTTTTGCACCATCTTCATTTTCAAGAATTATCTTTCAACTATGAAATCAATTTTAATAGAAACTATTTTAATCACATTTTCTAAAATTAAATGTGAGAATTCCGAACGAATATGAAAAAAATCACGAGACACAATAAACAGTTTCTTTCATTACCATTCCAAGTATCACAATTCTAAAAGAGTACACAAATCTGATACATAAAAATGAATATTTTTTTGTTCGTATTTTATATACTGCCGTACTGTTAATCGTATTTCGATAAAACATTATCAAATGATTGATGGATTGCACTTAATATTATTTTTTTCGGCGGCTGCAACGCTACGTTCCTGCTTTTTTATTACATTTTCAAACGATTTTGTTGTATTCATAGTATTTTGTATTATAATTCACAATATATCTAAAAATCATAATTTCACATAGTTTTTTTTAAAATCCCATTTTTCAAAAATTTTCCTTTGAATGTAGTCGTATACCTGAAATCATACAACCAATGCTTGACGCTTGCTTTTTAAAAAATAAACAAATATCTCTCTTCTCCCCGCAGGACAAGAAATACCTGTGCATTCGAGTGCCTGATTCCCCCGAGGAGAACCTCTCCAGGTACTTCTCCAAATGCAACGATTTCATCCACGACGCCAGACTGAGCGGAGGGAATGTCCTGGTACACTGGTGAGTACCATTGCGCATTAGCAATTCGCTCTAAAAAATTCTTTTGCTGTTTTTTGTTTGGCCCATTCAGTTGTGAGTCATTGGATTTTGAAAATGGAAGTGAACAAAGAGAAAATTCGTTGCGTTTTACAATTTTTCTTCGATAAAGGTGAACCAGGCGACTGAAATTAGGGAATGGTGTTTATCGTCCCGATACTGTAACAGCCAATTATGTTCTATTTTGGCTTCATCGATTCTGGAGATCTTGGTGGTCGTCGGGACTGGAAAAGTATCGTTTATTATGAGTTGCTTCCGTATGTCCAAACACTAAATTCGGATTTCTACTCTAAAAAAATGCACCTTTTGAAGCCAGCGATTGACCAGAAACGGTCAGAATTAGCCAACGGAAGAGGTGCTTCTTCTTCTTTATATAGTCGACCACCCCACCACCACTGAACGTAGCAGTATCAACAGGATTAGTTGGGGTCGTCTACTGAACAGAAGAAGTGCTGTGTTCCATGAGGACAACGCTAGACCACACACGCCTTAAGTGACTCGCTGGAAACTCCGAGAGCTTGGTTGGGAAGTTTTGATGTCACATTTGTTGTGTTATGGAGCAACGGCGCTCAGATGAATGCGGATAGCTTCTCCGTTTGATGCATATAATAAGAAATTAGAGATTTATCTGTAATGTATACTAATATTATGTGTGAAAGTTTGGATGGATGGACGTTTGTTACTCCATCACGCCAGAACAGCTGAACAGAATGGGATGAAATTCAGCTCAGAGAGAAATTACAGTCAGGAATAGAACACAGGCTGCTTTTTTATTCCGGTTCATGGAGTGGTTCATTTTTTATTCATTAAAAACTGACTTTAACGCCAGAAAGCCACGGCCAAATCCCGCCAAAGAGGAGTAAGGCTCCAAATTTTTACTCCAACTGTAATGAAGTTAGGGTTAGCAGAATTTAGACCAATTATTTCAAAAGATTCTGTATATTTTCGTTGTGTTTGATGTATTTAAAATAGAGAGAAATATAAGAATAATATTAAGTGCAACCAGTCAATCATTTGGCAATGTTTCATCGAAATAGGATGAACGGTACGACAGAACATAAAATACGAACGAACAAATATTCATTTTTATATATTAGATTTTTGTATTCTTTTTAGAATTGTAAAACTTGGTGTTCTTTCAGAACGGTAATGAAAGAAACTATTTATTGTATGTCTTGATTCGTTTCATTTTTGTCCAGAATTCTCAAATTTATTGTTAAAAAAATGCGATTAAAATATTACCATTATTACATATTAGTTTTAATATTAGTACTTACCAGCGGGTGACCGAGCTCCGCTCGGAGAAAACAGGTATCGAAGCTAACTCGAAGATTTAAATTTTCAATTGTGATTTATCAAAACAATACATGCCATAAGAAAATTTGTGAAACCATTGGTGAAAAGATAACCGGTTAAAGTGCACCATTGTAAACTATTCTAAACAAAGTTAGAGTTTGGAAAGGGAACTATTCTATACAAAGGTAAAGTAAAGGTAAAGATTGAAGTGTGTTGAAGTTCAATATTTTTGACAAATTTATTTAGAAAAACCAAACATATATACATACATAAGAAACATATTATAAACCTATAACAGCATAAACATAAAACTTTATTAGTTCGCCATATTGGCTATAGATGGCAGCACGTTACCGCTTGAAAATTTAAGTAGCCATTATGGCGAACTAATAAAGTTTTAAAATATCCTATCTGTAACTCCAAACTGCTGGACCGTAGCGCTTCAAAACTGGCGCCAATCGATTCCTCGTGGCCAAAAACCCCAGACCCCCAAGTTTACCGGAGTTTATTAATTCTGGGGCGATTTTCGACTTGGCAACCATTCCTCGTATTATAGTATTAGATTTATTATTATTGTACTTTCAAGTGCCGTCAGTAAACAAAGTGTTAAAAAGAGTCTTTAATGCAATAGAGTTCGAATTATTTTTTTTAAAACTAAACAAAAATTTAAATTTAAAAAAATATTATATGAATTGAAATCAAAATTTGCCTTTGAAAAGGAATAAAATAAAATTGTGTACAACAAGTAATGGGGAGACTAAGTTAATTTATGCAGAAATTATAATTGACTGGAATAATAGAAATAAGTATTTATTTAATAAATTATGATAGAATTAAAAGGACAACAATCCAAATTCCATGTAACTCATTCAACTGACATAAACCATCCTACTTTATGTATACCTGAACTATAATTAATATAAAAATAAGGAGAAATATGATTTTAGTTTTATTGCGTTTAGTTGAAGTTTTTTTTAGTTAATAGAGAAACATAGCTATTTCCAGAATACCAAGGAAATCTAAAAATAGAGTAAAAATCTTCATTCACTGAAATTACTGTTTGATCATCATTCATTCGAAAAAAATAAATTCATATTTTTGCATTTCTGTAAAAGAAATGAGCCTATAAACATGAATAATTTCTTCGCCCAAACTTAAGCTCCTTACTTCATCTAATGTCGCACATAAATTCCAGCTCTTTTGACTGAAAAGAAATCAAAAATGCATCTCTTAAAAAGAACCATCAAAACCAATTCGAATTTCAAAATTTCCTTTTCTGGCAAATTGAATAAATAAGAAGCATAAAGTGAATCCAGCCACGACCTCGATTACATTTGTAATGTTACCGAAAGGAATTTTTCTCTGTTTATGTTACTTTTTCCTCGATGTTGTTACTTTTTTTGGTGGGAGAAATCGATTTATTTTTGGTGTGCCATAACCGATCGTGATTTTCTTCGGAAGAAGTAAAGTGAATAGAAGAAAAATTCCACCTTCTTTGAGAAAAGTTTTCCCGAAACTTGAGACACGTTCGGCTTCAAAAAGAGAGATTTTTTTAATACTCGTTTCTTTTGTTTCTAGAACAATAGTTGTTCCAAATATAGCAAAAATCTGCCCCTGGTAATTAAGCTAATCTCCGCAATAAAGCTCGGTTTTGTTTTTTCCTGGCTCAATAAATCATTCTTGTTAGGTTTCCGAACTTTTTGCAGTGAGTTTGAAAGTGGAGATTCCCATTAAGAGGTAAATTTAGAAACTTATTTTGTGTTTACTTTGTTTATTTTCAAATTTTGAATTACTTCGGAAAGTTGCAAGAGTCATTTGATTGTGGAAATATATTTTTAGGGACTTGAGTTTTTTAGAGAAAGAAGCGGAAGTAATCACCGATATTTTCTACATTTTCTTAAATATTATTTGAATTTTTTTTTTTACATTTAAGGTATCCGACTACGTTTAAAACACTGGTTATCGACCACATTGATGATTTTTTTTTAAAAATTCCTATTTCTTGCAGGTCAAACTTTCCTCTTTCCAAAACAGTTTATCTTTTCTAAGAAAAGGAAAGTCTGACCTATCATTCAGGGTCACAGATTTTTCAACTAAAATTTGTCTTTGACTTCAATTTTCTCAACACTTTAATTTTCATAAAAATTCTCCACCATTCACATGATTTAGGTATTCATGTAAAAATTTCAACATCTGTTTTAAATAATATGGGCAATGAAAAATGAACCAAAAGTTTTAGTTTTCGTGAAATATTTTTTTATTTAAACGTGTTTGTAGAAAATTTTAAGTTGTGAAATGATGGAAAAAATGCATATGCACTTATATTTTTTCTCATAACTTCTTTGCATCTCAAAATGTTTCTTAGATTTGGTTCATTTTATTCATCATTATATTCTATAACTGGTATAAAAAGACAAAAAGGATTGCTGTATTACCATTTTGTATAGAGTGTTCACCGTTTTGGTTAAATTTCATTAAAAAATTGACTACACATTTTCCTGTTTCTCAATATATATTATATTTTCAAATAATTTCGATATATTCATGGTATTTTGTATTATAACTGACAATACATCTAAAAATCATATTTTTAAATATTTTTTAATTTTTAATTTTTTTCAAGAGTTTTTCCTTCAAACGTAGTCGGATACCTTAAAAGTAAATGAAGCCTGATTCGTGTAACCTTTTGTATCCAACAATTATTTGACGAATAAAATGTTTACGAATATAGAGTGTTTAAGTGTACTGTACACATGGACATATTCCATACTTTTTATTAATGAATTTATATTCTTAAATGATATACTTTTTCACAATGAGTTTTAATTAAAAGTTTCAATTTTTTACGAGTATACACCTCTATTCCACATAAATTAAGTCTGCATAAAGTTTATTTTGCAAATAAGTTACTCATGTGATTTATTTTTTAATTTTCATTTGGTGTGTATTTTCTATCGCCTTATCACGATTCTTTGAATGTTGTTTTAGAATTTATGAAAGAGAAAATTATTAGCATCCAATCGAAAAATAAAATTGACGATATCGGGAATAAAAGATATTTCAATTTTTTCATAGTTAAAGGTAGTTAACTATTTTAACGTAATTAATTAAAGCTGTAAAATTTCATTTTTTATGAATAAGTCTATAAAGTGTTCACTATATTAATATATATACCATAATAATGGGTGCTGGAGAGTTAAAATAATCCATATCATATCTAATCAAATGTCAATAAAAGAAATCAAATAGGATTCCAATCTCAAGGCAAAAGTAAATGGATTTAGAAAGTTTGAATTTAACGGACGACGAACACTCTGTTGTCTGGACTCATGAGCCGAAAGGTAAGGAGAAAGCACTAAAAATACACTCATCTCCATAAATTAAGGATAATGCAAGTTCAAGATATCAAAGAGTCAGAAACAAAACGTGACTTATTTGTGGTGGGTGGGTCTGATGCCACTTGGTCATACCAAGCCCGCATGAGTGCAGCTCTTTCGAATGAATGCAGAGGTGTGCGCCTTTCGTTGTGAACGAGCACCGTTCAGGTGAAAGGACGACTTTTGCTCGAACACACACGACACAATCCTCTTTATTGGGCGGTCGAACTCATTCATCCATCCGAGAGTCAAATTGAGATCCGAATCAGAGACTGACTCAATACCCTCAGAGGTATCATGGGAACTTGGAGGACCTATTGAACGTGCTTCAACTGCCACCAGCCAACACGGCGGTCTTTGGCCGAGACGAGGACAGAACTCGATACCTTTCGGTTGCGAGACTGATGCTCTATCAGTAAGGCTACCTTGGCCCAAACTTATTTGTAAAACCAATTTATTAAAGAAATGGTAAAGAGCAAAAAAAAAAAAAAAAAAAAAAAAGACGTTATATGTTTGATATTATTAATGAAAATTGCAATTTGTTACTCCCTGGAGCAAATTACAAAAAAAACCCTATTTATAAAATCCAATATTACATGGTTTGGCATGATGGCTAATGTATTGCATGTCTCCCAGACGATGCAATACGTTCCGTGCAAAGCCTAGGCATGTTGAGTATCAAATTATCTATCTGATCTCGGAAAATATTACGCCATTCATCAAGTAATGCTCTCCGAAGTTCCGGTAAACATGCGGGACGTGATTGACGGGCTGCAACTCATTGGGATGCTCCATACTCGCTCTACATTAGCTGCCATAAGTTCTTACATTCCATTTTTCTACCGGAGTAGACACTTATATTGAACCTCCGATCTCTGATGTATCAGAAAAAAAATGAAATATCTGTTGTAAAATTTCATATGTCGGCGTTCTGGATTAGGGATAGCATATTGTCCTGGGCTTCCCGGTTTCGGGTATTGTTGTTATTTTTTGTTCTATCTGTGAATAGTGTGAATGTGCCCCCCATAAAAAAGGGTTGTGCGAGCGAATGTGAAGTAGCTAAGTCGTACTCTTGGCCCTTGTTGGCGTTACTGAAAAAACAAGGGATGCTAATTTAGGCTTAAAATCGCTTAGATAATCGTTAAATAATGTATTTAATAAATAGTAATAAAAAATAAAATAATATAAATGTATTTAAATTATGTATTTAAGTGATCAACGGGCTTGTCAATGATAAGTCCCATTCTAAACAACAACAACAACAGGTGGGTGTGTTGAAACGTTTTATATAATTTATTGAGATAAATACTAGAAGTACCAATCTCTGAACACCATGTGTAAAACTTAGCTTGTGGTAAGTATTTAACGAGCAATACGAGAAAGTTGTTTCTACAATCAAATGTTCGAACTGTCAGCAAGCTGCCACTTATAGGAAAAAAAACCAGGTGTTCATATTCGGAGAATAAAAAATGTAATTTTGGAAGGCATTAAATGAAATAAAACCATGAGAATTCTTGTTTGAACTCGAATTTGTACTAGAAGTTTATTTTAGAGCGTCTGTAGAAATTTCCACCGATACCAAATAGAAGACTTCAAGACATAATAAAATTGGTAAAAAATTTATCCATTTGTTAACAATTTCCCGTTTTTCGCAACTAGCTGTGAAATCAACTCATGGGTGGTAGAATATTTCTTCTTTCTATCTTCCACCGCGTCGTAAAACTCTTCTCCTCGTCACCCAGCTGTTTGTCCTCCACCCCTCTTCAACCGAAGACATTTTTTATGATGTTCGTTCCATCATCTGGAGTGAATCCCTCCGGGCGAATTTTTTTCGTGCTTATTTATCCCGGGCGCTTTTCAATTTCGAGCTCCATCGATGCAAAACACGAAGAGAGTTTTCTTTTATGAGTCTTTTGATATTACTTTGAGGGAGTCATCATCGGCGGATGGAATCGCCTCTATCGTTAACTTAATAAAATGCAGATGCGTTGGCCGAAGGGAGGGGGGTTAGAGGAAGTGCAGTGGTGAGGATGGAAGTAATATTTGGGGAATATAAAACGCCGAGGTATTCTGGAGTCCGAAAATTGGTGAACGTCTGCCTTTAGTGGCGTTATTTAAAGAAATTTCTGTTTACTTTCGAGTACAGTAAAAGCTCTTTATTTGCGGGGCATATGTTCCATAAATATGCCGCGAATACAGAAACCGTGAATACGGAACGGTAATTTATATGGGATTATAGCGGATACGTTCCTAGATGACAGAATAAAAAAAACAAATGTATAAAAAAATAAAGTTAATTGAAGTTTTTTAACATTTTGATTAATTATCTCAAGGCTTAGACAATGGTTTGAAGAACTTTGTAATTTTCACTTGCTTGGCAGTTTTTAAAAGCTCCTTTCATTCAGACTGATACGCAGCAGTCGCAGTGGCAATTTGCCTCTTAAAAGTAAGACTTCGATCCATAGACGGATCAATGATCATAAATAAATCGCAAAGCTCATTTGCCATTCCCAAACCTTCACTAAGATTTTTCAAATGAAATGTCACGTTTCCAGTGCTTGTTGAAGCCTCTTCTTCAATGGGGCGTGAATTTAGCATTTCCTCCAAGACGGTTTCAATCAGATCTGCATCTTGCGATTCAAGCAATTCCTGAATATCACTTGATTCTATCTGTTCGAACCCATCTCGTCCTATTCCATTCGCGATTTCGGCTATGTTTGCATTTAACAACATACTTTAGGCAAAGTTGTAATAAGATCTATTTTACTTTTTTTATTAGTCCATTTGATGGAATTTACAAAGGATATTGGGTTGGATACCTATTGGAACCCTTTTATTATTATGTCTGTACTTATTTGATCCGCGAATAGAGGGATTGGGTCGAATTTTTTTAAATCCGCGAATAATGAAAACGCGAATGAAGAAAGCGCGGAGCTTTTACTGGACCATTATTTATAATCCTCCCTGAATCGTGCATTCACAGGGAAGATTACGTACATGGGAATCAACTAGAAAACTTACAATGAATAATACACAACTAAAGGTTAGAAATATGAACAGAATAGCAAAATTGATAACAACGCATGTATTGAGTTAAACAAAACACTAGTCAAGGGATTCTCTTGTAAACATGTGAATATAAAAATTTTCAATTGCAGATCAGAAATTGCATCACAGAGTCATATTCTCCGATAGTGTACTCATAACAATAGCCAAGAAATTATCTTGTAAGCTCATGAAAATAAAAATTTTCAATTGCAGATCAGAAATTGCACCACTTAGTTAAATTCGAGAATAATGTAATTATAGCACTAGTCAAGGAACTATCTTGTAAGCTCATGAATATAAAAATTTTCTATTGCACATGAGAAATTGCATCACCGAGTCATATTTTACGGTAGTGTACTTAATGTGCACTTTGTGTACTCTGACAATAGCCAAGGAATTATATTGTGTTGTTGTTACCAATGGCACTTTTACAAGCTCTCAGACCGATAGTCAGCTATTTAAGCCTATATTAGCGTCCTTTATTTTTCAGGAGAGCCAATTAGGGCCAAGAGTACGACTTAGCTACTTCATGCTTCACATTCGCTTGCACAACCCTTTTTTACGTGGGGGGAGGGGCATTCACACAGATAGAACACAGAATAACAACCAGCCCGAACCGGGAACCCAGAACACTCGCAAGACATGCTATTCCTATGAAAATAATGGATGGTTTTTAGAATGGAGATCTAATGGTTTTATGATTGTTCGAATAAACCATGAGTTGCTGTGTATCAAAGTATAGGAGGCTCGAGTGACGCATGTTTTTTGCTTCCTTTTCAGCCTTGCGGGGGTGTCTCGGAGTGCGACCATCGCCGCCGCTTACATCATGTCCGTCACCACCCTCACCTGCAAGGACGCCTTGAAAGTGGTGCGCGGCGCCAGGAACATCGCCAACCCCAACTACGGATTCCATTCCCAGCTCAAGGAGTACGAGTCTTACATTCTCACAGCGGTGCGTATTCGCTGGCATGCGCGTAGCTCACTTTTTAAGAACGCACACTGAATAAAGGTATTCGACTACGTTAAAAACACTGACTATTGACCACTTTGGGAAATGGTTTTTTTCATTGTTATTTCTTGTAGTTAAGACTCTAAGTTACAAATGCTTTCTGACAATTATGTTGGTATACTCTTCCACAATCGCAAGTTTCCCGATGGTAATTTTTAACTCTATTAGTTATTTATTATTATGATCAGAAAATTAGTTCGGCCAAAGAAAGATTTCATCAGATCATGTTGAATTTTTTATTTTTAACAAATTATCCAATCTTATTGATAATACGTAATTTGTTCCATTAAGGGAACGGACTACGTTAAAAACACTGGTTATCGACCCCATTGGCGAATTTTTTTATTTCAATTATTTCTTGTAGTTCAGACTTTCCTCTTTCCAAAACAGTTTATATTTTCTGGAAACAGGAAGGTCTGACCTATCATCCAGGATCACATTGTTTTCAGCTAAAATTTGTTAAAATTTCAGTTTTCTGAAAACTTGAATTTTCATAAAAACTATCCACCGTTAACATGATACTTCAAAAACTAATAGAGGTATTTACATAAACATCTCAGCGTGCGTTTTAAATAATATGGGCAATGAAATGAACCAAAATTTTTTTTGTTGGCCAAATACTTTTTCATTTATAGGTGTTTTTAGAAAAATAAAATTGTAAATTTATAGAAAAAATTCACATATACGTATATTTTTTGATCATATTACACACGACTATACGTTTCATTTCATTTGTTATCTTTGTATCTACTTTTGTGACCGAAAGGTGCCAAAATTTTAATTCTGTTAGGGTAGATTATTAAAATCAAAAATCATTCCAATTTAGTTAAAAATGCATTTAATGACATGATTTACACTGGGACAAAACTATTTAGGACAATAAAATTTAACATATATGCATTAAAATAATACTCGGGGACTACATCATGCTTTAGGCTTGCTTCCAGGACAGGGACTGATTGTTCATGGCAGCGGCCGAGGAAAACAGTTACGGTTACACTTTAAGATTATTACTTCTTCATGATATTCGAAAACTATTTTCGTTTGAAGTCACTGCTCTAATAAACCATACTTCTGGCACTCTCAGAATGAAAGCGGTTTCTTCGAACACAGCAAATATAAATTTCACAATATCCCGTGTCCAACTGTACGATCTCAACCCCCCTTCCCACCGATGATGCATGAGGTTTCGCGGCAGTGCCTTAAAATCCGGCTTTGTGTTGACATTGGGTGTTAGGGCAACAGGCGACGGGAATCCGGCTCGTCCGGCCACGGTATCGATCCAGGGAGTGTCCGGTACCCCTATCGACCCTCACCTGGGCGGGACGACTCAGATCCGGCTCGTAAATACAGTTCGCGAAAAAATGTGTGTTTTAGCGCCCCTATTTTTAGCGGAAGAGAAAATTCATCACAATTTGTCCCTTTATGCGTAGATAAATAAAGTTTGGGATCAATGATAACTGATACTTTGTTGGCATCTTGATAAGCGGATAACGGAGTAAAAATGAAGGAAGGAAAGTATTCAAAATTACAAGTAGTCTGTATCGGAATAAAGAATATAACAGTGATGTATTTTATTTTTTACTAGCTGCTACCCTGCGCATTGCTATACCACCAAAAAATATCATTAAGTGCAATCAATCAATAATTTAGCAATTTTTTAAAATCAAAATAGGATGGATGGTACGACAGTACATAAAATACGAACAGACAAATATTCATTTTTATTTATCATATCCGTGTATTTATTTAGAATTGTAATGCTTGGTGTTCTTTCAGAACGGTTATGGAAGAAACTATTGGGTTGTTCGGAAAGTCATTTCGTATTTTTTTGTCAAAATGAAAAGAAATTTTCGTTTAATGAATAAATTATTTATTAAATTATAAAATTGCCATTCTGGTCTAATACCTTTTGCCATATTTTTGGTAGTAACATGATTACACGCTCATAAAAGTTTTGGTCTTTGCTGTAAAAAAAACTGATCGAGGTGGTTTTTGGCCTCCTCATTTGAAGGAAAAATTTTGCAAATCAGTTCTGGAACTGATGTACTGTTAACACATCTTCTCCACACATATTGGCTAATTTATTTCTGGCTTGACAGCATTTTTACCTTTTATATAGCAAAAAAGAAAAAAATGACGAAAATGCTGTTTATTGCTCTCCATATTTAAAAGGGCACCATCCAAAAACTACTGCGAAGAATCAGCTGCACTTTTTCACACTCAAGCCTTGCTATATCAGCTCTTAAAACATAAAATGATTTTGAGGTTTAAGTATGAAATTGGGTGCGAAAAATGCAATTAAATCCTTTGTCAGGAAAAAACGAAATTACTTTCCGAACAACCTAATATTTATTGTGTCTTGTGATTCGTTTCACATTCGTTCGGAATTCTCAAATTTAATTTTAGAAAATGGGATTAAAATTGTTTCTTTTAAAATTGATTAAGCATAGAAAATATATTTTGTTGCTTCTAACCACGATTTTTGAAAATTAAAATGGTGCAAAATTATTTGTGCTACAATATTTCTCTTAGTTACTACGAAAAACGCAAAAATGTAATTAAAATATAAAACCTCCTGTGTTGGTCTCCTCCAACCTTTCTCTCATAATCTGTAATAAAGTTAACTGTAAAAATGACTTGCATGACATTTGCTGCAACGTACTGTAAAAGCAATTGAAGTAAAATCATATTTAATGCATCACATGCAGGATGGGATTGCAATTAATGATGGCAGATACTTCTTACAAGTTTCATAAATTCCCTATATAAAAAATGAATGTTTGTCTATATGTCACTTATGCGCTCCAATTCCTCTCATCCGATTCTGATAAAACTTCGACATTATATCGCTTGCACTTATGCGAAGGTTATAGGCACAATAAAATCATCTAAAGTATGAAAAAATATTTTCATATCTATTTATCGCATGGATTAACCACCAAATAACTCTCCAAGGAGACACAACAGATTCAGTAAAGATGCTACATTCAAGCTAGACATTAATATTTCGCCGCTATTCCACGTAAATTCAATGCAAGTCTTTCTCTGAAGTAATAGTTTTATTGTAGAGTGTGCTAAGAGTTTTAGGAAAATCAATCCTATAGGTTTGAAATTTAAACCAAACATTTAATAAAATGTTAGCATTTTTTGCAGTCACTTCCAAAAATATTATAGTACAAATAATTTTACACCATCTTAGTTTTCGGAAAATTATCTTTTCAACTATATTAAAGAGTTTATGGTAATATATTTCTATGATATAAATAAATATATTTTCTATGTTAAATCAATTTTGAAAAAAAATTTTAATCACATTTTTTAATATTAAACTTGAGAATGCTGAACAAATATCCAATGAATCCCGAGTTACAATAAATAGTTTTTTTTTATTATCATTCTGAAAGGACACCAAGCATTACAATTCTAAAAGAATACACAATCTAATACATCAAAACGAATATTTGTTTGAAGAATAGAATAATAAAAATAGAATGCTATTTATGCTCCTCCTCTATATATCTTTCGATTTCAATGAATACATTCATTACCGACAAGGAAATAAATATAATTCTTATTTAAACAAGATAACTCTTTCAAATTCCAAACAACATTTCCAATATTATTTCTTCTGCGGCAGCAACGCGCCGGGTACTAGCTAGTTGCCTATAAATCAAAGCTATTTTCATCAACAGTAGCATAGAAAAAGAATTTATATAGATTTACTTTTTTTATACTTTTATTGATTTTCTTTTTATTAAAGGGTCACTCATTCATTTCTTTAATGAAATGAACCAAAAATTCATTTTGATACCGTTCCCTTCGATTTATTTTTTGAATTGAAAATTTGAAATAGTTTCAGAGTATTTATGATAAGACTAGATAATGGATTTCGCTTGTCTGAGCCTTTCTGTATTTAATTTGTCGTTGACTGATCGTCATCAGATTTAATCCTAAGGTAAATAAACATTTACAATATCGATGTAAAAAAATTTTATTCTAAAATTTGTTCGTCTATCTTCTTGCTCTTTAAATATTGCGACTATAGGACCTCTGACCACTACAAACATCTGCAGTAATCAAACGACTGACGGATGCTCTGATATCTATCTGCTATTCTTGTGATGGAATCTGTATGTTAATTTCATTTGTTTAGACCGTTATGAATTATACCTACATATGAACAAACGCACTTCTATTTGACGAATTCCGTCCACACTTTTATAGACGTCAACAATTCAGTTGAAGCAGTTCGATTAAAATTAGGACAGGCTCGGCTTTATTGTAGTCGCTAAATTGTGCGGACTACATCCAGCTAATTTCTGTACCTTTCCAAGCTTTTTAAGCAGCCGAACGATGGTTGAATAGTCCACATTGAAGTCGTCTGCCAGCATTCGAGTTTTCAAGCTTTCGTCCCTTTCCACAGATAGCAAAAGTGCCTGGTCGTTGAATCCCGTTGGTCGACTTCACTTTGACTTACCTTCCAAACCAGTGTCGCCAAAATTTGAAGCAGACGAACCATTCCCTGCATTGACTTTCGTTGATAGTGCCCTCGCATTTCATCTAATTTCGTAGCTGCCAAAAGTGGATAGTCGACCTCTACCTGACTTACCTTCCAAGCTAGTGTCACCAAATTTGAAGCAGACGAACCATTCCCTGCATTGGCTTTCGCTGTTTGTGTCTTCAGCGGAAAGATCTTTGAGATCGCGAACTGTTTTCAGTGATTTCCATCCTTTCACAAAGTGGTGTTGCATAGTATGAGGAATATGAGCATGATTATCGACACGCTTTTTTATAAACAATTTTCATTCATAAATTTATAAAATAGTTTCCATTTTTATTAAAATATAGCACGTTAAAGAAACGCCTGATAATTATGCACCCATCTAATATTATTAAGTTGAGCAAACTTTGACCATTTACTCATCAAATTTACTAGTAGTGACCGAACAATAATTAAAGCATTTCGACTATTTCCAGTAAATAATAAAATCTCATAATTTCTCTGATTCTGCGTTATGGAATTTTTATATTTGATATTCCCAAATGACTTTTTATTCGGCTACCATACATCATTTGGAAAATGTAGATCTTGAACAGATGGGTTGTCTATATGAGTGTCTAATGACGAATATTTTCATTCATAAATTTATAAAATAGTGTGCATTTTTTTAAAACTATAGTATGTTAAAGAAATTTTTGATAATTGTGGTCCAACCTAATATTGTTTGATAGGCGGCGAGCTTAGAACCTACCCGAATTTGTCGTTAAAATTAGCGAAGGAAAAATCGATAACTCATCGCGTCGTGTCACGACGAAAGGGGTGAAATAGGCATCAGACGTGAAAAAAATTCAATTTCTCTCTCACATTTGGCTGGTTTCCAGTACTGCTTGAAAAGGGGGAGCGATTGATTTGTCTCATATGTAAAGCCACAAATCACTTGAGGAAATGCTTTCAGTTCTGCGTGGGTGGACCGAACAAGATAATATCATCAGACGCCTAAAGTTATTCGGAAATTCTTTTAAACGCAGTGTGTAAAAGAACACACGATTTTATTAGAATTTTTAGATCATGTTTGTATTATATTTAGTTTGTTTTAAGGTTTCCCACTACCTTCGAAGGAATTTTTAATAAAAGTTGGATTTAAAAAAATTATTTAAAATTATGGTTTTAAGATGAATTTTGTTAATTAATTTAGACTCATTTGTATTTTAGTTGTAGTTGCATTTGCGCCCACCAAATACAATGATGGATTTAAAAACTAAAAACTTTTTTTTTTAATTCTTAAACTTGTTTAAATCCGCAATGATTTTCAGTTTCGATTCCGGTTTTGGTTTCGTTTCCGTGGTTTGTCCCGTTTTTGTTTCGTTTACATAATTTTACTAATTATAGTAATTTGGATTTGTTTCATTAATTGTTTCTATTTCATTTACCTTTCATTCTGTGAACTTTTAGCTTTTAATTCCGAATGGGGTTTTAATTTTGATTTCGACCTAGTTGGTTTCGTTTTAATTTTTGTTGACCAGGAAATGGGTTTTGATTGTTTTAATAATTTTATGATTGCGTATATATATATATATATATATATATATATATATATATATAATCTCACTCTATACAAAATGGTAATGCAGCAATCCTATTTTTCCTTATTACATTTTATTCATCAATATAATGATGGATAAAATGTACCAAAATATAAGAAAAATGTTGAAATGCAAAGAAGTTATGAGAAAAAATGTACGAGAAGTACGAGTATGCATTTATTCCATAAATTTACAACTCAATTTTTCTATAAAATCACTGTAAATGAAAAAAGTATTACATCAGCAATAAAACTTTTGGTTCATTTTATTGGCCATATTATTTAAAGCACATGCTGATATTTTTATGTAAATAGCTCAATTACTGTTTGAGATATCATGTTAACGGTGGAGAATTTTTATGAAAATTAAAGTTTTGAGAAAAGTGAAGTTAAAGACAGTTTGTAGCTGAAAAAAAATGTGACCCTGGATGATAGGTGAGGCCTTCCTTTTCCTGGAAAAGACAAACTCTTTTGGAAAGAGAAAAGCCTGAATTACAAGAAATACCAATAAAAAAATTAACCAATGTGGTCGATAAGCAGCGCTTTTAACGTAGTTGGATACCTTAAAACGAACTCTATATTAAAAATTACCATAGAGAAACTTACGATTGTGGAAGATTGTACCAACACAATTGTCAGAAAGCATTTGCAATTTGTTGGTTATCAATGAAAACCAGCAGTTTTTCAGGTTGTCAACAATTACTAATGGAGTTTTACCTGTATCCATTATATACAGGACCTTCAAAAAACAATGTTGATATATCCTACCACGATTTCGCATTGCTTTACAATTATAGTTATTAGGTTTGTAGCGGTTTGAATTGTGTGGGAATCGAACCTGGCACCTTTTGTTTCGTTGCCGCGTAGCATAACCATTCGATAAAAGTGATCACCAATGCTCAGTGGCTGCTACTCGCTTATTAATATACCTCCTCAATATGTTTCCGTTTATCTAACTGGTATGCTGTGCTGAGTTTCAATTCCCTATTTCATGGTGCAGTTTATCTGTCACAGATTTTTTTGTTTTACTAAAACTGAACCAAAACAAAGTCAATGTTAAGAAGAATAGCAGTGTTGAAAGGGATGTGAAAATGAAAAGGGATGTATTTTCTTGTTTCAACATCCTCTCAGAAAGTTCTAATAAGTTTAACAAAAAAACCTTACTATATTATTAGGGCGTAATATAACTTTTTCATGCTTTCTAGAAAATACCCGTTTTATTAATTTCAAACTATAGTTTGCAAATCATCTTAAATTCTTAAAAACCAAAACAACTCTCCAAGCATTTTAGAATTCCATTGGAATGATGAATGTGGATAAGCTTTGAGCAAGCAAAGCTCAAGCTTAAGCTTTGAGCAAGCGTATGATCAAAATATTTTCGCCTTTTAAATTTTTTTCGCAACTTAAATAACTATGGCTAAAAACTCGTATCTGAATATAGGATGTCCATCAAACCCTTTCAAAACCACATTGAGAAGGATGCAACTATTGTACAAAACTTAATATCTAAGTGTAGTATTGTGACCGTATGCTCTAAAGTGACGTTGGTAATGGTGTTATATGGCAGCAAATAACAGAGCTTAGCTTTCCTGTCTCAAAAACGGTACGAGATGTGAAAAAAAAAAGTTAGTTAAAAAAATGGTTCCCAGTTTTCGACTTCATGCGAAAAGGTACCTTCAAAGCAAAAATACTAAAATTGAAAAAATGTACACTGATGGAAAAAAAATCCCAACACCAAGAAAAAATTATTGTACAGTAATGAAATTTTAGGAATACATTTGTCTAGGTAACATATTTAATTGATTAAAATTTCAAGATCACAGGTAGAGCCATTGGCGAGAAGAGCCATTTCAAATGGGAAATGTTGGTACATTAGTAACCGGTGTAACCGCCAGAATTTTGAATGCAAGCATGCAAACGTGCATGCATTGTGTCGTACAGGTGTCGGATATCAGTTTGTGGGATGGAGTTCCACGCCTGTTGCCCTTGGGTGGTCAATGTGGAGACGGTTAATGCTGGTTGTGGAAGACGCTGGAGTTGTCGTCCAATGATGTCCCATACGTGCTCGACTAGAGAGAAAGATCTGGTGATCTAGCAGGCCAAGGCAACATGTCGACACTCTTTAGGGCATGTTGGGTTACAACAGCGGTATGAGGGTGAGCGTTATCCTGTTGGAAAACACTCCCTTGAATGCTGTTCATGAATGGCAGCACAACAAGTTGTATCCCGAGACTGACGTACAAATTTGCAGTCAGGGTGCGTGGGATAACCACGAGAGTGCTCCTGCTGTCATACGAAATTACTCCCCAAACCATAACTCCAGGAGTAGGCCCTGTGTGTCTAGGCCGCAGACAGGTCACTAGCAGGCGTTCACCTGGCCTCCTTCTAACCAACAAACGGCTATCACTGCGACCAAGGCAGAACCGGCTTTCATCAGAAAACACAACAGATCTTTACTCCGTCCTCCAATGAGCTCTAGCTTGACACCACTCACGTCGCAAACGGCAGTGGTTTGGAGTCAAAGGAATGCACTGTACAGGGCGTCTGGCTCGGAGCTGTCCTTGAAGTAACTGATTTGCAACAGTTCGTTGTGTCACTGTGGTGCCAACTGCAGCTCGAATTTCAGCTGCAGACGCAGTACGATTAGCCACAGCCATACGCTGAATACGACGATCTTCCCTCTCAGTAGTATCACGTGGCCGCCCGGAACCTGGTCTTCTTGAGGCAGTACCTTCCCTTGACCACTGCCGCCAATACTCATGCACAGTGGATACATTCCTGCCAAGTCTTTCAGCAATATCGTGGAAAGAAAACCCACCTTCTCGTAGCCCTACAACACGACCTCGTTCAATCTCAGTGAGCTGTTGATAATGGCTTCTTCGTCTTCTCCGAGGCATCCTTGACTAACATTAACCCACTACGTCAAATCTCAACTGTAAATAACGATCACGAACCTTACAGCGCTTATTTAAAGCAAACCTCATTTGCATGTTCATAGTGTCGTTACTAACGCCACACTTAGGCGCGTAGCTCGAAATTTGAATCGACGTCATCTTTCAGATGTATAAACACGCCTACCAAATTTCGTTTATCTAGCACAGCTCTTTCCTAGTGTTGGGATTTTTTTCCCATTAATGTAAAATGCGTAATTTTGTGGTACTTATTTTCAACACTCTTTAAGTCATAATTCTTATTCTCTTCACTTCACTTCATTATTTACAAACCATTGCCAGATTTCAAAAGACTTACAATTGTTCATTAGCCATCATATAAAAAAATAAATAAACGAAATAATAATTTAAAAAAATGTTTATCAAAGAAAAAATTCGTCTGCTTGTCCTTTTTAATAATATTTTAATTGAAAAAAATATGCAGCAATTGTGTGAAATGTCTGAAAAGGAATCGTCTGCAAAATGGCTATTAACATATAAAATATGTTAAATAATAACAATAAAATATGTTTATCAAAGAAGAAAATCGTTTGCTTTTACTTTTCAATAATATTTTAACTGAAATAAAAATTGTAGCAGTTATGCGAAATGTCTGAAAAGGAATCGTCTGCAAAATGTCTATTAACAGATTAAGATTATGATATTTACCAAAAAATAGAATTTTTGATGCATTTTCGTCTTAACGTTTCAGGAGAGGAAACGATTGAAATTGAAATTCCCGGATTTCAACCAGGAGAAGGATGAAGAGGAATGTGCCAAGATGATCAGTGTTTATCACAGTAATCCCCATGGTAACATAGGCGCAGCCGGGACCTCTCACAGTCGAAGGCCATCAGCGTCATCGTCTGCCTCTTCCACCCCCTCTACAACCCCTGTGCATCGTCTGCGGCTGAAACCAAGGAGTGCCTCCAGCAGCCCCAAGCGTCAGCCCTGACTCAGCCCTCAGCATCACGTGATTTTCTTCCATGATTGTCGAATGAACAATTCCTTTCATTTCAAACTTCAACAGAAATACCGTACTTCTTATTTACCACGTTTGAGGTTTTTACTTTTTTTCTTGCTAATTTTCCTCTGCGTTTATTACTTTTAAGATAAATTCTGCAAATCTTCATCAGTCATTATCCTCCAATCTGCCTCTAGTTTGAAAGTGTTTTTAAAGGATATATATATATTACGTTCGGAGCACTTTTTTTTAGTTAACATGGTATAGGCATAGTTTAACCATATTTCTGGATTTAAGACTTCAAAATTAATAATAGGATATCAATATTTGAAATAAATATTAAATCTTTTTTGAAAATTGGCATTTAACGGCATAAATTTAAGCAAATTCTTATAAAACTTCAAACTGCCTACACCAAAAACTATTATTATTATCCTAATAAAACTTATACCAAAATAAACTACATAGATTTTCTCTAGGGAATGAACTAAAATCGTGTGGTTCTAACAATGAATAAAAAATTTAGAGCCAATCGAAGAGTTATGATGAAATTTTTACAAATTTATGACATTATTATTCAAAAAAGTAGACTGTAAATTAAAAAATATTCACTCGATCTAAATTCTTTTTAGTTCATTCCCTAGGAAACTGTGTAAAGACAAATTCCATGACATTTCATAGTAATATGATAATAATATTTTGAGTTATTTGATTTGAAGTGAGCAACAAAGGAATAAAAATCAGTTTTGAGAACAGTGCATTTAAAGTTTACAGTAACTTGTTTAAATAATAAATGATGGTCGTACAAACTTATAATTGGCCACATTTATCGTTCATACCTTCTTCCTTCTGATCTTTTAATAATTTTTCTTTTTTTAATCACTTAAATTTTTTTCTGACAAATTGCATTTAGCAGTGGATGCTGATTAGATTAATTTATTCTACCTCTGTCGAGCTCAGCAAATTCTCTAACTGAAAATGCATTAGGATACAATCCAGCAACCTTAAGGATATTCAGTAATTCTATAAAACCTTCCTTAAAATATATTACAGACATAAATACCTTTAATCGGAGGTTTTCAGAGATGGAAAAAGGCATCATTCAAACCAAGTGAAATATGAAACTAAAATATCTCAATTAAATTACAAAAGTTTCTTAAAATTTCGGAAGAAAAGAAAATATTAGGTTGTTCGGAAAGTAATTTCGTTTTTTCCTGACAAAGGATTTAATTGCATTTTTCGCACCCAATTTCATACTTAAACCGCAAAATCATTTTATGTTTTAAGAGCTGATATAGCAAGGCTTGAGTGTGAAAAAGTGCAGCTGATTCTTCGCAGTAGTTTTTGGATGGTGCCCTTTTAAACATGGAGAGCAATAAACAGCATTTTCGTCATTTTTTTCTTTTTTGCTATAGAAGGTAAAAATGCTGTTCAAGCGAGAAATAAATTAGCCAATATGTGTGGAGAAGATGTGTTAACAGTACATCAGTACCAGAACTGATTTGCAAAATTTTTCCTTCAAATGAGGAGGCCAAAAACCACCTCGATCAGTTTTTTTTTACAGCAAAGACCAAAACTTTTATGAGCGTGTAATCATGTTACTACCAAAAATATGGCAAAAGGTATTAGACCAGAATGGCAATTTTATAATTTAATAAATAATTTATTCATTAAACGAAAATTTCTTTTCATTTTGACAAAAAAATACGAAATGACTTTCCGAACGACCCAATAATACTTTTTGTCGAAAAAAAAAGCATAAAACAGAAATCCTTTAGCTTAAAAATTTAAGTTTAAAATTTTGCGGATAGCTTAAGAAACGTATCACCGAGGTCATGAACTAAAAAATAAGTTCCCTTTCTATCCACTTTTTAGGTATTGGTCATCAACTGATAAATGGCAAGAAATTTTATTTTTGTCTTTTGGCTTTGTGTAGCAATAAAACAATAATAGAATAGGTTTTAATTACTAGATTATTTATTCTATAACTCAAGGACTATTATACTAAATTTGAACAAAAAAATATACCTTGGATTTTCATTTATGAGGTTTTCGTAAGAAAATTCTACCAAAGATAAAAATTTGAGAAAATAATTTTTAAAGATGTAAAAAAACATTAAAAATGTAATCAAATTAAAATATAAAAATCAGTGTTACTTCTTAAAAATGAACTTGGAAAACTAAATTCAGAAAATTCTATAAAGAAAACTGCTTAAACATTAAGAATATTAAATTTTTTAAATACTCATTTTTCTCAACAAATCGTCTTTCCAACAGAATCATCTATTTATCTTCCCTAGTAGCACACAAATATCGTACAATATTGTATGACGTTGCTCAATATCCGCAATATTGTTTAATATCATATAATATCACACAATATTGTGCTACCTGGGTTAAGAAGGAAACGGCACCTTGAAGTGCAAGAAGCACCTTGAAGAGTTGCAGCAAGATAAACGCTTGTTATAACAAAAAGACCGAAATTCTATAAATTGAATAATACAAAAATCGTTGCACTTAAAATTCTGCAGCTGAAACAATCAAGGTAGATGAATCAGACTTTGAATGTTATCGTGCTACATTAGTAGCGCAGAAATATCATACAATAGCGTATGGCATTGATCAATATTCGTAATATTGTTTAATATTGTGGAATATTGTTTAATAATCATTGCTACCTGATATGTTGCTTCGAACTAAAAATTAAAAACTGTTCTTTGCAGAAACCATTTTAAACTTTAAATTAATTTTATCTTAATTGATTAAAACGAATGAACAAATTAAAAGCTATGAAAATATTTCACGACCCTAAAATAATATTCAACGAGGCCATTTGCGATCTTAATCTGGTACTTAAAGTCGTTGATGAATGCTACTTTTTTCCTACTTTAATAATTATGAAGAAAATAATTTATTGCAAAGCCTCATTTGTGATTTGAAGAATATGAATAACTGCGAATAAATAAAAAATAAATAAATAAAAAATATTTCACTAGTTTAAACTTTTTCGTTACGAAAAAGTGACTTTGATTATCTACAAGGGAAATTATTCCCATAGAAATTAATTAATATTATTTTATTGCTGAATATTTTGTCCGAATTATTGTACAAATTATTGAAACAAATTTATTGCACATCTTAGGTAGTATCACCCTTTTAATTACAATCTTCACTTTAACTTAGGTTTAATTCCAGACCACTGAATTGCTGTTATTCGAATACTTTTCTACCTTTCCATTTTTATGGCTACTACAAAATATTGTTGAGTTTCTAATTTATTTCATTTTCAAAATGTCTATTAGAAAGCGTTTAGGAAACTAAATATGTTTTAATCTTGTTTAACTTTAAATTAATTTAAAATCTAAATTATAAATATTTTAATAGTAAATAGAAAATTTTTGATATAATGCGATTCTGATTGCTGAAAATTGAAAGATAAACAGAAGTCATTTCCTTGAAAACCGGAATAAAATAAAATTCCCTAATTAAATTCTGTAGTGTCTATTTAATATTATCATGTACTGCACACCAAACTTTTTTTGCACAAATTTTGGGGCTGTTTTGTTCTTGATTTTTTATAAAATTATTTTCAGTGCGTATAAAATTATTTAATTTTTACTATTATCTTTCACCTTATTATTAGATATATTTCACTACATTTTTATACACAGCAATAATTTTATAGCTATTGAGAATTAAAAAAAAAAAAAAATTGCGACTGTAAGTCAAATGAAATTAATATTTAAATTTTTTTTGCAAACACTAAACATTTATTTATTTGTGAGCCCTTTCAACAAATTATGGTAATTAAAATTGCTGAATTGTCCCCCCCCCCCTTTTAACCACAGGCTACTTCCAGATATTTACTTTTTGTTTGAGGGAGGGGAGGCATGGCAAGAAGGAAAATGAGCATCACCTTTCCTACTTTACTATAATGATTTCTCCTTTATTTGACACAAAGAAAGAATGACGAAGATTTATGAATTTTTAGAAAGGGGAAAACGGCGTACAGTCAACATATAATTAATAAATTAAAACTACTACATTACATAATTGAATGCATCGTATAAATGAAACATTGAATCTTAACAATGGTTAGGGATGAATTGGATCTATGACACACAGCGTGTTAAGGTACCCGATTAGTTTCGAAGGACATTCACTGAAAATTTGGATATTTAACTAACTATTTTTGTTTTTTAGATGTATTTTCAATTATAAACACTATAAACGCAAAAAAATTATTTGAGAATATAAAATACTTTGTAAAATGGGTAAATTTATAGTAAATTTTAACCAAAACGGTTAACAATCGACAGAAAATTTTAATGCAGCAATCTAATTTTTCTTTGGGCACAAGTTATAGAATATGATGACGATTAAATTGAACTACAGTCTGAGAAACATTTTGAGATGCAAAGAAGTGTTGGGTAGAAATATACGTATATATGCATTTTTTTCATCGATTCACAACACCTATAAGTGAAAAAGTATTTCACCAACACTAAAACTTAATTCATTTCATTGCCCATATTATTTAAAACACACACTGAAATTTTTATGTAAATGCCTCAATTACATTTTGAGATATCGTGTTAACGGTGGAGAATTTTTATGAAAATGAAACTTTTGAGAAAATTGATGGCAAATTTTAGTTGAAAAATATGATTTGTTTGAAATTCCCCTGGATGCGAGGTCAGTCTTTTCTTTTCCTAGAAAAGATAAACTGTTTTGATAGGATGAATGTTACTACAAGAAATAATAATAATGAAAATTCGCCAATGTGGTAGAGAGCCAGTGTTTTCAAAGTAGTCAGATACCTTAATTAAGAACTTATTAAAAATATTTTTAGTCATGAATTAAAAATAAAATTAATTTGCAACGAGTTTAAATGTTTTTTAAAGAACTTTTTTTTATTCGCATTGAAAAGTTACGGATATTCAGCAAAGATTTGCTCAGCCTTAAGCATGACACTGTAGATCGTGCCGTTGATTTTATAAAAATATTTATAGTTTAGCGTAATAACTAATATTCAGAGCTTGTATGTTCTTGTTGCACATATTTTTTTAAATCGTGAGGTTTTAGCACAAAGCATTATTAGTGTCTTATAATATGAAGCAGAAAATGAAAATTAATAATTTATTTTTAGATTCAAGTTTTTCATTTAATTAGTTTTAATTGGGAGGAATATCACAATGATGTCTTGTTAATAATTGAAAAAGAATTTTCAGAAATATATTCTATAAATAATTAAATGTCAAAAATTTTATTATTTTGTATATGTAATTTGTTATTAGTTTTAATTAGGTGAAATATATTTCCAAATGATGTCTTGTTAATAATTGGCGAAGAATTTTCTGGAATATATTCTATAAATAATTAAATGTGAAAAATTTTAGTATTTTGTATAAATAATTTGAAATGTATCATATTTTAACGAAAGTATTCTTGTTTGTTTTCTTAAACCTAATATTAACATTTCTTGGATCTTCATTTGTAAATTTTGTTACTTATGAAGATTAATAAATATCAACTGCATGATGCCTTCAAGTCGATCAATAACAGATCTTTTCAGAAGAAGGATAAAAATATTAATATTAAATACCACAAAAAAAGTAATTGTGCTTAATAGTGTTTTCTTTGATACGAAAGAGCTTTATAAATTGTCAATGTACATATTTGTTAATAATTATTAATATTATTGACTCTTGTTTATCAACAATATTTTGCTTTATTTGCAATTGTTATGATTTCTGAGGATGTCGCTTCAGTATAATTTTCAACATTTTTTTCGCGTGTATATTTTTCTTTATATTTACGTGTGTTTCACGAAGTTATTTATGACTTTAATGTTTTTATTAATTTCAATATAAAATATTTTCAATTTTTTTGAATAACTTTATGAATAGCAGCACATGCAATATGCTGTTGATAACTTATGAAATAAATATTTTAGTACAAATGCCTTTTTTTTATCATATTACCTCATATGTTTCAAGAAAATGCATAAAATGTGTATTATAGTAGAGAAAATGTATAAGAAATATAGTATGGAATGTATTTTATAGCTGATTGTCCATTATTTATTACATGATTTACCACGACTACTTTTATTTATGCATGTGGTATTTAACCTCTGTTAAAAAATTATTTAACATTTTTTTCCACTTCAGTTTGTACCTCTATCATGAGCTATTTCTATCTGTTCAAAAGCAGATTCAACTTACGTACAAATATAAACTGAGAAGAAAGGAAATCCTTCGAACTTCGAATGCAACAAATTCTGGCCTGAGCCGGATATTCTGAGGGCAATTAAATGATTAACCAATGTGATAGAAGAATATTTAGAATCAGCCCAAATTGGGACCAGTTCTCCATGATAGCCTTACCTGTGATAACTTGTTCAACCGTTGTTAAGGCACGCTCTTTATTTTAGATTCCTTTATGCACGGACAGCCAAATGCCTTATGTAATATAGTCTATATCTTGTAATACAATAAAAGCCTTCTTTTTGTATTTCATGTGGTGTCTTTCTTTCGAATATCACTCAGTTCTCAGCATTTTTGTCTGTTTAAATAACATCACAAACATCTTCCTAAGAAACTTCTCAATCAAAAAAATTCACCAGTACCAAGTGAATTGGTACTTTGTAATATAAAATACCACAAAAAAATAAACATGGTAACTAAAGAAATAATCATTATGGTAATATTATATTTTCAGTGGGGAATTGGTCAGCTTAGTTAACTTGCCCTTTGTTAAAATGGCTAAACTTTGGTAACTTGGTACTTTGTAAAATAAAATAGCACTAAAAAATAAACATGGTAACTAAAAAAATAATCAATGTGGTCATTCACCGACTCCGACATAACAACAGTATTGTATTGAATTGTATTAGAGCTTGCACACTAAGTGGGAAAATAAAGATTCGGTCAATCCGTTTTTTATCACATCACATAGGCTCGTTGCACACACAGCCTTTTTTTCTTCTGTCAGTATTTTGCTGAGACCGATCCCAGAAATCGAATGCTTACACACACGGCGCTTAAATTCTGACTCCGGCATAAGAGTCGACACAATTTCATCAATAAATAAATTTACTTTAACCGTGTAATTTAAACTATGGACTGCTTATAACTCTGCTAATAATAAAGTGCAAATTCTATCTTTATTGCTATTTTGTCATCGAATGAAGAGGAAAAGGGGGGAGGGAATTTACTGATTTCGATTTATTCAATTGATGGGAAAAAGAATTTAGGAACTTTTGACACGTTATTCGAAGATTTGAGGAAAAAGAAATTGGTTTAGAAATTTTTCAATTATTTGAGAATGAAGAGTTAGTTCCTTTGGGGAATTACATGGCCTGCTAATATATTAGGAGGAAAATATCAACATAAGGAATTCCATTCAGCCTATAGAAATGTTGGAAATAACTTTTGAAATATAGTGGAATATTAAATTGCATTGTGTAAAATAAATGCTTTACTTAAAATTATTCTCGTACTTTGTTATTATACAGTTTTGAAGGCAACTTTGTTTATTGATGCAATTCCATAAAAACATACAAATATGAACAGAACGTTAGATGCCATTTATACACATAAAAATATAATAAAATTCTAGAATAAAACTAATATTAATATACATTAATTATATAATTAATATTACTATTCAGTTGTTCTAATTCACAAATGAATGGTTATTAATTAATTGCTTTCGTTAACATCGGGGGGGGGAACCGCTGTTTGTGTAACCAGCCTAAGTTTCTACAACGGATGACGAATATAAATTTCTGTTTTGGAGAGACAGACAGACAAATGCAGAAAATCGGTGAATCATCCTCATCGGTTTTCCAAAACTGAAATTTCATTTTCCATCACAGGTCGCTGAGTTCGTTTTCGAATGTACATGAATAAATCAAGGAGAAAAACATGTAACTTGTATTTTTAAAAAGTTGCCATGGTTACAGTAATTTGCTTAACCATCTGCTTTTGTCTGCCGATGACATCTCGCTACGGATGAGGTTCTCATTCGATATCAGGTCGTGTTTTTTTATACGCCTGCTGTCCTTTGCAATAGAGGGTAAAAAAGTAATTTGGGATAATTAAATGCCATGCATGAACTTATCATCGGAATTTCTCTTGATTTTTTATTTAGAGTCAGGTGAAAGCTGAATGTTTGACGGTCTGCTGATTTTTTGACAACTCGCCAAGTTAACAAAAGTTAAAAGATATCGGATGTTTTATTTCGATGGGAGACTGTTGTTCAGCAAATTAATAAATTGGATCAGTGTTGTTAGTTAAAAAGTTTACGAAAATCGTTTTTTGCATGATTCACTTGTTAGTTTAGCAGGATTTCTAGAAAACTAACCATTTTCTTAAGCTTTCAATGATATATATATACATTTTTGTATCTTGCAGAGCATCTTATATACTTAAAAAACATCAAAACAAGACTCCAAGCGTTTTAGAATTCCATCGATTTCGTTTATTCTCTTCACTTCACATCGTCATTTACAAACCGTTGAAAGATTCCGAAAGGTTTACGATGGATCGTCAGTTATTATACAAAATAATGTTAATAAAATAGGCTTATCAAAGAGAAAATTTGTTTGCTTTTACTTTTAATAATATTTTAACAGAAATTAAATGGTAGCAATTATAAAATGCCCGAAGAACAATCGTCTGCTGTCTGTTAACAGATTATGGCATTTACTGAACAGTTAGCATGAAATTGAAGAAGAAATCAGAATCCTGATTTTGTTTTTGTTTTTCTTTCTTTCTTATTGATTTGCGCAAAATATTTTGTGGGCCTGGTGGGTAGAGCGTCAGTCTCGTCACCGAAAGGTAGCGAGTCCTGTCCTCCTTTTGGCAATAAACCGCCGTGTTGTCTAATGGCAGTGGGGGCACGTTCAATAGGTCCTCCAAGTTCCCATAACTTCTGGGGGTACTGAGTCGGTCTCTGATTTGGATCTCAACTCTGACTTGCAGATGGATAAATGAGTTCGACCGCCCCCTAAAAAGGGTTGTGTCGTGTGTTTAAGAGCAGAGTCGTCCTTTCACCTGAACGGTGCTCGTTCACAACGAAAGGCGCACACCTCTGCCTACATTCGAAAGAGCTACTTCTCATTCGGCTTAGAATGACCAAGTGGCATTAAACCCACCATCAAAATGTTTTTTTTAACTAGCCGTATTTGACGGCGACTTGGTTCGCCAAGATTAATGCTGGCTTAAAATTTTGATTAAATGTTTTATATAATTTAGTATCTTTATAGATTATTCAGCAAAATATTTGAAATTTCAAATTTAGCTAATCATATAGCCGATACTACTATATAAGCCTTACTAGGTTCTATTAATTGTGAGGTTTATTTTTATAATTTTTTGCCACCTTCTTTAATATTTGAGCTTTAAACCGAAGCAGACAAGGATGGAGTTTTGATTGATACAAAAGCGTTTTTCCTGAAACAAACACGTTTTTTTTTTCCTTTTTAAATATTAATGCAGAAAATTGAATCATTCGGAAGAGATTTTGTAATTTATGCAAAAGCTTAAAGAATTGTTCAATAAAAATTTATTTAATCTATATCATAATTCAATTTTTAGTTTTTCTTTCAAAATGATTTAAAAACTGGAAAAAATTATTGCCTAAATTCCTGATGCTTCAATTTATTAATTTTAAAAAATCTATTTTCCAAGTCATGAAACTTTGAATACATTTTTGAGGTATCTTTTTTTGAAACCGGGTGATTTAAATCACATTTTTTAAGATAGTAATATTCAGATTTTCATAATTCGTTAAACCTTTTTAAACTTTAATTTCATTCTTTATTATAATTTTTTCTTGTGAAAGTTAGTGTCTCTTTAAAAGGTCAGTACCTTAGATTCATGGGTCTGACAATCTGCGCCAAAATAAGAAATTCATCAGTCTTAAAAATATTAATTTTCTGTACTTAAATACTTAAAGTATTCTTTTAAGAAAATGAAATTTTTGAAATTGCTGAAATTTTTAGGTAAATACCTTTATTATTTCTTGAGATATGATGTTAATGGTGGAGAATTCATATGAACATTAAAGTTTTGAGAAAAGTTAAAGACACATTTTATCTGAAAAAATATGCGTTCCTGGTTGATAGATCAGGTCTTCTTTTTTTTAGAAAAGATAAACAGTTTTGGAAAGGGGAAAGTCTCAACTACAAGAAATAACAACAAAAAAATAATTCGCCAATGTGTTCGAAAACCAGCATTTTTAACGTATTCGGATACCTTAAAAGAATATTCTGATAAAATTTAAAGCTGGCAAATCCCTCGTGTAGAAGAAGTTTAGCATAAAATGTTTCGTTTCCCAAATTGGAAACTTCAACTTTGTCATGATTGTAATGACAATCAGTTACTTTTTCAAAAGAGCCCAGAGCCGAGGGAACTCGAGTAGTGTCTCCAGCAGGGAAGGAAACAATCTGCGTGACAAGTGTTGTTTGGCTCCTGCACAGCTTTCCCGGTCGCCATGGCGACGGATATTCGTGACAGCGGCTGCAATCCATGCACGAGACACTTCTCCTGGGAGTCGTTTATTGATATTGCCCTCTTCACTTCAGATTAAACAACGGAAGAAACGAGCGTCCGGATCTCAGAATGTCGTATTTCCTTTTTCCTCTCTTATGCATTTATTGTTAGCTATGGCTTCACTAATGATACTAACGATACTATTCACTATTCTCCTAATTATTCTCGATACTATTCATTATTCTCCTAACTATTTTCGATATTCTCAATACAATTCACTATTCTCCTTATTCCCGATACTATTTACTGTTCTCCTAGCTATTCTCTAGTCTCCTAACAATTCACGATACTATTCACTATTCACCTAACTATTCACGATACTATTCACTAGTCTCCTAACTATTCACGATACTATTCCCTATTCTCCTAATTATTCCCAATACTATTCCCTATTCTCCTCTGTTCACGATACTATTCACTAGTCTCTTAACTATTCCCGATACTATTCACTATTCTCCTAACTGTTCTCGACACTATTCCCTATTCTCCTAACAATTCCCGACACTATTGCCTATTCTCCTAATTATTCCCGATACTATTCCTTATTCTCCTAACTGTTCACGATACTATTCACTAGTCTCCTAACTATTCCCGATACTATTCACTATTCTCCTAGCTGTTCTCGATACAATTCACTATTCTCCTTACTATTCTCGATACTACTCACTAGTCTCCTAACTATTCTCGATACTATTTTCCTAACGATCAACTCACTAACGATACTACCTTATAAAAAAAGGTGTAGCATATTTTTAAACGTGTTTTTGATATGAATTTCTGAATTAGGAGTCAGGTACAAAAATTTTTACACCTTTTCAATATTAAACGAGCAAAATTTAATTCCAATATAAAGAGCTCCATGTTCAATGCATGAAAATACTCGATTAAAAATACACTATTCCTGTATTGCAGTATTCCATTAAAATCCAGCATTGCAGAATTCCAATGCATTCTAAAATACATTTGCTTCTTGTTGAAAAAAAAATGATCTTCCTATTAATAATTGATTTAAAGGGGAAAAAATTTAAGGTATCCGACTATGTTAAGAAAACTGGTAATTGAACACATTGGAGAGTTTTTTTTTATTTATTTCTTGTAGTTCAGACTTTTTTTTTCCAAAACAGTTCATCTTTTCTGGGTAAAGGAAGACCTGACCTATCATCCAAGATCACATTGTTTTCAGCTAAAATTTGTTAAAATTTCAGTTTTCTCAAAACTTTAATTTTCATAAAAATTCTCCACCGTTAACATGATATCCCCAAAACGAATAGAGGAATTTACATAAACATTTCAGCGTGTGTTTTAAATAATATGGGCAATGAAATGAACCAACAGTTTTATAGTTGGGGAAGTACTTTTTCATTTATGGAGTTTTTTTTAAAAGAAAAATTCAACTGTAAATTTATGGAAAAAAATGCATATATACGTATATTTTTACTCATAACTTCTGTGCATCTCAAAATTTTTTCTTATAATTTGGTTCATTTCATTCATCATTAGACTCTATAACTTGTGTTTAAATAAAAATAGGATTACTGCTAGAAAATTTTCTGTAGAATATTAACCCTTTTGGTTAAATCTCTTTACAATGTAATTCAACTTTTCCTATTTCTCAAAATACATTATATAATCAAGTATTTTGTTGTATTTATAGTATTTTGTATTATAACTGACAATACATCTACAAACCACAGTCTTATTTAATTTTTAAAAAAATCCAATTAAAAAATTTCCTTCGAATTTAATCAGATACCTTAAATAATATGATTAATTTTTTCCTTAAAGATTATTTGTCGTTAAGAAATATTATCATCATACAAAACATTAAGTAAAAAGAGTTAAAAAGATAAAATTAAAAAAACAATTTAAGAAAGGAAAAAAACGGAATGAGATTAAAGAATGATATTTGTTTATTTATTTTCCTTCCTTTAAATAATGGACTATGAGTTCTACAATCCCAATTGTGCATTTTTGTGGTATTTATGGGTAATCTAGGCAAACCAGTTTTTAGATCTTTTGTAGTTTATTATTTAAAACAACTACATGATGACCCTGTCTAATCTCTCCGACTACATTCGAAGGAAAAAATTTGAAAAATTGGATTTTTAACGCTATTTAAAATTATGGTTTTTAGTTGTGTTGTCTATTACAATACAAAATACTATAGATACAACAAAATTATTTCAAAATATAATATACTTTGAGAAATAGGAAAATTGGTAGTGAAATTTAGCCGAAACGATTAACACTCTACACAAAATTGTCAGGCAGCAATCTTATTTTTCTTTATACACAAGTTATAGAATATAGTGATGAAGGAAATGAACTAAAATATAAGAAACATCCTGAGATTCAAAGAAGTTTTGTGTACAAATCTACGTATACACGCATTTTCCAAATAAATTCGCAATTTAATTTTTCTTTAAAAAAACCTATAAACGAAAAAGTTCCCACAATACAACTTTTGGCTCATTTCATTGCTTCTATCATTTAAAACACAAGCTGGCATTTTTATGTTAATACTCTATTAGGTTTTGAGATAACGGTGCATAATTTTTACGAAAATGAAAGGTTTGAGAAAATGGAACTGAAAGACAAAAAAATCTGTGACCTTGGATGATAGGTCAGGTCTTTCTTTTCCCAGAAAAGAGAAACTGTTTTGAAAAAAGGAAAGCATGAACTACAAGAAATAACAATTCCTTTTAAATATTCGCCAATGTAGTTGATAGTCAGTGTTTTTAACGTAGTTGGATACCTTAATCTCAGATTGAATGAGCGAATGATGCTCTAAACAAATTGTGAATATAGATTATTACAAAAAAAGGGTAGCATATATTCAGTTGGTATCCGCTTTGATTGAAACAAACGTTTAGTAAGGAAACAATGCTTCATATTGAATTCGGCTAAAATTTGGGATAATTCACAGAAAAAGAAAAGATCTTCAAATTATCAGTTTCCTCATTTAATTGAAATACATGAAGCAAAAATAACATCTGTGGTGGTGGCGGGTCTAATGCCACTTGGTCATGCCAAGCCTGAATGAGCGGAGCTCTTTCGAATGAAGGCAGAGGTGTGCGACTTTCATTGGGAACGAGCACGGTTCAGGTGAAATAATGACTCTCCTCGACCACACAATCCTTTTTAGGGGGCGGTCGAACTCATTCATCCCTCCGCCAGTCAGAATGTAAATCCAAATCAGAGACCTACTCAGTACCCGCATAGGTTATGGAACTTTGAGGACCTATTGAACGTGCCCCTACCACGCGGCGGTCTTTGGCCGAGACGAGGACAGAACTCGCTACCTTTCGGTTGTGAGACTGACGCTCTACCAACCAGGATACTGCGGCTTATAATATGACACACACTCACAATTATACAAGACCAAAGACCATTTCTAAATTCTTGATGGAAAACTTTTGTTCCTATTTCTACTGATGTATTACGTGTACACTTTTAAAAAGCCATTGAAAAAGTAACCCTTAGTAAGTAATAAGTGTGTAACCCTTGAAGTAACACATTAAGACATTAATGGAATAAGGGAAATACTGTAAGCAAAATGATGAAGGCTATCTGTATTAATTTTACAAAAACTTTATTTTCATGTGAGTCAAAATATTGTACAACTGTTATGAGCGATGGCTATCAAAAATATATTTCAAGTAACGTGACCAATTCGTAAAAGCATTTTTTTAAAATATAAAATGGATTTTTTTTGTTTAAGTAACAAGTAAAATGACTTTCGAACATTTTTGATTGTTAAGGTTATGTTATTATAATTATTATAGGATCTTGAAACTTTAATTTGTAAATTCACTACCAGGTGGTGAATACTCACCAGTCTACTCAAATGGAAACGAAATTTAGTTAAATTGAATGACTGTCTGATAATTAATATCTGAAAATATTAAAATAGTACATTATCATTGATATATAAGCATAAACTTGTTTAGCATAACAACTGACGAGTAAAAGAAATTGTCTTATTCCATCTTTGCTAATATGAATGAAATTTTCAATAATAATATGTAAAATCATGATAGATGCTATCACAAAATCGTTCAGAAACTAGCTCTGTGTTTTTAATTTTCAGTTGGGTAAATTCCTCTTCCTGATTTCTTTCAAATGAGCAATAGCTGTTCTATATATTCTATTCCAAGAAACATTGCATAAATTTATTTGTGATTTAGAAGTCACCAAATCTAAGGCCGATTTAGTTTCATCTAGACCAAGTAGCGTCGTTCCAAATGTCTATTTATATTTTAATTTATGAAGAAATAAAATTTTGATTCCTTTTTGGCACTGATTGTTTAATAAACACTCCCAAAATAGAAAATGATTCTTTGAATTTATGGCTATTCATGTATTTGCCAAAATACATGAATATCCCCCCAAATCATGTATCCCCCCCAAAAAAAACCCTTTTAAGGTGATATTACTTCAAAATAGAAAACAGATTTCGTCTTATCTAAGCGTCTTATCTCTCAGTGAAAAAAAAAGTTAAGAAAATATTTACTGAACTCCTTCAATGCAACAATTTATAAAGCATAAAATATATGAATAAATAAAAACATTATTGAACAAAATACAAAATCAACGCCCTGTATATGGATAATGCAATGTCATTAGACTTCCACAAAATACCTTTAAAATGTAAGAAAAGCTTATAAAGTTTCAATATTTTTTTAAAATTTATTTTACGTACTTTCTGGTAAAAAAATTAAGCATAAAACATTCCCAAAATGATTATTACTATTATTTGATGAAAGCTTATTCATAGAAATCAACAATATAATGTTATTTGGATTCCATTTAGGCATGAAAGTTTTAGAAAATTGAATTATTTTTAGCGTCTCCAAGATTTTTTAACTTGAGACTATTTTATTAATATTAATCGCTAAACTTGCGCAACATTTTCGATTATTTTAAACAGTATTTCTCATTTTTGATCATTTTAAACAGTATTTCTCGAAAGAGCAATTTATAAGTACTACTTGTGCAACATTTTTTTAAACAGTATTTCTCATTTTTGATCATTTTAAACAGTATTTCTAGAAAAAGCAATTTATAAGTACTATTTATATGTAATCAAATTCACAAATAAAAATAAGGATTTTTTATACACGCTTAATAATTGTTTTTATTTAGTTCAATATCTTCTTCAATTCATTATTAGGAATGAAACATTTCTAATAATAGCAGTTTGATTTGAAGGAAATGTCAAACAGAATTTTTTCATTGCTTTATAAATCTGTAAGTTTAGTACGTATGCAAACTTCAATATCCATAATTTCTATATTTTCAACAACAACTAAAAGAAAAACTTATAAAGTTTTTTTTTTTTTTTTGCGAGGTAACAAATTTATTAGAAAATGTACTGTCAAAATATAAAAAATAAGTCATGGGTATATTTAGAAATAAATTTTTCTTCTCTTTTTACCATGTTTCTAAATATAGAATATTTTTTTAATAATTTCATTTGAATTTCTATTCTGTAATTGTGGGCAGTTTAGACACGAACATGGTTAATGATTCTAACAAGATATTTTAAAGTTGAAGAGAAACTACAATGGAAACTGGCCCACTATAATATCGGCATATTTCTGCTCAATTATTTTAACGATTTGTTTTGTTAAAATGGTTAAATGATAATCCAAACAAAATGAAATGAACTGACGCACACCATTTCGAACAATCAAGTTGACATTTTCGATGCCATATTCATATTCAGCAATATATATTCAGTTCTAAATGTATTTATGTTACAGTCCAATTTTACAGATCATCTTGTTGTTTCAGCTGCTCTCGGTGGCAGGACATACTTCCTACTCTCATCCCACCCACCTGCCCCTTTTAATAAATGACTCTTTATTCACGAATGTAGATCATGGCATTACTGGGAGGGTCAACATTGTTTCGTGACACCTGCCATACAAACAGAAGATAACGGATCTTGCGTGCCGGCGTCGTCTCTGGAAATTTCATTGTTTTGTGTAGTTATGGATACAATTTTAATGTGTCTTGTCTCATGTTAGGAGCAAAAATTAGTGAAAGTGCAGCATTACTGTTAAAGGTGATTCCGTAGAGATGAAATCTAAAATATAAATGCGCCCTGTGGATAATTTCTTTGGTGCAATATGATGCAAGTTGTGCTAATAATGAAGAATTCTATCTGCAAAGTTGTTATACCGAAATCGTTTGGTAAAAATGCTGTGGATTTAAGTTAACCGGCTGTAGGCAATTGGGATGTTTTTGAATGATTGCGTTGATTTTTCTTCTATGTTTATTATTTTTAAATTTTCTCAAAAAGAATTTTTTTCATAGGTTATTAACTATTTTAATAAAGACCATCTAAACATAGAAATTTAGAAATGTTTATTGTTTTGTAATTTTTCTCAAAAAGAATTGTTTTTATAGGTTATTTACTGTTTTAATAATGGCCATATGAACATAAAAATTTAGAAATGTTTATTATTTTTTAATTTTTATCAAAAAGAATTGTTTTTAGAGGCTATTTACAATTTTAATGGTGGCAATATAAACATAGATATTTTTATTGTTTTGAAATTTTTCTCAAAAAGAATTGTTTTGATATTGCATTTACTATTTTAATGGTGGCCATATAAACATAAAAATTTAGAAATGTTCATTGCTTTGTAATTTTTCTTAAAAAAAATTGTTTTAATAGGTTATTTACTATTTTAATAATGGACATATGAACATAAAAAATTAGAAATGTTTATTATTTTGTAATTTTTAACAAAAAGAATTGTTTTCTTAGGTTATTTACTATTTTAATAATGGCCGTATAAACATAGAAATTAGAAATAAACGTAGAAATTAGAAACATTGAATTAACTAATTTCTATTGTTACAAGGAGCATATTTAAATAATAACGAAAGTTAGATACAAATTGATAAATCTGAGATCTATATAGTATAATAATTTAATTTAACTTATTAAATTGTAGTTGCTCTAGCTAAATTTTTAAGCTCTTCCATTATATTGTATATTCTTATACACGTTTAATGCATTTTTTGCATATTTTTAAACGTTTTAATTATGAAATTATCTAGCATTGGGCTTTTAAAAACATTTGTTCAAAATATTTTCCTAACAACTTCCATTTGGATAGATTATTATCAGTATCATCACTAAAAAAATCTAGCTTTTTTTTAAATCGAATATCGAGAATATTTATATTCAGAATAAAATATTCATTGGTGATGCTAATAGTGGAAAGGAAGAATGCTGTTGAAATGATTAAATAAGCTTTAAAATAAGAGTAAAATAAGTTAAAAAATTTACCTTCATTTTCACTTGTGCTTATCAACAGAAATTTAGTTTAATATTTTCATTATGAGCATTTTCAATGTACCATTTGTTAATTTTTGATGACGCGTGAGCTACATAAAGGTTTCAAAACAATGAAAATTCGCCAAAAAATTGATATGTGTTTTGGATTACTTTAGAATATTTTTCATACATTTTTCCTTATTTTAGAATATTTTTCATGTATTTTTTCTTATTTTAGAATATTTTTTCTTACTTTAGAATATTTTTCCTTATTTAAAAATATTTTTCCTTATTTTAGAATATTTTTCCTTTTTTTAGAATGTTTTTCCTTATTTTAGAATATTTTTCCTTATTATAGAATATTTTTCATATATTTTTCTTAATTTTCGAAGATTTTTCATGTATTTTTCCTTATTTTCGATGATTTTTCATGCACTTTTCCTTATTTTAGAATATTATTCATGTATTTTTCCTTATTTTAAAATATTTTTTCTGTATTCAAAATGAAAAATATTTTTTTTACAACGAAATGGCAATACGAATACTGTTTTGAAATTAAATATCAAATTGTAACAACTGGAAGCAAATTAGTTGATGTCTTATAATTTTTTGATAGTAAATTCTACAAAAACGCTGAAAGATTTATAAGATGATTCGTATAAAATATGATTCAACTGATTTTATAGAAAGCACTTATATGTTAATAGATTGCTTATTGATTAATATTTAAAATGCATATTTTACAACTTTAAAATCCTGTTTATTTTGTAAATAGAGAAATATGAAGTACATATATGATGTGACTCCATCATTCTTTTTGTTTATTTTGTTATTAACCATTTATTTTTAAACGGATTAAATTAACTAAATTTATAGATGAAAATTTATTAATTATCAACCAAAATTTATCAAGTGTAAGTTTTTATATTTTATATTTCTAATTGATCATTCTTAGCATTTATTATAATTCTGTTCGATGACTTTCAAATAGAATTTTCTTAATTTTTCAAATACTTTTTTGAAACTTTTTGCTTCGTTTTAAGTTTTTATGTTATTAACTAATTTATAAAATATTTTTTTTCCTTTCAGGCAACAAAGCAAAAAAATCAAGATGAAAAGTTCTTTAAATTCGATCTGTTCTATGCTATTAACAACCGAGGGATCTTTCAAACTAATGATGAATAAAATAGACACAGAGTCTAAAAATTTATTGACTGTTTTCATTCTTATTCTATTTTTAAAGTGATTTCTTATTTTTTAAATTAGAAATAAGATTCCCTTTTAAGAAAAATTTCGACTCCGTTATAATATAAACGAAATGTCAAGAGCTCATGATACATGTACTGAAATAATAATAATTGCATGAAGTGTCTTATAATGTATCATTAAATTGTCATAAATGTATGTAGAATATGTTATTATTTAGTATGTAATTTTGATTTATGGGCGAATTGTTGCAGGTTGAATGTGTAATATGTTTTTGCATTGTTGTGTATATGTAAGCATGAATGATCCGTGAATGAAAAAGCAAGTGAATTCTGAATGGATGTTACTTTGTGATATTTTGTGGAATATTTTATGGGCAGTGTGAGAAATGTTTAGTAAATTTATTGAATTCATAAATTATTCACAAACTTCACAAACTCCAAGCAAATAGAATTTTAAAAAGCATACAGAAACTCTATTTGCCTAAATAATTAATTTGTATAAAAAAATTACATTTTCGATTAGGATAACGATTGAAAATGTTTTGCAGTCCTTTCTTAAGAAAAAATTGCAATTTAATGAAAAAACAATCTTGTGACATCCTCTACTTAACTAAAAAATACTAAATAGTATATACTAAAAATTTTTTTTATATCCTAATGTCATTTTATATATAAAAAAAGTATGATGCTGCATAAAAAGCATCAAAAAATTTTTTTAACAAATTTTGCATCATTTGTATTACGGTTTTTCTTGCTAGTCATCTATGAGTATCCGAATATTAATAATTGATATAATAAAATATGATGCTAAGATCATAATATCATTCATAAATTTAAAGATTTCTGTTTAAAAATGATTTATATTTTTAATTTTTATGCGCACATGAATAGAAAACATATCGGTAAAGGAAACAAAATAGTTTGTAGGGTTTGTTTTGCCCATAGACTAAACAATTTTCTGAAATACAAAACATCTACGGAAGGGCTATAGAGATAGTATAATTATTGAAAATTAAATAAAAATTGAGTCTCAAATGCATTTATTTACTAAGAATTAATGTCCGAGGTGACAATAGGCTTCCTAGAAATGCGAAATCCAAGTGAAAGGTTAATATTTTGTCGCTATATTACGCAAATGATGCAAGTCATTCTCAGAGATAACAACTTTGTGACAGATTATGAGATAAAGTTTTGGGGAAACCAATACTGGGAGCTTTAAATTTTAATTAAATTTTAGCGTTTTTCGCAGTAATCAACAAAAATATTGTAATACAATAAATTTTGCACCAGCTTTATTTTCAAAAATTGTCTTTTCAACTATATTAACGATTTTATAGTGTAAAAGTATTTTCTATGTTGAATCGATTTTAAAAGAAAATATTTTAATCTCATTTTCTAAAATTAAACATGAGAATTCTGAATGAATATGAAACGAATCACGAGATACAATAAATAATTCATTTCATTGCAATTCTGAAA
>JAPMOQ010024889.1:1634890-1656559 GCA_026543055.1 Argiope trifasciata | reverse complement strand
ATTTTCTATAAATATTTTGAACTGTTGCATTTTCTATAAATATTTTGTTGATAATGTTTGCGCTGCAATACAGCAAAACACAAAAATCCGAACATACAAGTTTTCACTAAATTCTCGGCGAATTCACACAATCAAATTCAAATATTAGTGCTTCGAATGCACATGAGTAAATGAAGCTATGCAAAAACAAAGACGAACACCAAATAATAACAGACGCATAAAATGAGAAATCAAACAGAATTTATTACATTTACTGTATTCCTCCTTGAGTAAAGGGCCTCAAGTAGCTAGTAGATAAACATTTGTCGATATCAGCTCTATCACCAAACATACTATTTTGATCATTGTACATTAATTTGCTACATATAATAAGTATACTGCCTTTCTGCTTTTGGTAATTCTCAAATTGATTCCCTTTCTGTGTGGAGGTAGCTTAATAAGTCAGTAACAGCCACTAACCATTGGTGATCACTTTTGTCTAGCGGATATGTTATGAAGCTACAAATCGTAAGGTCGCGAGTTTGATGCTTGGTGGAATTCAATCTTTACGTTGGCGTGACTCCATAATAAAATGAGCCACATTGGTTACCTCCGATGATGAGCGAGCTCTTAGCTAGCCAGAACGCTTAGAGCTAAGAAAAATCATCAGACTCACTTGACGCAACAGCAGCCACAACTCTCACACGCTCGCCATAACGCTTGCCGCCATAAAATTTTTCATCTCTACGCAGACTCATTGGTGGGGAAGTATTGTAGAGGTAGTATGCCAGAAGCAGTCAGTAAACATTGATTACTTTTGTCTAGCGAATATGTTACATGGCTTCAAATAGCAAGGTCACGAGTTCGATCTTTGACGTAATTCAACCTCCCTATTGGTGCGATCTCACAATTCGCCCGCCACATCTGTACCTCCAGGAATAACTTGTAACGTCTATCAAAAAGACAACGACTTATTTATATTTCCTCTAGGCAAATTCTACAATGAAACGGGCGACTATTTCTATCCCAACATGGTGAGGAACGGGAGTGCTGTTGACAAAGAAGTGAAGGTCACCAACGGCCCCATTGGCTTCGGAAGGGCCATCAATCTCGACGGCAACCATAACGATTCCTCTAAGCAGTGTCTCCGCATGCACGTCATTCCCAGGAGTGACCCAGACATGGCTTGCTTCGACAACCCCGAAAATTGCCACTCTGGAATTTCGTTCAGCATTTGGTGCAAGATAGTCTTCTTCAGGAATGATGACGTGGACAGATACATTTTCAGCACAGGTAAAAAGTTTTAAAAGCTGGATTAGAATAGATTTCTCTTGTTATCTTTTTCTATAATGTAAAATAATGAAATGAACTTTAACCCTTTATTTAGAGACGGTATGTAATTGCATATTAGCCTTCCTGTCACGAGATGACTGCACGAGTTAAGCGATTGTAACGTTCAATGATAAACTATTTTTGTGGTGGACTGTAGATTATTCTGATCTGTGCAGGAAGCAACAGGACTAATGTTTTCAGGAACATTTCTTTAATAACCGCATTCACACACCGAATAAACACATAGATAAGACATAACAAGACATTCACGAGCGCAGCTTAACAGTACAGTATTACATCTAATTCTCATTACACTCGCAATGCACAATGCATTATGGGATAGCCTTTCAGGCATCGTCATTTAGTATCCAAAAGAGGGGAAGAATCATGTAGCGGCTGCATTTTTAATATTTTCAGCTAATTCACTATAATATTATTTTGGGTTGTTAACAGTAATAGTAACTTGATTTGTTGTAAATTGTCCGGATTACCAATTGTTCAAGGCGTTACTCTTTTGAAGAATTAATTAATATCGCTATTCATATTTCAAGACAGAACTTCGTAATTCCATTTAGTTTTTTTTTTAATTGCTCACACCAGGATCTTTCAGGTTACCACAGAAACGCCTCTGTAGGTACTTTAAGTAACCGTTTAAATTCGGTTATGGTTATTTTTTCTAACAATACTTTAAAAAACGAGTATTCCAAATATCTCCAATGGAAAACAGTAGATATCAACTAAAAAGAACATTACAAATTTGTAATTATGAATTAAATTAATCATTTTAATTAATTTTAAGTTTTTTTTCTTCTTTCTAAGGTTTATTCATTACCATACCGTAACTAATTGGTTAAAAATAAATTTGAAAAATGGGTGGCAAAATAATTTAATAAATAAAGGGTTAAGAGAAAAATTGAACTCGCAATAAAGTATTTTCCATTAACGATGAGGAAATCAAAAGTAAATACTCTACTTAAAGCTTATTTTTTTTTTTTTTGAGGAAAAATCTTTTCAAAAAGTACAAATACAATTCTGATTATAAATCTTCATTACGTATGATATAAAAATGACAACAAAATTCCTACATTTAATTTTCAGAGGACCAAATATCTATATCACGAACATTTCGTTTTAGGATATTTTGAATAAACATTTAATTTGGAATTTTTTTAACTTGCTTCCTACTCTTAGAATACCATTTTCGGTCAAAAATTCATTTAAAGCGGACAGTTTTCGGTTTAAGAAGGTTATGTTTGGTTTAATTCGCATATGAAAATTTCGTTTCTGGAAAAAAGAAAAATGCTTATAAATGTGAATAAATTTTCACAATGTCAAGTATAGTTAACTCCTTCTCAAATATTTTGGTTTGTACTTTCTTTGAGCAATAGGCGTAATTTCAAACAGAAAATTGCCTGCACTATGGAGTAAAAATCCCTTTGAGACCAGACATAAAAATATATCTCAAAGTTATTATACAGTCAGTTCGCGACAATTAGATTAATGACGAAGCAGAAGTCGACAATTTCATAGGCTTTATTCACACACATATGTGAACATTTCTATAGGCACAACACAACACACAGACGAAAATGTGTGTACATGTCGCCGATTCGACGTCTGGAATACATCTGGTTAGGAAAACAGATTTTTTCAATTTTTTCTTCTAGAAGGAATCAAAACTCTAACCGTCGCCAAATGGTCGCCAAGCTCTTATATTACTGACACGACACTCGATCATAAATAATATAAGATGTATATGCTACGGCCAAAGCCCAAAGTCAGCCATTTCGCAAATCAGCCTGCCAAATCGCGAAACAGCCAATATCGCCTCACAATGACCGGCCAATGTCCGATCTTTCCTTGATTTCGGTGTTTGGCCAGCCAGTTCGCGAAATGGCGCGGGGTGATCGGCCAAAGTCAGAAGAAAAAGTTCATGAGAAAATTTTGGGTGTTTGTACATAGTAACTCTAATAAAAATCCCATTATAGCAGCCACAGAGGAATCGGCCCCTCTTAGGCGCCTAGGATCGGAGCAAAAGCCAAGGAGGTACGGTGGCTCTACGAGGGCTTAGTCTGAAGGGAGAAGTTTTAGTAAGGATCTCACAGTACCAGAAACCTCCTGGTCTCTTATGAAAATGTCATTTCCCTTAGAAAAAACAACACATTATCTACTTAGTTTATTTCAGAAAATTATCAGTATCCTCTCTTGTTACAACAAGATGAACTTTTATGACATTTCGAATTGCACAGCAGTTTGATATTTTTACATCTGCAGCGATGTGTTGAGCATTTGGTAGTACAACTGCATCGAATGTAGCCTTGGCCGCGATTGAGAAGAGACAACGGTTCGCTATGATTTTTCCTCTGTGCCCATGAATGCCAATGTAAGTAGTTTCTCTTGCAAAATGGAAAACTCACTTCTGGAGTACAGTTGTTTGAGTTTACATCTGCAGATATTTATCTCCATGTTCTGTTCCTAGCTTGTAGAAAGCGCTCTCCATGTTCATGACAACTGCAAGGACGCTTCGTGGATCACCGTCAACATCTGGTAATAATGTCAACAGACAATATCTGGAGATAATGTCAACATCTGGTATCCGGATGCATACATTATCTCCAACTTTCGCTGGTGGAAATTTTGCATTTGAATTTTTTAGCATCTTGTCACCTTTGATTCAGTGCATCCAACATTGTCCAGGGAGTTCCGAGCACTTCGGGAAGTGGCCGGTCAAAGTCGTACATACTCATTTTATTTCCAGTACATCGGACATTGGCCACACGTCCCGGACAATGTTCGACAAGACCGGCCAATTCGTGAACTGGCCGTAACATATATAAATTATGTAAGAAAATAAGCCAGAATTGAATTTAAAAAAATTATATATTACTTGTTTTTCCAATAGGCGCCAATGCGGAAGGTAAACCAGGGGTTGCCCTCTTCTTCAGGGGCATCTATTTTTTTGCCGTCGTCTCTACCGGTAAAGAGATGTGGACCTTGACTGTTCCCGGACCCATGAATAACAACACTTGGAGGGAGATGGGACTCCGGTGGACCAAGGACACAGGACTGGACGTAAGGACTCTTGGCGGTGATGTGGATCGGCATTGCTTTTTTTTTCTTTTATTTTTTGTAGAGCATTGTTCTAAAGTTACTTATATTTGCTTAATTAATCCAAAAACAAAAAAATAAATATATATGAACTTTTCCTACCGAATTTATTGAACCTTTAGAATAAGTATACATAGTATTTAGATGCTACAACTAAAACACAAATGAACTGATCAACATTAGAATAACTATTAGTAAAATTGAAACGATTACAATCTCTCAGAAAAAATCCCTGGTTTGAATCTCTGTCTGAAGGTGATCCTTGAGAAAGTCATCAGATCGGATTCTTTATTACTTCTGATTCCTTTTCTGTAAATGTTTCAATTTTATTAATAGTTATTCTAATGTTGTTTATATTCGCTTAAGTGATTTTTGACCAACAACACGCTAGCAACGTGAATTAGAAAATATACATTTTTGAAAATTAAGATTCATTTTATTACAATGCGCTTTCTTTTATTACAGTGAATTTTTGCTTTACTTGAAAGAAAAAACTCAGTAAATACCTTGCAACTCATTTATTTACCATCAATGTTATAATAGTCATAATTATAATCCTTAAAATATAATTATGCAGTTGATAATTATTATTTTAAATATCCATAATTATGGATATAATTATTACAGTGGGTGCCATCAATGTTACAATGGTCACAATTGACTATGTTAAAAACCCATCGACTAAATTAAAAACACTAGTTATCGACCACGAATTTATTTAAAAATTGTTGTTTATCCAAACCTCTATCCAAAACAGTTTATCTTTTCTTGGAAACGGAAGGCCTGACCTATCATCCAGGGTCACATGCTTTATCAGCTAAAATGTGTCTTGCACTTCAATTTCCTCAAAATTTGAATTTTCATAATAATTCTCCACCTTTAACACGTTATCTCAAAAACTAATAGAGGTATTTACATAAAAAGAACAGCGAATATTTTAAATAGTATGGTCAATGAAAGGAACTAAACGTTTTATTGTTGGGGAAATACTTTTTCATTTATAAGTATTTTTAGAAAAATTAAGCTGTAAATTTATGGGAAAAATGCATGTATAAGCATATATTTACTCATCACTTCTTTGCATCTCAAAATGTTTCTTAGATTTTAGTTCATTTCCTTCATCGCTTTATTCTATAACTTGTGTGCAAAGAAAAATAGGATGGCTGCATTACCATTCTGTGTAGAGTATTAACCGTTTTGGGTAAATGTCATTAGAATTTCATACAAATTGTCCTATTTCTCAAAATATATTATATTTTCAAATATTTTTTGTATTTATTGTATTTATAATGAACAATTCATGTAAAACCCAAAATAAGTTTTAAAAATCCAATTTTTAATTTTTTAAAATTTGAACGTTGACGGTTACTTTAATAATTATTATTTTAAGTATTCATAATTATGGATACCAGCATTCTCACTCTTTAAACTAACTTAATCGCCCCAAAGCTCCTGAGTCAAGCCATTATCAAATGGGGTAACATCGGGTGGTCTAAAGGGGTCAAAAGAATTAGAGCTGGCAATTGTGATTGTGCGTAAGATAGCCGACACCACTAAACATTCCCGAGTCAAAGGCACATAATCACCTGATTAGGATGAGCTCAGTGAATCGATATGGAGTTTAGGTCCCAGAGATATTGATGAAGACCAGCTGTTTCAACCCCTTCTGTACGTGCAAGTTGCCTCCAAAGCAAAAACAAACCATCTTAACATTGAAACTATTTATTTTCAATTTGTTATCTTTTAACCATTTCCTTTCTCGTGAAAGATAATCCTCTCACAGACAATTTTGTATCTCTCTAGTTGTTCGTGAACAGCGTGATGATGGGACAGGTACGCTACCCCGACGAAGTGAAGCCATCTTTTTCCAGGAATGGTGCGATGGAACTGACGGTGGGTTGCCTTCAGGCATCAGAGGGCGAATTCGAGAACTTCGCATACGGCGAATACGATGAGCTGACGATCTGGATGTGGGCCCTGAATGGTAGTGAGATAGAATTCTTCCTTGGCGGACACGGTAAGGAACAATAATGAGAAAAATTCATGTTCCTAGGTTATCTTAATATTCCCTTCATAGATGGTAAGAAAGTAGTACCAGAACTTTTTTTCTCTTGTGTGAGAGATGGAATAACCAAATTTCAAATTTCCCTCCCTTTATATCCCTAATTCCTAGTACTCGCCCTGTAGAACTTTCTATTCTCTTTCCCAACGGTATTTCAATTACTATTTGGAAGAACGCTTTGCAATTATTGAGAAATGGGTACGGTTTATCACTATTTAATGGAATGTATTGGGGCCTCAGAGTGAAGGAAAAACCTGAAGATTGTCAATAATGATTTAAGTACAGTACTGATGGTACCATGTCATTTCAGGACCCTGAAGGATATGATGTCACAGATGGATAGTTTCATTCCAACTGTTTGAGAGGGTATAGGTGGAGAGAAAGCTATTCTCTACCCCGAAAGAAATGTTAGTTTGACGGATCGGTCCATGTAAGGTTGGACAAAACTTATTCAGCAGTCGACCGCAACAAATCCCGTCGATACTGCTACGTTTCAGTGATGGCGGGGTGGTCGGCTGTATACAAGAAGAAGAAAGTATTCCAATTACCGCCGATGAATGTGAGAAGAAACCGTCTGCACCCGCCTGTTGAGGGTGGAGTGAGCAAGTATAGCGGAAGAGGAAGCATAGGCTCTGCCGAGATAAGAACAATGGAATCTTTTCTTGGTAGGGAATAAAAGGAGCATTCCGTAATCAGTTTATATGCAGCCAATAAGAACTTCTAGATTCAATTCTTGCTCTGTGTAACCCATTTTTTCTGCTTCTGAGTGTCAGAACTGAGTATAATAGTTCCTGGCACAATGGCAACAAATATGACACTTTGAGGCCCGCGGGTCTATGTAAGTTATAAAGCAAGTGTTGACCTTCTTTGTTGAGGAAATTGTCGAGCTTCAAGCGGGTAGTGGCTTTACAGATGTGAAAGAGTAGATCTTGGCGGGACACAGCATTGATCTGGAATGGATCCCTTTAAGTTAACCATCCGACTTGAATGGTAATGGCTTTTGAATTACTACAGATCCTGTTTTGTAGAGACTGATAACGACAGGTTTGATAAATCCAGACTTGTTAAGACCTGTTCTGATGGCCTGTAGCATTTATAGATATGGTCCTAAATCTGCCAACTGGCATAAGGTTAGAGAGTCTTTCCCGTGATATGGGCGTCCCAGGTTCGAGTCCCGGTTCGGACATGGTTGTTCTTCTTATTTCTATCTATGAGGCGTATCATTGTGCTCACTTGCAAAAGGCTGTGGTGTAAGCGAATGGGATGCACGAAGTAACTAAATCGTTTCTAGTTGGGTCTTCTAAAGGAATAAGACCGGCTCGGTTCGGCTTAAATGACTGATACACGTCCAACACCACTTTATGCTGCTACAAACTATAATCATCTGGTTATTTGAACAGTGTCATGAGCATGAAGTGGGAGAGACATGGAAAGACGCTCCTATTCAATCCATCCCTATGGTTATTGTTCGATGTCTGACATTTACTGATTGAAATTGGGTTAGGAATTTTAATATTGGATGAAGCAAAACCGAAGGAAATGAGCTTTTTGAAGTTTAGATGGGAAATGGATTTGGCTTATTAAGTTAACTATCGTGCAGGAACTGAAAACTTTACAGAAACAGACTTACAGTTTGTTTGTGATTACAAGATTCTGATAAGCAATAGTAAAAATATTTACATAACACTTGACACGATGACAGAAATTAAAAGAGAGAAAAAAAAGAGAGCAACACACACAATACTTAATCTTAATGAGGTTTGGAATCTTAAAGATTTTAAATAGAAGGTCCAAAACTGCGAAATCCCTCTCAAATTAATCCTCTTCTAGCTTCCAAAGGGACATTTCGGATAATATTATGGGTTGTACCACTATTGGTATTGTTGTTACTTACGGTAATTTACAAGCCCGCTAACAGAAAACTGTTAGCGATTTAAGTCTAAATTAGCGTCCCTTGTTTTTAAAGTAATACCAACTGGGCCAAGAGTACGACTTAGCTACTTCATGCTTCACACTCACTTACGCAACCCCTTTTTACAGAGGGGAAACACTCACACTATTCACAGATAGAACATAGAATAATAACATTGTCCGAATCGAGACTCCCAGATCACGGGCAAGACACGCTGCCCTTATGCCAGGACGCCGGCACTAGTATTGCACCTAGTTAGCAGCTATGTAAAAGCCAAGAAAAAATCTTGTTATATTTTAAAAAAAATACTGCGAACTAAAATATTCTGTTCACGCAAATTCACTGACAAAAAGGACGAAAGCTGGTTTCAGGAAGTAAGGGATAAAACTGTTTGTAAAGGAATTAGAAAAGGTTTCGTTTTGATTTCAGAACAAAATTAAAGTAAATTGAATGAATAAAAGTGGGTTTCCTTTCCAAGGGCCTCTTCAATATTTCTCAACAGTTCTATCAATAATGAAAAATGTCTGTAGAGTATTTTTGTAGATATTACAAATTTTACATTAATTGTTGGCACTTGAATCCCTTGAATATCTTTTAAATAGGCTTAACAAGAATTATCTCATTCTAATGATTTGAACTTATCATTAATGCTTTATAATACATTATTTTTCTATTAATTGTTTGAGATAATTTTATTTTGTTCTCTATTCAATCAAATTTCTGTCATTCTTTTTCATCATGCTGCCAATCGTAAATGTGATTCCAAAGATCCGAACACAAGTAAGTAAATCTTAAAGAAAATGTATTTTATTTCATTACCTTTTATGAATTGGATTGTAATCAATTTTTTGTTTTGTTTTATGTATTGATATTTATTAATAATTCTTTAATACAAAATAGACAAATAATCCGTAAAGTCATACTAATAATACGAAGATACAAAAAAAAACCCCACTATCTTTTAGATCCATAAATTTAAGAAGGGAAGAATTCGATAATAGATGCACTTATTAATGTTCATTTTACCAAATATACATTATTGGAAAGAAATATAAAGCAAGCAACTGTCAAATATTGTGTCAATAGACATTTCTAATTTAAGATACTTGTAAAATAGTGAACTTCAATACGGAAATCGTGATTTCTGCTCACGAATTATAAATAATGACTTCAAAATGATATCATACATAATGACTAGTATATATAAGAAATTATGACTATATGCATACAAAGCGTAATAAGATCTATTAATAACAAAGGGTGATAACATTCCATCAGAAAAAATTTCTTTTAATCCTTTTCATGTTTTTTCTCTTTTTTTGTGTGTATATGAAATAAGTCAGATTGATATTAATCACGCTCTGGACCCAAAATTGAAAAGATCCAGAAGCATCCTCCTTTAAACAGTTCAAAATAAAATTATATTACCATATGCCTAATTTAATCAATAAATTGCACATTAAATCATTGTCCTCACAAATTCTATTGCAAAAACCTTGTTTACCTTCTGCGGTTTAACGCTACGAACCTAAACAGATCTCTTCGAGATGACGAATCAAATTTTGGATTTTCTTCCTGGATCCTTGGGAAGAGTTAACGCTGAGGAACCAAACTCTTTCTGGTTCGGACGTAGGCCCGGTCATGGGAAAGGAAGAAGTCTGAAAGCATTCTGTTGCGTAGTGGATTGTCGTGGCATCAAGATTTTTGGCAGGGGCAGCATGCATTAGGGACCAGATTGAAACGTCGAATATACGAGAGGAATGGTCCGTGACCATAACAAAGAGCGGGATATCAAGTCCTACCTGCCACTACCTGCCACTAAGGTACACAGATTAGCCACGCAAGACTAAAGGACCGGACAGCCGCTACAGCAACACTGACGTGAACTGCGGTTGAGTCCGAAATGCCCTCACCTGTCACGGTTCAACCCTCCCCGTAGAGAGTAGGTCCCGTCGTTGATGGGAGGAGCTAGAACCCCCACATATTATTGTATCCACCGGGTTGGCGAGATCCAACCACTATGCCGAAAGCATCTCATCCTGATTTCGAGGTGCCTCACCCCGGGGGATAGCGGAATGGCAAGACCAAATCTGCTATACTGATTGTGACATTTAATTCTTTTAATTGCTACATTTTTTGCGATGCAATAGTCTTGAAAAATGTTGCCAGAAATGACCAATTTATAGTACACCTATTTTGAGTACAATTTCTTGTCCACTTAATGTTATGATAGAAATTCCTTACATTTAAAGAAGGGTTTAACCAATTTTATTGAAATGCTGATGACTTTTTCCAGAATTTATTAATTTAAAAATGGCTTTCACTCAAGAAATTCTTCTTTCTATGCTTCCCAAAATGAAAATTTTGCATCGAAATTTGCTGGATTGGTTCCTAGTAGGAAAAAAGTTCTTGATATATCCAAATCCAATTGGCGTCCCAATTAGAAGCTTTAAAGCTTTATTGAGCTCTCAAACAGCTTTATTTATATTTTCCGAATTGATTGGGGATTAAAATTCCAGATTCCATCTTGAATTAAGTGAATTAAACTTGATTATATGACTGTACTTGATTGTATGTCTGTACTTGATTACATGATTTGCTTGATTGTATGACTGTAAAGGCCTTATCACACGGCGAAATATCGTCAGCAAACGACAACGACTGTGACATCACTATCAAAGTTTCCCATGATTGGTTCAATTTCGTTTGCAGACACTATTTCCGTCACTATTGGGGATCTTTTCAAGCTGGTTAAAAAAGTAGACGATAACAAAAAACTTCCTTGAGGGTAAAAACGAAAAATTGCTGACGAAAAGTGTGGACGATATTTTGCCGTGTGATAAGGTCGTCATGCATCACGACGCGTATTTTCCTATCTCCGAAAATAAATGCTGCTTTTCTTCTGAACAATAATCCGCATTTCAATGTATTTATTGTTTTCTTTCTCTCCATCTCAGCCTGCGATGTGGAGACCCACCCGTTGCGATGCGAGACAAACATTGAAAAGATTTTAGAAAACATGGTAAGTTTCGACCGTGAATGTGATGATGTGTGTGTGTGTTACCCCATCAAAAAGAGGTAACACGTGTATGTAAATTTCTTAAATAACATGCCATACAGCTCCGTAGTCACAAAATAAAGTACTAGTACGAGAAAGAGGATTTAGAAATAATGCTTTTGTTAAAGCGAATATCATCAGCAGTATAATCTAATAAGTATTTTAAAAAGTATTTTCTTCGTTATCGCTTTTAACATTATTATGTGGCTGTGTTTTATTGCAGCATCGCGCCAAGGAGGAAATTGAATTCCGCCAAGGGTCGTGCTAGCGACCTGGCGCTTTGCAACCGCGTAACATATCCACTAGACAAAAGTAATCAACCAATGTTTAGTGGCTGTTACTGGTTTATTAAGATACCTCCTCAATACTTCCCACCAGTGAGTCTTCGGAGAGGTGAAGGATTTACAGCGCCAAGCGTTATGGCGAGCGTGTGAGAGTTGTTTAGGTAGCGCCAAGAGTTATGACGATCGAAGAGTGTGTTAATTGTCCGCTGTCACCAACGTGGCGATGTTTTATTGTGGAGTCATGCCAATATGAATTCCGCCAAGGATTGGACTCACAACCTTCCGATTTGCAACCGCGTAACATATCCGCTAGACAAAACTGATCACCAACGTTCAGTGACTGTTATTGGCTTATTAACATACCCTCACAATTAATAAGGTACGTCCAAGATATTTCCATCTCTTACTCAATCTTCGATATTTAAACTCTCTATTTTTAAAAATTAAAATAGTTTTATTTTAGATAGCTGACTCTTATCTGCGAAATATTCATAGCTTTCAATATATAGCATTGTACTCTTGTGAAATTCTTTCTTGGATTTAAACTATATGTGTTATGAAATGGCTATATGACTATAGCAGGAAATGGCTGTATTATAAGAGTCTGCACCAATATAATCCCTACTTTAATAAAAACATCCTTTTGGAATATATCTTTAACTGTGCTCTTGTACTTACGATTATTCTATATCGGGTGGGGGATATTTTGTTAAAAAGGAAAACGGCATTTGGATCTGTGTAAGAAACCTCGACAACTGCTCTGTGTTCCGTGTAGAACTAATGGCTATCTTGTAGGCTTTGAGATTTCGCATCACTAAGACTGTTTGCACCGACATTTGGAATTCCGAGTGACAGTCGAAGTTCCGTTCAGCATTTATGTGAAGGGTGGAGGCATGGGGACTAGGAACATCGTACAGTTTTTGAATCGCTTGGTTGCCAATGTTAAGATCACCTTTCAGTGAACTCCGTCGCACGTGAATGTGTACGAAAATGAAACGGCTGATGGTCTGGCCAGAGAGGGCAGCCATAAGGATATTGCTCGTAGTGGCTGCCTTACTTTTTCAGAAATTACCATCAGAGTTCGGTAAGATATCTATTCTTCTTGGAGAAGGGCCCCCGCGCATGAGCGGTATGTAGAAAGTCCCCTAGGAGCTGTTTCAGTTGAGGCTGGCAACAGGTGCGATCGAACAACTCTCGGTAGATTTCGAAGTGGACAGACTCGTGTACAACGTAATGTGAAAGGTCACTAAGTTTATTCCACGTGTCCAAAATGCAATGCAACACAAGCTTCTTCAGCCCAGATTTTGGTCTGCACCGGTTTCAATAAAGGCCAGCTGCTCTGATCTCAGAATTAAGGAAGGACCTGGAGATTGTACACAATGACTTAAGTACAATACCGATGGTACTGGGTCATCTGAAAACCCTGAAGGATAGGATGTCAAAGATGGGAAGTTTCGTTCGAACTGTTTGAGAGTGTGCAGGTAGAGAGAAAGACGGCTATTCACTACCCCGAGAGAATGCTAGTTTGACGGATCAGTCCATATAAGGTTGAACAATACTTATTCAGCAGTCGACCACAGCAAATCTTGTTGATACTGCTGCGTTCAGTGATGGCGGGGTGGTCGGCTTATACAAGAGAGAGAAAGGGTGAGAACAAATAGTTGCACTTAGAAAAGGAAGGCATTTTTCGAAACAGCATCAGATTCCAGTAGCATCAAAAGGTAGGGTCAGAATTCGAACATCGTTGCCACCGAAAGTGTCTTTTCTTACATTATTGTATAGAGGAAGGACTGAAATCATCAGAAAATTCTATTTACAAAATTCGCATTTTTTGTAAAAAGTCTAATCGTTCGTCTGCGACAAAGATAACTCAAATGGCTTTGTGCTCAACAGGTGAAATTTGATGTGTAGTTTCTACACAAAATTCCATTCAAAATACCCTGCATTTGTACACATTTTGTGTACAAAGGCGGAGTGGTCGGCTGTATATAAGAAGAAGAAGGCCACCTGTTCTCGAGTCCTGAGTCAGTGTTGCACTGTTTGATATCGCTCCGGCTTATGGATTTGGTTCGATGCTACTGTTGACTAGGTGGCACAAGCCACAACAACAACAGAATTATTCTTTATACATTTAATAATAAATTGTTTATTATCACCTGTGTTCATCGTCTTCGCATTTTCATCAGATTGGGAGACCGCACTACAAGATGGTTGGATTCAGGATTCAAACCTGAGTCCTTCAGAACTCTCCCGCTTGCAATGCTTTATATGTGACATTAAAGATCAAGGATTCTCACACTGTTGTGGCATGAAAGTGAAGAGATGATGAATTGGCGGTTTCTCATTGGCAATGTTTGTCACAAAATAGTCCTTTATAAAATTGGATTGTTATGACTTACGTTGTAATTTTGCTTTTATGCTTGGCGTAGTATTTAGAAAAGCAGCTCTTGCATTAATGAAATCTACCAACTTTCTAATTTTACTGAAACTGATTTATCAGTAATGTGATATTAAAAAAACTTTTGTTGCGCTTCTTATTCGACGATTTTTATTTCCTTAAGGTAGCCAACTACGTTAAAAACACTGGTTATCGACTACATTGGCGAATTATTTATTTTATTGTTATTTCTTGTAGTTCAGAGTTTCCTCTGTCCAAAACAGTTTATCTTTTCTAGAAAAAGGAAGGCCTGACCTATCATCCAGGGTCACATATTTTTTCCGCTAAAATTTGCCTTTAATTTCAATCACCTGAAAACTTCGATTTTCATAGCTATTCTCCTCCGTTAACATGATATATCAAAAACTAATAGAGGTATTTGCATAAACATTTAAGCCTATGTTTAATAAATGAGCAATGTGTTAAATAATATGAGCAATGAAATGAACAAAAAGTTTTATTGTTGGGGAAATACCTTTTCATTAATAGGTGTTTTCATACAAATTCAATTGTAAATTTATGGAAACAAGGCATACATAGTATATTTTTACCCATGACTTCTTTGCACCTTAATATTTTTCTTATATTTCGGTTCATTTCCTTCATCACTATATTCTATAACTTGTATAGAAAAAATAGGATTACTGCATTACCATTTTGTGCAGTGTTAACCGTTTTGGTTCAATGTAATTAACATTCACTACCAATTTTCCTCTTTCTCAAAATATGTTGTATTTTCAAATAATTTTGTCGTATTTATAGTATTTTGTTTTATAATTGACAATACATCTTAAATAACCATAGTTTTAAATAGTTTTTTTAAATTGCAATTTTTTAATTTGCAAGTTTCCTTTGAACGTAGTCGGATACCTTAAAACATACCTCTTAAGTTTTCACAAAATTATTCCTTTCGTCACTCTGTTGTTTCACATTATTTCTTAGTTCCCAAAACGCTGAAACTGAGAAAAAAAATAAAGAGGTAAGTTTCTTGTCTCTTCTGTTGTGAGAGGTTTTTTTTACTGTTCACGAACCATTACTCGGAAATTTCACACAAAATATGTATTTAAATAACTGTATTATTGTATATACTATAAGTTTAGCAACATTGGGATCAAAATATCCATGACAAATAAATGATTTTTTTTTTTCAATTTTCATTTCATTTCTTTAGGACACTCTAGTCGTGGAGAACACGGACGGTTTACTAAATGCTTTGCATCATCTGAAATCTCTTTCTGAAGTAGAAAATGATCCATCAGGTATCCTCTTTTCTTTGTATTGTCATATATATCTTTACTCACTGTTTATGGAATTACACTTCTTCCCACCTCAATAAGAAAAATAATATAAACAGATAATATAAATGGTTAAAAAAGATAATATAAACAGTATAAGAATATAGATAAAAGATAATATAAATGGTTTTATTATTATTATGATGACATAAATGAAATAATAAGAAAATATAAATAGTTTTCAATATCCCATTCATTTACAAAAACACTTTTTAAATATTGGAGTAGTCATAATACTGACACTCTGACTGAAATCGAAGTCACATGGAAAAAGAAAACTGAATGACCGAATCAGCACAACAGCAACACTGGCCGGAACTATGGTTCAGTTCTAAGGGCCATCACCGGCCAAGGTACAACCTTCCCCGTAGAAAATACGTCCCGTCATGGATGGGAGGAGCCAGTTTCCCCAACTTTCGTGGACTCACCGTGGTTGGTGAGATCCAACCACCATGCCTGAAGCATCTAGTCCTCATTTATGGGGTGCCCTCCCAGGGTTTAAATTACGGGATGCCACCGTGATTTTAAATATGGAGAAGAAATTGCACTGTAATAAAATCAATGCATTGGCTAGAGAAATTTTTTTGTCGTAAGATTCCTTTCTTAGGACAATAACTTGTAAATTTTGTCACCCCGAATAATAAGAATACGAAATTCGAAAGCATCGATAGCAAACATGTTTGGGAAAGGCCATCTAAGAACCAATGAGGGGACATTTATGAATACAAGTCGAGAATATTTATTGCAATAACTGAAGGTGCTGGATTTGAAGTCTGAATTACGGCCCTAGCTTTTATCCTCGACTTCGTACGCTTGGAAATGTTGATGTGTGTGTATAAGACGATTTGATCAATTCCGTTATTCCAACCCCATCTATGGGGTTTCAGCTGATCTAGATGTAGCCTTAATTCTTCAAAATTCTGTTTGAGAAATCGATTTTCTACTAATAGTGACTGCCATAGTCCGAGTTTGATGACTCCTTTTCGAAAGATTAGTTGTGCGTTTTCCGGGCATTTCGAAAAATTATCAAGTAATAACACATCAAAAAGATTAAAACTATCCTAAAAACAATGTGTTTAAAACTATGTACATATGCGAAAATTACATAGCACAAAAATACAAATTGACCCATTTTAAAGTACACAACTAAAATAAAAACAATTTGTTAACAAACGAATACAACTGAACACGGTGTTTACTAAAAAGTATGTGTGAAATATATGTATCTAATACGAAGACAAGTCCGCATAAAAGTCCTTTCTCTTAACTGGCACAGCAGGCCATTTGTTAAGTGTGGGTTTTAAGGAATGTAATCTCTGATTTTCTTGTAAATTCCACTTTTGTTGCCCCATTTTGTAAATATACGTCTTGGTATAGTATCTAACACGTTGACTGCCAAACACGAGACCACTCGTCGATTGCGTTCTTTTCGAGGACCAAACCATCTATGTTATTAGATGACACCTTCTCTATTACAGTTAAAGGATATCAAAGAAGGGGGCATCTCATTAGATAGATGGCCCTGATATCAGGCGAGGGTAGAGGCAGGGAACTTGATAATATCAGATAAAATAATGAATCGTTTAAGTGAGGTTGATGCAGATTTAGCGGCAGAATCCGCCAACTCATAATACCCGCAAGGCTTGAAACCTAACAAAACATTATGTTAAATCCTTTGATTAGTCAAATATTCCAAAAAAAGAAGAAAAAATCCGTTCAATATACGATGCAGAGCATAAAAGATAGCTATTTGTGGAAAGTTTATAAGAAGGTCACTCATTTTTAAAAGGAACTTAACATAACCTCAGGGAAGGCCATTTGGGGGAGGGTCGATGCCTGCTATGCACCCGGACTGAAGGGGGAGCACCATGATTAAGAATTAAAACACGTATCCTGAAAATTTAAAATGTTACACGTACTAAAAGTCTACAGGCTTGTTTCCATGTGGCTGGCTGAGCATCGACTGACGCCTTTATGCGGCAAAAATCGCAATGATATCTATAAAAAGGCGGATAATGTTCATTTATGAATAAGGAAATCCCCGTCAGACATGTTAAAACATAGCGGCGTGCCCGTCGCCCAGAAATCGAGGCTGAGGCTGGGTTCAGATGAACTTGCAAATCATTAGCTATCTATTTTTGTCTGTATCTGATGTAATATTTTTTACAATCCTTTAAACTGGCTATTACTAAATATAATAAGTGCTGGATCCTCTTTCAGCAAGTTAAAATTAAATAAATTATTATCTTCGTTCAATCATATGGGTATAATGCTTAAATGCCCTTGCTATACTATCGAAAAAGAAATGGGAAAATTTGTCATTTTCCTGGAGTAATGAAAAGCAAAAACAAAATCATGCATCATTAAATACATATGCGAACGTTCGTTTTTTTATTATTATTTTGCTAAAAATTTAGGACCCCATAATGATTTTTTGCACCCGGTCCCCTTCATAGAGTAAAGTATTTTTATATTAAAATTAATTATTGTTGCTTTTCTAGATCCAGAAATAATTTCTGTGATAGTGAATATTGTTCATCGGTTAAATAACTTGAAAACATAGGTTGTCTTTTCTGGGGTTTATTAGATAACATAACAATTAAAGGCACACGGTTACTACATAATGTAGTGGGTCTAGACAATTGCACTGTGGCTTATTTCGGAAGAGAAAGAGTCAAGATCACACTCCCCACCGTACGATTGTCAAGTTCGCTTCTGGCAACAGAGAGACCACGTGATGTTTACATGATTGGCGGCTAGCTCCGGCCAGGAAGATCACATGGTTCACTGAATTCTTAACATAGAGAAGGCCGGCTCTGCATAACCTCTAAGGCAATATTCTAACCGGCTGAGCGAAAATTCTTTAAAACAATTCATTCCCATGTTTTCTCTTTCTAGGCAGTGAAGACGAAGAAGGAGATGATCGAAATGACGAGGAATTGAGGCTGCTCGTATCCATCGTCGAAAAGCTGATCGGCCTCACCTGGGACAAACCCGACGATCTGAGTCTCCCGGACTTGGAGGAACTGATGGTAAAGACGAGATTTTTGAGATTTCTAGGCTCTAAATTCAAATGTATCGAAATGCAAGAGAAAATGCACTTTTACCTTGTCATTCTGGGATCTTCTAAATGAGACAAAATCGAGGTATTCTAAGATTTAATAGCATAAACATCGAAAATATCAATCCAGGCATTCTCTTTTTGTTCATATTTTTTATTTGCAAAACTAGAACACAGGCACAGATAATTATAAACAAATATTTTATTTTTTTGTGCACGAATTCTTTCTACTACGTACAACCCTCCCTCGTTCCATCTTAAACGCGTCTTCTACTCTTAAACTCCAAACCTAAACTAAAACTCCAATTTCATCTACCATGAGATCATGGGTATTCTCTCCTGGCTAGATGAGGGCACACGCACAGACATATAAACAAACATTTACATACATTTCACTTTATGTGCACGAATTCTTACTATAACACACAACCGACTCCTGTCCCATCTTATACGCGTCTTCTATCCACAAACTCCAAACCTCAACTCAATCTGAACTAACTTCTGTTACTATGGGATCATGGGAAGTCTTTCCTGACGTCTCCAGCGCACGTGGGTGAGTGGGTTACATCATTATAGGTCCCCAAAAGGTTAGGTCAGGAATTCCAACAAAGATTGTCTCTCAGCAAGATGTGCCACAAGTTCTTACAACTCAATGAAGTTCCTTTTATAATTTTTGTATACAAATATATTTGCTTCGGTTAAGATGAAATTTACGGTTTCGATTCCATATGAAATACAGAGGATTATCAAAAAATGGAGCCATCTATAAATAAAAATGATGTTTAAGAATGCTCCTCATAAGCATTAAAATATAATCCAAGCTACCAAGTTTTTTTTGTATAAAAGTATGGTCATATGAGGTAACTTTTGTGAAAATATTTATGTCTTGCATTTGTCAGAAGTTTAAAGTATTACATCTGATGTAGGTTCAAGCTGTATATTACATATCAAAGGTGGTCCTACGCCTTATTAACGAAGATTCTTATATTCATTCGTAATGTTTCGATCAATTTGACCATTACTTGTATATATTTATAAATGGGTATTACAGGCAACGGTCATTCAAGCTGAAATACCTGTGAAATGATGACACAGGCTTAATTATGCCTGGAAACTGTCACCTGATACATGCCTGCAAGATTTCTTCCGTTGTGATGCGACGAGGTCATTCGCACCACCACCAAACATTACTTTTAAACCATTGTGCTGTCGCACAATGGTTTAAAAGTAATGTTTAAATGCTTTGGTAGAATTTCCTATCATTTTGTAAATGCAGAAATTAAGCCATTAAAACGTAGCAATATCACCTAAAAATTGACAATATATACTGCTGTAAGCAGCATTACAAATTAATAAATTAAAAGAATGTCATAGACAAGTCCGTAAATTGCATGAAGCTTTAGAGCAATTAATTACCTTTATATTTCCCTTTCATGTTGCTACCATTGTCATATGCCTACCCATTACAATCCTTAATATCTAAATCAAGCTCACTTAATATTTCCAATAAAGCTTTTGTCAATCCTTTTCCAGTCACATCAGTTATATTAATTAACCTTAACAAAATCCTGACTCTTTTATATTTAATATTTTTTCTTCAAAATTTTCATACCTAATAAAGACTGAAATTCGGTTTGTATGGAGAATATAAGAAATAGAATCGATTTGGATATTGCAATACATGACTACTTTTGTGTCGTCTTTAATACTACCAGCGGGTGACCGAGCTCCGCTCGGAGAAAACAGGTATCGAAGCTAACTCGAAGATTTAAATTTTCAATTGTGATTTATCAAAACAATACATGCCATAAGAAAATTTGTGAAACCATTGGTGAAAAGATAACCGGTTAAAGTGCACCATTGTAAACTATTCTAAACAAAGTTAGAGTTTGGAAAGGGAACTATTCTATACAAAGGTAAAGTAAAGGTAAAGATTGAATTGTGTTGAAGTTCAATATTTTTGACAAATTTATTTAGAAAAACCAAACATATATACATACATAAGAAACATATTATAAACCTATAACAGCATAAACATAAAACTTTATTAGTTCGCCATATTGGCTATAGATGGCAGCACGTTACCGCTGGAAAATTTAAGTAGCCATTATGGCGGACTAATAAAGTTTGAAAATATCCTATCTGTAACTCCGAACTGCTCTACCGTAGCGCTTCAAAACCGGCGCCAATCGATTCCTCGTGGCCAAAAACCCCAGACCCCCAAGTTTACCGGAGTTTATTAATTCTGGGGCGATTTTCGACTTGGCAACCATTCCTCGTATTATAGTATTAGATTAAGAACTGTGTTTTCCTAACCCGGGAATAATTTGCTCCTGTGATGGATATACTAAATCATGCACACTTTTTTTTTTGAATTTTTTATTCGGTTTATATGATCGTATCGAAGTCGTATTAACTTAATAATTCGATTGAACCTAAAGATTTCCATTATTAGACTTTCCTATTATTCCATGGTTTATACGAAGTAAAAGATTAACCTTTCAACTGTTTTCCCGGAACGCCATACTTACATCACTTTATCGAATTTTGATAATTGTAAGCCAAAAATAAACCCTTCATAATGATTATAATTATTTCGAATGCATAGATAAGTCAAGTATTAAATGGATTTCCAATTAAATCAAAATAAGAAAATACTCCCAAAATAGAAGCCGTCATCTTATTAGATACTGAAAGTTACAGGGTTAATACATGCTAAAAATATAATCAGATCTACAATTCTTTGAAATAGTAATTTCAGTCTTTCCGTTTCCTTATTTATATTATCTTGATTTGTTTTATCAATAGATGAACATAAATTTAGTCGTTTTAATAATCTTTCCCAAATAATAAATGAATAATTAAGTGAGAAACAGAAAACTCATGATCCTGATTTATAGGTGATTGCTTTCACCACTTATTATAGAATACCAATAGATTGCGTAGATTTTTTACTTAATCTGGAAAATAAAGTACAGCAAAAACAAAATATTGAATCCTAAGTTTTTGAATAAATTAATCAGCTGCAAAGTTGCATTTCACCATTTATCACTTTTTAAAAAAAATAAGTAGTAAGTAGCGGAAAACGATCTGTCTTCACCATCCTTAGTAAAAAACTCTTTATTAGCAGCAGAGGCCTGT
>JAPMOQ010024889.1:1600314-1624890 GCA_026543055.1 Argiope trifasciata | reverse complement strand
CTTCACCATCCTTAGTAAAAAACTCTTTATTAGCAGCAGAGGCCTGTTTATAACAAAATAGTTTTAACTTATAAGTTATAATAAATCACTTACATGCACCTGAATCACTAATATGCACTTGATCAAATTTGTAACTGTCATTTTCATCATTGTTTCCTGATTCAATCATAGTTGTATAAACGTGGCTCTTCAAACATTTTCCCAGTTCCTGCGTTTTCATTGCAAGATTCTTCAGTTTGTGTGGAACTTTCTTCAACAGTTGAAGTTTGAATTGTAACTTCTGAAGTCGAAACAATTTCCTTGTCAGAATTCGTAGACAAGAAAGTTATATACTCATGACTTTTTTTTAAAATTTAGCTTTCTCTTTTCTTCTTTCTTCTTTTATACTTTCTTTTTTGAAACCGAGTCTTAATATCCAGAGGCAGAGCCGGCTCTTTCTCTGAACGGGCCCGGGTTCAAGAAACCATTTGAGACCCTAAATTTTTTTGCAAATTAAAAAAACGAACATTTGCATATTTATTTAATAATGCGTGATTTTGCTATTCATTACTCCAGGAAAATGACAATTTTTCCCATGTCTTTTTCGATACTTGGTATAGCAAGAGCATTTAAGCATTATACCCATATACTTGACCGAAGATAATCCTTTATTTGATTTTCATTTGCTGAAAAAAGGTTCAGTATTTATTATATTTAGTCACTGGTAATGTAAAGGGTTGTAAAAATTATTACATTAGATATAGACAACAGTAGATGGCTGATGATCTGCAAGTCCATTTGAACCCAGCCTCGGCCTCGACTCCCTCGAATTTCTTTTTCTGTAAGTACAGCAAGAGTGTTTAAGCATTATACCCATTGGCTTGACCGAATATATCCCTTTATTTAATAATTTGCTGAAAGAGGGCTTAGCATTTATTATATTTAGTGACTGGCAATGTAAAGGATTGTAAAAAATATTACATTAGATATAGACAACAGTAGATAGCTGACGATTTACAAGCTCATTTGAACCCAGCCTGAGACTCGACTTCTGGGCTCCAAGCACAGGGGGGCCCCCCTTCAATTCCGGGACCGGGTGCATAGCACCCACCACGCCCCTCAAATGGCCAGCCCTGCCCAGAGGGATACTTAATTGACATGATGATTAAATTTTAAAATATTAAACATTTTATAATATGAATTATCAAAGAAATATATGTAATTTAACCTAGTAGCTGTGGTAAATGACTGTATTTTATAATATTTTGCACGCTTAAACCAAATTATAATATATCTGTAAACATATATTTCAAAACCTATCAATTGTTAAATTTCTTCCTTTCTTATTTCCATCTCACTATTATGATCAGAACATTACTTTTGAGGGGGCATAGCATCCGCTGCATCCCTCAGATGACCAGACCTGCTACTTAGCAATCGAATAGCATATCGTTCTCTTCACATCGCACAGAAAGACAGAGAACACGTGCTCATAACATTAGCAAGTTAGATTTTCATCACCTAATTTTTACGTTTGCTCTCAGGTTGTGCAAGATTTGGCAAGCAATCTCTTGGATGAAAAATACATCGACGGATGGCAAAAAATACAAAATGTAAGCTTGCCTTTTTCTGTTTTGTTTTCAGAGCATTCACATTGGTAATGTATAATTATGGGTGTCCCTTTGCTTTTCAGGAGGGGAAATCTTCGGTGGACTTCTTGAATCTGGTCGTCGATTATCAGGTGCAGAAAACAAAGCAGACTGATAACGGAAAAGAACCCATATTGCTCACTCGCGACTCGACGAATATCAGTAAGTTTATTTTAGTTTTAGCTATTTTAACGCCCCATTTTGAAGCAACACTAGGACTCTTTTCGGACGGATCTCGTCCTTTTGAGCGGCGGTCAGATGACACCTGAGCTGGCACCCCCCTCTCCACACCACACCAGCGGCAGGACGTTTTGCCTGACAGATTGAACGTGCAAGAGACTCCCCTCACACAACGGTTCTTCGTTGGAATCGAGTCTCGAACCTGAAATCCTCCGATTCGCAAGCCGAGATCTTACTTCCAGGCCACTGCGGCCTCACACGAATATCAGTAAGTCATAAACAAAATGCGGTGGAAAACATGAAAAAAAGTCTCATGCTGGGTTAATTTCATTTTTCAATGCAGCATTAAAAAAATTTCGAGGTCATCAAAATGTATATTTTTCATTGGGATTTGGAGAAAACCATATTGAGATCTGTAAAAGCCAGAAAATATCTATTTATAACGTTTCCTTCATAACGTGTTTCAAGTTTAGTTTAATTATTTTAATGTCCCGTTCTAAAGCAACTCTAAGGCTATTTGGGGACGGACCTCGTCGTTTTGCCTCAATAAGAATATTAAAGTAGGAATGGATGGGACCAAATTCCCATTCAACCTCATTTAGATGAATGTCAAGGATAACTGATTGAAGAGAAGAAGCTTTTGAATAAGAAAGTTAAATTTATTTACAGCAAAGAAAATTTAAAAGAAAAGACATGAATAATTAGGGCAGGACAGGCTATTTACATTAGAGAAAAAAGTATAATCTTTAGATGACACCAAGGGTGAAGCCTAACTGAATGTCCCATGGCAAAACTATGTGCCACCGTTGCGCATTAAAAAATCAGGATATCGAGTCGAATGACAAACTCTCTCTCTTCTTCTTCTTGAATACAGCCGACCCCCCCCCCAGCTAACACTGATCGTAGCAGTATCGACATGATTTGTTGGGGTCAACTGATGAATAAGTGTTATCCGACCTTACATGGGCTGAATAGTCAAACCAACATTCCTTTCGGGGTAGTCAATTGCTGTCTTTCTCCCCATCTGCACACTCTGAAACAGCTGGAATGAAACTGTCCATCTTTGACATCATGTCCTTCAGGGTTTTGAGATGATCTGGTACCGTCACTACTGTACTTAAATCATTATTTTCAATCTGCAGGTAATTCCTTCACTCTGAGACCTAGATACCTACAGTGAATGCCTACAGCTCGCTTTTCTAAAACCTGACGTCACGCGTCTTAGATTTTGGATCTATGTGGCTTTTAGAATAACCCATGTTGCCATCTATTACAATGAAATAAAACTATATGTGGAATGGTAAGGGCCGTAAATTAAATATCTAGATTAATGTGTCACGATCCGGCTAAATGAGATCGAATTTTTATGCAATATTTCAAAGACAAACAAATGAGTCGAAGACGAAGACTGTCCTACAGTTTCTAAGGTGAATGTCCCTGATCATTCTTTTATGTTTCAGACTCCGATATTCGCAAACGAATGCTGTACGACATTCACCAAGCGGATCAGCCCATCTTCTTCCCGGACTCGAAAGAAGAGGAAGACAGCAAAAGGAGGAGGCGATCTGCGAGTGAAGACGAAGAAGAGGAGGAGAAAGCTCGGATCCAGGTGACGAAAAATGTTTACGGAGAAATGGACAAACGTAAGTGACGGAAACGGGATTGAAATCTTTAAATCTGACACGGCTGTCATTTCAATCTATCATGCGATCTAATTCATACCTATGTATTTATAAAGGTCACCACAATTGTCATAATTTTGTTGAAGGGTGACCGGAAGGAAGAAACTCTTGAAATATTCACTTCGATTTATTTCACCACAGGAGTCATAATTTGCACAAGAATAAAGCGATGATAAAATGACATCTCTTAACAAAGTCGTAGAAATGTGTCCTTTTATTTATTTTACTGTGAGATAGGGATTTCACTGATACGTGTAGAATTAGAGAAGGAAATCTTAGGCATCTTTAAATGAATACTATAAGCATTAGGGAATTTAATCCTTTCTAATCTGAGAGTCGAAAACGCAAATGCCATCAGAGTGCGAATTAGAATTAATTAAATTCAAAAAATAATGAGAATTGAATTAAGAAATAATTGAATGTTTTAGCATGGAGCTAACATGGGCTAATTTAAATTTAAAACTTTAATGCTAATTAAGATTTATTTACACACGCATGCACACACACACACACACACATATATGTATATATATATATATAACAACCATGAAAGGATTAAATAACTAAAACCCATTTCCTTTTCTGAGTCAATAAAATTAAATCGAAACCAATTATGTTGAAATCGAAATTAAAATTTAATTCGAATTAAACAACTAAAAGTTCAGAAAAATGAAATCTAAATGAAAATATAAACCTATAATGAAACCTTTCATAAACCTATTTATGAAACAAATCTAAAATAATATAATTAAGTCAATGAAACTAATTACGGTAATGACACAAAAAATTGGAATCGAATCTAAAAATCATTTCGGGTTCGAACAAGTTTAAAATTTAAAAACCTATCATTGTATTTAGTGAGCACAAATGCAGCTACAATTAAAATTTAGATGAATCTAAATTAATTAAGAATATAAGCTAAGTGAAAAGGAATACGATGGAATCAAAACTACAATCGATAGAAAAAGAATCTGGCCTGAAGACTTTTTCAAGGGTCATCCTCAGGCAAGGATTCAAAATAAGGGATTTTTTCTGTGAGGAAATTGGATAATGTCCAACAGCATTGGCCCCTTGTGACCCAAAAATCCCCCGAATATTAAGGCAAAAGAGACATACCAATTTTAACATCGAAAAAACACAAAAACAAAGCAACATTAAAAACATCACTAAATAAAGCAAAAATATATAAAATAAAACTACATAAGAATATTCAAACAAAAATTAAAACTATGGTGATATTTCTTCTGCTGTTGCTGGCATGTTCTTTCCCTTTTTGTTTTCTTAATTTATTTGGTGGATTATTATAATTTTTGGTTGAATGTTGGAGGCTTGTGACATTGATTCAGCTTATCATGCGTTAACTTATAGAACATACTAACTGCAACGATGTGCGGCAGTTGAACGGAAATTGAGAAGATTGAGTTGCAGACACATGTCTCTGTCACAGGGTGTGGAAGTCGAAGAGTCTTCCTTGTAGATAAGCGCTTTAGACAGGAGAGATAAGAGAAAGACGCCGACCGATCAGGAAGGGATCGAGCGAAGGTCGTGTGCGAAAATTGATTTTAAAATGATGATATTTATCACTTTTTGGCTCTGAGACTTATTCAAATTGGTATTAAATACAAAATCATCAAGTCCTTCGTCAAAAGTACGTCAAGGAACTGTGTTTTTAAAATTATAATTTAAAATATCATCATTCGTAGGCATTAACAATTGATACAATAGCGATAGAGTTCAAAGCATTTGAAACACTTTGTAAGCATCTTTTTTTTAACAAATTGACAACATATCCCTAAACAGAACATGCCAGCAAATAATATAGGAGAAAAACTAGATATAAAGTATTCATTAAGTCAAATCTGAGGGGATATTTCTCTGTATTGCAATAAAGGCCAGAATCAAAATTGAGATGACAATAAAATTAATTAGCACCGCACTAATAAAAATTTCCTGACACCGTTTTTAAAATTAAATCTGTAATCCATTTATCAGTGAGAGCCATCAGTCGTCTGTGGCGAGTTCAAATTATGACAAGAAATAATCCTCATTTTGTGCATTTTAATAATTTGTCGGTATTTCAAGGTCTCTATATTAGAAAATTTTATTATTAAAATAATACTTTTTAAAAATTTAAACAATGTCCAATTTTTATTTTGATTACAGTGTTTACTAAATACCACCTTCAAATAGCTCAAAAATGTTACGAAAATTTATTGAAGATTCTGTGTTGCCACCAAATTTGGCACAGAGGAACACTACAATGTGAGAAATAACGTAGACACATAACAACATGGAAAAGATTTAAACTGAGAATTAAGAAGCAGAGTATATCCAAAAGTAACATTAACAAGTGTAACATATGAATAAGAGATAAAGCATTTATCTCGGGAAAAGCTTTTATAATATGGAGGGTGATCACCGTGCACTGCTATACAGGCTTCACAATGAGCTTTCATACTTTTTATGAGGGTGCCAATAAATACTTGGGGCAACAAAGCCTATTCTTCCAAAAGCACGGCTTTTAACTCTTGGAGGGTATTAGGAGGGCGGTTACGCTGTACAATGACTCTTCCGAGACCATCCCAAACATGTTCAAGAGGGTCGAGATATGGAGACCTCGAGGGCCTATATGTTCGGTTCTATATGTAACACTTGTTCGGAATTGATTCCTCAACCTGGATACCACTTTCGGTGCCACTAGTAACCATCGCGTCACCTCCGTTTGGGACTACCCAGATCCAAGCCTACCAGCGGCTCTTCATCTCAAGGAATCGTCTAAACGATCATGAGAACTCATTCTTACTGGAAACAGGTTAATTTTTTTTTGTTTTAATGTAATATTCACAACACTGCAGGCAAAAGACCCAGATGCCTAAACGGTCTAATATCAGTAGCTCCTTAAAAACCAATGCTAAACAGCTTTTTTCCTTACAAAGTTAATATCGTGTTAATGGTCCTTCATAACATACAAATTTGTTTAAATTTCCTGATAGCCATTTAGAATTACTTTGAAAAACATTTTCATGTCCTTAATTTTGGACACGAGTATATATATTGCAGCATTGAAACGAAACACTGCCGAGTCTACATAGCTGCATGGTTATGATGTTGGACTCATAGTCAGGAGATCATGTGTTCGAATTCCAGTGGACTTAAAATTTGTTTAAGTATTTTTCCTTGATTTCGTGCTCCAGAAGATTCGGGGCCTTTCTCTAATTTACCAGATGAGTGCTCTGGACTTTTCTCACTGCCTCCAGAAAGGTATTCTGGAACTTTCCCCACTTGTATAAAAGAGGAACATCTCTTAGTCACAGTGTTCTTAGTTCAGAGTTGAGCTAATAAATTTATTTAACTCTATTTCCTGTGTCTTCTCGAGTTCTATTTATTTGACAATATTATTCATCACTATTCTTTCTTCCAGGTACGAAAGTAATATTTGCTGGAAACGCTTATAAGAATTTGGAGAAGCTGGCGCCTCTGTGGAATGCAAAAACGTAAGTGAAACCGACTGGAGCATCAGTGGTGGACTGAAATGTCTGTCCATCTGAATGACATCGATACTGTGATACCATCAAAATTATATCAGAGTGATTAGACCGAATTTGTCTTTTAAAATTTTTTTATTCATTACATCACAGTTGGACAAAACACGCAACATAAAACACATTCACAAACATATAATCAAGTAGAAATTCAAACATTACAATAGTTGCAAAGCCATTTCCACAACCGTTATTCAAATCCACAAGATAGAACACTATTATCAAGCATCAATGCCTTTCGCTTTCAACACCCCAACACAGAACACCACATTCTCCCAGTAGAATATTAAGTGGACTGCATGCGTTACATTCTCTATAAAGTTTCGACGAGTGCTGCTTCGTTTTTTGAATGATTAGACTAGTTTTTAATTAATAATATTTAATAAATAGTTCCCTACTATTTATGATTGAACGCTCACCATAGAACGCCAGCCACGCAACAAGACGTACACAAAAGGAATGACAAACTACTGTCCTACCATCACGAGAAAAACCCTGAATATGGTTGCCGTAAGTAGACGAGTCTAAGTAAGGAGGGAAGTGAGAATTAAAAGAGACCACAACATTTGGCGAACCAAACGCTCTTCATTAGGCGAGAAATTCATCTTGTGCTAACGCAGATATCCGGTTCTAAACCGGCTCTTTTGGCACCAAATGGAACACATCCCTTTCCTTCACCCCCAAAATGTAATAGAATATCCCGTTTTCAAGCCGATTGACCCTTAGTTTTAGGATTACTAGGGTTTTTCTCGTGAAGGTAGGTCAGTACGAGAGTCTTATGAGGAATGGCTGCCACAATTGGCGTACTATCATCTGACATGACGATAATAACAATACTTTGTTTAACATTTAACACTCCCTTCAATCTCGCCAAACTTCCTGCCGACTAGCGACACACTCTGCTATCGAATTCCGTGTGATGTCGTCATAATTTCAATGTAAGTCAATACTGTGCTGACATCTATCGGCTGTTCTTGCAGTTAGAGGATCAATTCGTTACAATATAAACACTAAATAAGGTGAGATTTTAATAACCCATTTAAGTAACAGGAAATAATTGTATTAAAATGTTTGTAAGGGGCCTTCTGTCATAAAAAGAAACGAAAATCAACACATCATGCTCATAATATAAGAGTAACAACATCTTGTAGCACTAATATTTTATCAATCTGAGTAGAATTTCTGCGTATCAACTATACACTTTAAATTTATTTATTCGAATCACCAGTATATACTTTTAAGCACTGATTTGTATAACACACAAGTAATACATACTTTTAAGCACTGATTTGTATAATTTGAAGCACTGATTTGTATACTTTGAAGCACTGATTTGTATACTATGAAGCAATTATTTGTATAATACTAGCACCTAGCATTACATGGGGAAAAAAACAGCACATTAAAATGTTTGTCTCTTCAAAGGTGACAATTGCTTTATTGCATCTTATCTTTTTCCTCTCAGGGGAAATAGCACTAGTTTGGTATTCATCGACAGCGAGATCGTGTCAGCCACCTGTAATCCCAATGCCAGTTCGTCTGCCCTCGAAAGAGAACCCCTCATTCTCACCCTCAAGCACAGGAGGAAGGTGCGTTGCCCTTTTCATAATATAAACTATTGTATTTTGTATCCCTCCCCTCTCCTGAGGAGAACTATCTGAAGATTCATGATACCTGAAGCACAGGTTGTGTGACTTTTGCGTACACCACTATGAATATGAGTCATAACCAGTCAGTAGTCTCGTTTACAATGTGGTTATGTTACTGCAAAGGATTAGTTTTAGAAGAGGCTGCAGCATTTTGTGGGGACATATTAATAAGATAGAAACTGCCACTAAACATTGGTGCTCACTTTTATATAGGGGATATGTTATTTGGGCGTATTCAAACCCGATCATACGAATTCAAACCCAAACATCACAGGTTCGATCCTTGGCGGGATTCAACCTCCGCATTGGCACAATTCCAGCCAACACTATCGCCAAAGGTATAAACGTTATCTGAAAGTGTCAGATTTGTCAGATTTGGCGAGAGTTAACATGATGTTTTAACACAATTTCGAATACTTAATGACTTGTTGTTTAATACAATTTTATGCGTATTGATACTATCTGAATACTTTGCTCTTTGCTTTTTATGAAGCATGAATTGCTTTTCAATGAGTTTATTCAAAAATGTATGATAAAAATTAATGACGAATGATATTTCTTTTCATGTAAATACTGTATCCACTTTGAAACAATAATCTAGATTTTAGTAAAGGTATTACTTTACATAAATACAACGATTTGCATTAAGCAAAAGAATTTTGGTTTCATTAATTTTGGTTTTATTTCTTCTTGATTCGTTTGTTTAATTCAGTAAGTTCGAACACTGAAATGCATGTTATTTAAATACAGGAAATTTAATAAAAAGATTGTTTCTTAAGTATGAAGTACAATTAAATGATGTTAAAAGTATTGAAACGATTTGTAAGGTGGGAATAATTATAAAAACAATTCTTGAAATGACGTAAGTAGTAGGAAAAGCTTAAAACAACGGATATTAATTTTCCACGCTATATCAGTTTTTAAAAAAATTACAGAGTAGAACGCCTTTAAAATTTAAACTTTTCTGTTTATCAACGTAGATTTAATTTCAATGTGGTTACGTTTAAAAAATCCGTACTCCTATGAAGTTAAATTATTTGTTCATTATATGAATGTATTTTGTATATGAAATATTGTAAGTACACGGTACATAAAATAAGCATCTTTCTAAACCAGAAGTGCATGAATATTTTGCTAACTGATCATTTTTATCTGCAAAAGTTTGTAGGTAATACTAGCTGAATTAAAGTTTAATTTTCTTCTAGTAGAACTATTTGTGAAACCATAATCCAAAACTAATGTTAAAATATAAAACAGAATTTTAAAGTAATATTTACATTATTATATTATTATTTACATTATTATTATTTGTAGTATGCGTTTTTTAGAAACTTTAATTTTTTTTAAAATCATTCTTATATGTAAAATAAGTCATTAACAATAGTGCTAGTAATACACTATTCAACAATATACACCTACACCTTTATTGAAATTTTTACTGATTAGCAATGCCTTTTTTCACCATATGCATATTTTAAACAATGTAATTATTTCTAATTTCAGACGAAATCATGGACATTTTAAACCTTCCAAGTGGCCCAAAAATAATGCAAATCTCGGAACACCCTTTTCTCTCCAAAATTTTTTATAGATTTTAATTTAATTTTCATTTAGAAATTTTAAGCTGTTGTCAAAATTTAAAATTAATTTCAAGCAAAAAGTGACTTTTTATAACACTCTAAACAATATTGTAAGAGGAGGGAATATATATATATGTGTACATTTAAACTATAAGCCTTCACATTTTTTAGAATCATAAAATAGCATAAAGAATAACTTGTAATTGGTAATTAAGAATATAACTAGAAAAAAGTTCCAAAATTAATTTAATCAATACTTGATTATGATTGAATACATTTGACTGCAGGGCTCTCTGTCATGAAAGTATAAAACTGAATACATCTCTACAACTATCAAAAATTATCAAGAGCTGAGGGGCTCCTTGACAATCGCCAGCTTTACTTATTTAAAATCTTGTCCCCCGCCCGATTAGAATTATTTAAATAATCTCTTTGACTGATGATATTACAGTTTTTATAATCTATTGAGAATTTAATTATATTTATTACTAGCCGCCTTTGGCGACCAGCTGGTTCGCCATGAGTAATTCGTTCTAAAATTTTCAATTAAATCACATATTCATTAGCCTTGAAGTAATTCCGGGCATGTATTACCCTGAAATAAATATTTTCTTTAAGATGATGGACGGAAAGTTCTAAAAGTACACCTTTTCCTAATAATATTCTTTAATTTTATAAATCAGTCAGTTTAAACCATCGGTTATGCTTCCAAAATATTAAAAAAAAATTTCGATGATGTTGTCAAAATATTAAATATGTTTTTTTAAAAAAAGCGAGAAAGGGAAAAAAAGTATTAAATTAATGATACAGATATTGCAAACGATAACATAAATATGCCATTAAGTCGGGATTTCAATGCATATCCTGTCTAAATTCAATCAGGTTTACCGTAAGTAAAGAAGATTTATTGAGTTAATGATATAGATATTGCAAACGATTGTAGAAACCTTTGCTTTGCATTTATTTTTTAAAGAAAATATCACATTTTATATTTCTTTTATTTTATCCAGTCACGTGCTGAAAGTTGCATTTCTGTAGATTTATTTCGCGATGATATTTTTTTTTTATTTGAACTTCCGGCATTCTTTTATTTTATCCAGTCACGTGATAAAAACATGGTTAAAATATTTCTTTAAAAATTCGTTAAAAATAGACGCGTATGTTATAAATTAAAAACACTAATACCGTTAGAAAGCTAATTTTTTTATCTTTAAATTGATATAAAAATCATACTTGTGCAATAATATTTTCGGAAGTTATAGCGGAAAAACGTCGAAATTTCGCTTAAATTTTAATTAATTCAAATTCTAATTAAAAATTCGAAAAAAGGGCTCCGAGGTGCACATTCCGGACCTCCAAGGTATACATGTACCAAATTTGGTAGCTGTAGGTCCAACGGTCTGGCCTGTAGAGCGCCAACACACACACACACGCACGCACACACGCACACACACACGCACACACACACACACACACACACACACACACACATTGAGCTTTATTATAAGTATAGATAAATGGCTTTAAGGGCAATTTGGATGTGCCCATTGATTTGGACATTCTTAAGCAATATTATTCTTTTTGCAAAAACAATGTACAAATCGCAGATATTTTGCTATGCGAAAAGTCTGGTTATCTCACAATGAGCCCATAGTTTGCAGAAGTTCAGTCGAAACCAGTATAAGATTGCAAGTACAAATGAATTCAGAGCATTAATTTCTTTACCAAAAGAAATAAAGGCTTCTGTTATTGCATTGGAGGAGAAACTCTTGCTGAAACATTAAAGAAATTCCTAAAGCGATGTTTTATTTCTTCATAATTATATAAATGAGTATTTACTTCTGTTTCTGTAATTTACTTTCAATCATAATGCATGAAAATTTGACTAAATTTTCATTATTTCCATTAGTTCAGACTTTCTTCTTTTACCGAAACGGTTTATTTTTTCTAGGAAATGGAAGGCCAGGTCTATTATCCAGGGTCACATTTTTTTTTCAGCTAAATTTTGTCTTTCACTTCAGTTTTCTCAAAACTTTAATGTTCATAAAAATTCTCCTCCGTTAACATGATATCTCAAAAACTAAGAGAAATATTTACTTAAAAATATCAACGTATGTTTTAAATAATATGGGCAATGAAATGAAATGAAAGCTTTTATGTTGGATAAATATTTTTTTTTTTCATTTATAGGTGTTTTTAGAAAAATTAAGTTGAGAATTTATAGAAAAAATACATATATACGTATAATTTTACCCATAGCGTTTTTGCATCTCAAGATTTTGCTTATATTTTGGTACCTTTTCTTTGTCATTTATATTCTATAACTCGTGCACAAAGAAAAATGAGATTGCTGCACTACCATTTTGTGTAGAGTATTTACCGTTTTGATTAAATTTCATTAAAACTAACTACACATTTCCTATTTCTCAAAATATGTTATATTTTCAAATAACTTTGTTGTTTTTATAGTATTCTGTATAATGATTGACAATACATCAAAAAACCAGAGTTTTAAAGAATTTTCAAAAAATTCAGTTTTTCAAAAATTCTCCTTCGAATGTAGTTGGATACATTCATTTCATTTTTTAAAAAATGATTCATCTTCACATTTTTATTCCATAACGCATATTCAACTTTAAGATAAGATAGTTATCAGCATAGGTTCTAAAATGGAAATAACAGTTTTCTAACTTTGTCGATGTTTTTTTTTATCAGGTTCGAGCTACTGGTCGTAAACTTCTGGCTGATGAAGAGATGGAAAAGAATGGAGAGGTAATTTCACACTATTATAGTTAAATTATAATGTGTAGAGAAGTTAGTAACGTTGGAAAAAGTGGGTATTTAATAGTTCCGATGAAAAGACGAATTAATTGGGGATTCTTCCTAGCAAAATCTCCTGTTGAGTATTTTTTAACTGATGTGTGTTAACATTGCTGATTGCACCATAAAAAATGGATCTAGAAAGCTAATAATTTTAATTCCAATTTCAAATATACAGGATAATATTTTCGTAGTTTTTTTAATTTAAACATTTATAAAGTCCCCCTGCATCAGAAAAGATCACACGGGGTTTACAGAAGTAAGTATCCAGCACATAACAAAAGAAAAAAGAAAATGTAACAGTTACGAAGGATTAATATGGGAATAAAATAAAATAAGAAATAAAATAACTCTCTGTCTGCTGTCAGCTGATTTAAGTGTCTCTCTTTTTAACTATTCATTTTCTTTGTCTATTACTATGCAGTTGACAAGCCCGCAAAGAATGTCAGAGATTTAAGCAGAGTAAGCATTTGTCGTTTTTAAAGTAGCGCCATCCAGGGCCAAAGGTACGACTTTGCCACTCATGCATCACCCATTCGCTTGAACAACCCCTTTTTACTGGGGAAAAATCCGTTTTATATTCACACACCTCACTGACATAGCACAGATGAACAAGAACCATGCCCGAACCGGCACTCGAAACCGGGAGGCCCAGATCATGGGGAAGACGCGCTACCTATACCAGAACTTTTTCAATTCCGTTGTCTGAAACATATAAAATGCAAGAGAAGAGTAAAGAATCCATCTGTAACCCTAGTAGCAAAAAATATTGTTTAATATCATATAATAGTGCACTATCTTGAGTAACAGGCTATGCTATCTGAACCCTAGAAGCATGCAAATATTGTACAGTATAGAATGACATTGATCAATATTCGCAATATTGTTTGATATCACATAATATCGCACCATATTGTACAATATAGTGTAACAGACTGTGCTACTCTAGTAGCACACAAATATTGTACAATGTTGTATGACATTGATCAATATTCACAATACCGTTTAATATTGTAGAGTATCGAACCATATTTTACAATATAGTGCAACAGACTGTGCTACCTGAACCCTAGTAGCACACAAATATTGTGCGACATTAATCAATATTCGCAATATTATTTAATATCACATAATATCGCACAATATAGTGCTACTTGGCCATAGATTAGTAATGACAAAACTGTTGTTTTGCTGCATTGACCCGATTGCGGTATTGCCATTTGAATTTACAGACCATATTTTACAAAAAGTATTAGCATAAAAATAATTTTTAATTCCAAACGATATCAGTGAAAAAGTTAAATGGATCGAATTATGACCTTTTTTGCCTGTACAACATTTGCTCTTTTATTGCAAATCCCGATTTGTAACGTCTCATTCATTGTAGATTCGTCGAAGGGAATGCATGAGATGGGATCCAACCTTAGAAATTAAAAAGTAAGTCATTTCTTGTTACTTCAAATCGTTTCACAACGTCTTGAGTAATTGTATTTACAGCATAAATCTTTACCACAAATCTTTGTTCATTGAATCAGTTCTAGACATAACATAACGCCATACTGTGCCTCCGGTGTCTATAACACTAAGTTATCTATCCAGCTGGATGGGCACAGAATGAAAGGAAGGGGGGAAATGAATAAATAAATAAATTAAAAAAAGAAAGTAGAAGACAAACCGTCCATGTATCTCCAGAGGGAATTCTTGTATTAATAAATTAATTCTTTCTTCAACATTTGCAGTGCAGTTATTTATGCAGAATTCAGATCGTTCGTTTCTCAACTTAAGAATGAAATGAATGAAAATTAGTCTTTTTCTTAAATCCAAAATAAAAATGATTTTCATGTTCATATTATTAAGTTCTTCTTTTTTTGGTGTTTTACAGAAGCAAAGCCAAAGGGGGTTGGTCGACTGACGGATGTTCTGTTGTCAACACCAGCGCAGAAGAGACAACTTGCCAATGCACCCAGCTTGGAACCTATGCCATCATGTCAAAAATACGTGCACCCTTTGTAAAGTCATGTTCATTCTTATAATATTATCAATTCTTTTAATCGATTAAGTTAACCGACTACGTTAAGGACGCTGGTTATTAACCATATTTGCGAATTGTTTTCTTTTATTATTATTTCTTCCAGTTTAGACCTTTCTCTTTCCAAACCAATTCATCTTTTTTAAGAAACGGATTTAAGGGAACGGAAACTTTCCTGTCATCCAGGGTCACACATTTTTTCAACTAACATTTGTCTTTAACTTCCAGTTTCACAAAACTTTCATTTTCATAAAAATTCTACACCCCTAACATTACATCTCAAAAACTAGTAGAGGTTTTTACATAAAATTTGATGACAGGGGCAATGAAATGGACCAAGAGTTTTATTCTTGGTGAAATACCTTTTCATTTATAGGCGTTTTTAGAAAAATTAAGTTGTTAATTTATGGGAAAAATGCATATATAAGCAACCATAACTTCTTTGCATCTCAAAATTTTTCTTCGATTTTGGTTCATTTCATTCATTATAATATTCTATAGTTTGTGTACAGAATAAAATATGATTGATACATTACTATTTTGTGCAGCAAAATAACCGTTTTGGTTAAATTTCATTAAAATTTATTAGAAATTTTACTATTTCTCAAAGTCTATTATATTCTCAAATAATTGTGTTGTATTTTTAGTATTTTGTATTATAATTGGCAACACATCTAAAAACTTTAAATAATTTTTAAAAAATCCAATTTTTCTAAAAAATTCTTCGAACGTAGTCGGATACTTTAATACAGCACAAAAAACTTGCGAAAATAAAGATTCATTCAGAACGCAGCAAGTATAATAACAATGAGACGAGACATTGCAAAGATAAGATACATGATAAGCAGAGAAGAAACTGACTTTCTTTAAAATTAAAAAAAAATACTTTCGAAATCGAAAGTTAAAATGCTGAAATTTAAAAAATGCCTAGCAGTGTCCGGTTGAAATGAGATATGCATATTCATATTCACTGATACAAAGTTAATTGAACACAAACAAATAAATTCCTTCAAACGAAGCTCATTAGACACAAACAAATAAATTCCATCAAAATCCATCTGCACTTTACAAAGACAATCAAACTGTGTATTCTGATTCCTATTAATACGATCTTAATGCAAAAAGGTACCATGTTTTACTTGTAAGGCTGTTGTAACAAATTGAATGTAATACCTGTGAAGCGTTTCATAAGGGCTGTCCATCTGGGGGGTGCGGTGGGTGTTGTGCAACCGGGCCCCGTGATTGAAGGGGCCCCCTCCATGGTTAAGCAATAAGAGTTCTGAACGACAATAATGTTACACATACTAAATGTCTGTAAGCTTGTTTCCATGTGGCTAGCTGAGCTTAGACTGACGCCTTTATGAGGCAAAGATCGCAGTGATATCTATCAAAAGGCGGATAATGTTCATTTATGAATAAGGAAATCCCCATCAGACATGTTAAGACAGAGCGGCTTGTCCGGAGCACAGAAGTCGAGGCTGAGACTGGGTTCAAATGGACTTGCAAATCATCAACTATCTACTTTTTGTCTGTATCTGTGTAATATTTTTTACAATCCTTTACATTGCCAGTGACTAAATATAATAAATGCTGATTCAGCGAATTAAAATGAAACAACAGATTGTCTTCAATCAAGCACATAGGTATAATGCTTAAACGCTCTTGCTATATTACGTATAGAAAAAGAAATTAGAAAAATTGCAATTTTTTTGAAGTCATTAATAGCAAAAACAAATTCACGCATCATTAAATAAATATGCAAATGTTCGGTGGTTTTTTTTTTTTGTTTTTTATTTTTACTTTGCTGGAAATTTAGGACCCCAAATGGGTTTTTGCACCCAGGCACTCTTATAAAGAAGGCCGGCTGTGCATTTCATGTATTCTGAACTGCAAATGACTTGATAAGGAGTCCTATTACCAGTCTGAGAAAAAAGTATTTCATTCAGCGAATTCAGCGAAAGCTTTTGTTTACTAAGAACATAAAAAGTTCAGTGAAATCCCACAAATCTCTCTTTTTAATTAAAATGAAAACGGCGAATTGATAACGCTGAGTTAGTTGATATGTTCGTAACTATGTTTCATTCTAATATCATATTCTGCTTTTCATCATTTTCATTCATAAATTCATCACACACCTGTTGTATCCCCAAAGGCTATCCAAGAAGAGGAAGAATGGGTTCAGCTGACCAAGTGGATCTGCTTTGGAATCTCGATCATTCTGCTCGTGTTTTACATTCTGGTCATCCTTATAAGAAGGTGAGATTTTTTTAAATTTCTGTTTGATTTTCAGTTTATGCCATCTTCGTTTCTTAGCTCCTGGTGCATATAAAGACGATTTCGAACCACAAAGGAGCAGAGATGCCGTCATCACGCGCAGCAAATCAGAGGGGATGAGAAATAAACAAATGTATGGCGGGTTGAAATGTGGTGTCGCGCCAAGATGGAGATAAAATTCCGCCAAAGACAAAAAATGGTGATGTATCATATTGAAATTCTACATTACGGTGTATGATTATTGCGTGTCTATCATATTGATCAAAGAGTGGTTTTAAATATACTTGTAAAAAATAGAAAAAAAGGGGACGAAATGGATGACATGTGCCTTTCTATTTTTGATTGTGTATGGGGGGGGGTATTTGTGGTTGTCACGCCAATGAGGAGATTGGATTCCGCCAAGGATCGAACTCGCGACCTTCCAATTAGCAGTCTCGTAGCATATACCCTTTACAAAAGGGATCACCAACGTCTAGTGGCTGTTACTGGCTTATTAAGATATCACCATAATACTTACCCACCAGTGAGTCTTCGGAGAGACGAACGTGTTTTGATAGCGCCAAGCGTTATGGCGAGCGAAAAGCGGGTTCACTGTCCCAGGTCATCAATGCGGCGGGTTGAAATGTGGTGTCGCGCCAAGGTGGAGATTGGATTCCGCCAAAGATCGACCTCGCGACCTTGCGATTTGCATTTGCGTAACATATCAGCTAGACAAAAGTAATCACCAACGTCTAGTGGCTGTTACTGACTTATTAGGATACCACCACAAATGTAGGAGAATGTCATGCTTTGTAATAATAACAAGAAGTACTTAATTACCTTAATAACAAGAAATGCAATGAAATAAAAAAAAAGATGTCCGAATATTGGTTCGCTTGAAATAATACTTGATGATCAAAAAAATCTTCCCATAATTACAAAAAAGAAAAAGAGAGAGACAGATTTGGTATGTGGCCATTTATTCGTTTTCATTTATTTCTAATTCAATGTATTCATCTTTATTTCGTTTACTGATTTATTGATTTTCTTTCTTCTTCATAACTTTATTTCCACTCTGTTTCATTTGTCTTTATTTTGTTTACTGATTCATAGATTTTCTTTCTTCTTCATAAATTTATTTCCACTCTTTTTTATTCATCTTTATTTTGTTTACTGATTTATTGATTTTCTTTCTTCATCATAACTTTATTTCCACTCACTTTTATTCAAAATTTAATGTTTTGTCCCTTTATGTTTTTATAAGTTTTAGAAAAAGGAATATTCCTTCACCTCTCAATTCTAAATTTATAATCTTTGTTTGTGGAGTTTATTCCGGGGTAGTGCCGTTGCTGACGCACATCATACAATTAATAAAATAAAATAGGACAGGCTCCACATACTGCGAAGATACTTATTAAATTTATAATAAAAACAATTGCGTCAGTCATTTTCAACCCCAAAAAATGTCGCTAGCTTCAAATTCTCTCCAAATATTGAGCATCATTCGCGCTAGATGCAGCATCTGTGATCTGACTTTGAGCGCGTCGGTATCTTCAATAGGTGTTACTATCACTTTATGTAAACTTAAAATTGAGATTGAACAATGAAGGTCTATTCATCGAACCAAACCACATTCACGTTTTTTTTTCCTTTTTCGTTGGCATTTTGATAACAATTTTAAGTAAAATAACTGTTTCTGCATCCATTACTCTATTAGAAAGTATTAAAAAAATTGTAGAAATACAACTATTGAAAATTTAAAAAAAATACAGTATTATATTCAGTGAATCTTTTATTATGAATTTTTCTAATCAGAAAATGGCTTTATGACCACACTGTTTATATCATATATGAGGTTTTCATATAGCCCTTTCGTGACATATATTTGTGATCCAATAATTTTGATTCGCCTTATCATGATATGTACCAAGTGAATTCAGTATTTGAATTCATTGATTGTCTTGGAAAAATAAACATGTAGCGTGAAGCAAGATGCAGTTAGATATTACTAATGTGAATAGAACTTCTAGATTTTTTTCTATTCTTTGACCTGTTGTAATTGTTTTTCTCCTTAACCCTACTTGTATAGGAGTATATAGGAGTATCAACTTTAAGCATTTTCATACAAAATGCCTCTCAGGTAATTCATGCAACAGTGGGTATTCCATTAGATTAAGTAGCGAAATCAAAAATAGCCTTATCTTCTATTGGTGCCTGGTACTGTTAAATGGCTGTCGTCGCACCAGCAGTGGTACAAAACCGTGCATATTCCATTAGATTAAGTAGCGCAATTAAAAATGGCATCTTCTATTGGTGCCTGGTACTGTTAAATGGCCGTCGTCGCACCAGCAGTGGTACAAAACCTCTTCAATAAGGCATGCCCTAACACTGGAAGGAAGGTAACTCCATTCTGACTATGCCACCCAGAAATAAGTCACGTAATCCGAAGCGTTTCATCCCCACATCTGGGGTGCTCTCTCTATGAAGTTCTTAAAGTCCCATTCTTATTTGTTTATACAGTAAAAACTCTTTATTCGCGGGGTATATGTTCCATCAATACGCAGCGAATACGGAATGGTCATTTATACGGGATATGTTCCTAGGTGACAATATATATATATATATATATATATATATATAAAATTTAATTGAAGTTTTTCAACATTTTGATTAATTATCTTAAAGCTTACGCAAAGGTTTGGAGAATTTTGTCATTTTCTCTTGCTTGGAAGTTTTTAAAAGCTCCTTCAATTCACACTGATACGCAGCAGTCGCATTAGCTATTTGCCTCTTAAAATTAAGACTTTGTTCCATAGACATTCACAAAAAAATTACAAAGCTTATTACCGTTCTTAAACCTTCGCTAAGATTTTTCAAATCAAATGCCACGTTTCCAGTGCTTGTTGAAGCCTCTTCTTCAATGAGCTATGAATTTAACATTTCCTCCAAGTCAGTTTCAGTCAGATCTTCATCTTGCGATCCAAGCAATTCCTGAATGTTACTTGATTCTATCTGTTCGAACCCATCTCGTCCTATTCCATTAGCGATTTCAACTATGTTTGCAGTTTGCATTGAACAACATACTTTAGACAAAGTTGTAATAAGATCTATTTTACTTTTTTTATTAGTCCATTTGACGGCATTTACAAAGGATATTGGGTCGGATACGTATTGGAATCCTTTTATGATTATGTATGTACGCATTAGATCCGCGAGTAAAGAAATTTTTAGCCGCGAATGTAGGAATGGGGTCGCATTTTTGTTAATCCGTGAATAGTGAAAACGCGAATGAAAGAAGCGCGAATAAGGAGCTTTTACTGTATTCTTTTATTAGTGTGGAGAGTGATTCTTTTGTCTTTTTCAGCTCACTGCACGAGCAGTATCACATCATTCGCCTGAATCTGGCTGCAGCGGCTCTTGGCGGTTTGGTGTGTTTCTTCTTATCTGACTTCCTGTTCGAAGATGAAGTAAGAATCTGTTCATTTTTTTATTTCACTACTCTTGTACAACAATTTCACCCCGTTCGCCTTTGATCTCTGCTATTTACTTAAAATCTCTCTTTTTTGTTTCCTATTAGCCGCCAAATGCGGCTGGTTATGGGGGTTAAAGGTTATGGTGCTGGTTTGTTAATAAGGCTGGTTTATGTTAATGAGGCTAGATAAAGTTAATAATTAAAACAATGTTAATAAGGCATTTTTTGCAGGAATTGATGCTATTTACTTAAAACCGCTCTTTTTGTTTGCTATTAGCCGCATTTTTGCGACAGGCTGGTTTGCAGGAATTGCCTGCTATTTACTACAAATCGCTCTTTATGCTTGCTATTAGACGTCTTTGCACTAGAGACTGGTTTGCAGGAATCGCTGCTATTTACTTAAAATCAGCCTTTTTGTTTGCTATTAGCCGCATTTGGATTGATTTGATTTGAATTTGAATTTCTGGCGCAAGATCCTGATATAGAATATACTGCGCCGAAACAGAGCCGCATTTGGAGAGAGGCTGGTTTACAGGAATCGCTGCTATTTACTTAAAATCAATATTTTTTGTTTGCTATTAGCCGCATTTGGCGAGAGGCTGGTTTGCAGAATAGCTGCTATTTACCTAAAATCGCTCTTTGTGTTTGCTATTAGCCGCCTTTTAACTAGAGGCTGGTTGGCAGGAATCGCTGCTATTTATTTAAAATAACCTTTTTTGTTTGTTATTAGCCGCCTTTTGACTAGAGGCGGGTTTGTAAGAATTGCCGGTTGTTAAAATTCTTAATGAAAGTTTTTATGATACTTCGCAAGCAATAATAGCCATATAATTCATCCTGCTTTAAAGACACTATGCCGTTCTGTTCATTGCAGTATTTTTTTATTAACTTTATGCCATATTCTCTTTCATTTGAAACGGAAGTTATTAAACATAGAAAAATGTGTGCGTATGTGTGTTATTTTTAAATCAAGCAAATTCCTGAAAAATATAAATACAGAATATAGAATCATTCATCCATGAAGTCTTTTGAGCGCTACAGATCTCTTTTCATAATTTATGCAAAATCTTAAAGGATTATTCAATCAAAATTTATTTGATTCTCCATTAAATACAGTTTGCTATATTAATGTATCCGACTACGTTAAATTACGTCCACTTGTTATTTATCCGATTAGTTAATTTTTTACAATCTTTTTATTTCTTGTAGTTCAGACTTTCCTCTTTTTAAAACAGTTCAACTTTCCTAGGAAAAGGAAAGCCTGTTCTATTATCCAGGCTCACATATCTTTTAGCTAAAATTTGTCTTTCACTTCAATTTTCTCAAAACTTTCATTTTCATAAAAATTCTGAACACTAACATGATATCTCGAAAACTAATTGAGGTACTTACATAAAAATTCCAGCTTGTGTTTTAAATAATATGTGCAATGGAATGCCCCGAAAGTTTTATTGTTGGTGAAATACTTCTTCACTTATAGATGTTTTTAGAAAATTAAGTTGTGAATTTATGGAGAAAATGCTTATATACTCATATTTTCCCCCATCACTTCTTTGCATCTCAATATTTTTTTAGATTTTGGTTCCTTTCATTCATCATTGTATTCTATAACTTGTGTATAAGAAAAAATAGGATTGATGCGTTACCATTTTGTGAGGAGTATTAACTGTTTTGGTTCAATTTCATTCAAATTTGCTACACATTTCCCTATTTCTCAAAATATATTATATTTTTAAATAATTGCGTTGTATTTATAGTATTTTGTATCGTAATTGACAATACATATAAAAATCGTAGCTGAAAATCATAGTTGAACTGAATATATATATGTGAAACTGAAATATATGTATATATGTTTCAGTTTCTGAAATATATACATATTTTTCAGTTTGACATACATACATTTTCCAGATGCATCAGTTAACTTCTTTATTAATTATGTGCTTTAGTTTAGCGAGAAAATTTTCAGCAACCCCCCCCCCCAATAAGTAAAAAGAAGAAGACGTTTATTTTTACCCATAAATTTTTTGGCATCTCAAGATTTTGCTTATATTTTAGTTCATTTCATTCATCATTGTATTCTATAACTTGTGTACAAAGAGGCATGGTATTGTTGCATTACCATTTTGTATAGAGTCTTCACCGTTTTGGTTCAATTTCATTAAAAGTTACTACACATTTCCTATTTTTTAAAATATATTATAATTTCAAATAATTGTGTTGTATTTATAGTATTTTGTATTATAATCGACAATACATCTAAAAGCCATCGTTTTGAATTGTTTTTTAAAAAATACAATTTTTCCTTCGAATATAGGGGGATACCTTAAACCTATGAGTTACATTTAATAAAGTTTATTAAATGTAGCTCATAGGTTTAAGGAACAATAGTAGAACTGATGTTTTATTTCACACTAAATGTCTCCTATGGCTGTGTTTTTCTCGGGGAGGATTTCAATAAATTGTGTGTAGAAAGAACGAAGAAGAGCTTTACGATTGTACGCAAAGACTGACAGGATGGATTCGGCTTTACAGATCCCTATCATCAAAGTATGAAATCAGGGTAGAGTCCTTATATGTCATTTTAAGGTATCCGAATACAATCGAAGGAAAAATTTAAAGAAATTCGATTTTTTAAAAACTATTTATAAGTATTGTCAATAATAAACAAACATTTGAATATGCATTAAAAATACGAAGTAATTATATATAAATAATAATTATACATTAAAAATACAAAAAAAATATTTGGAAATATAATATATTTTCAGAAATTGCAAAATTTGAAGTAAATTTTAATGAAATTTATCCCAAACGGTGAACACTCTACACAAAATTGTAATGCAGCAATCCTATTTTTCTTTGCACACAAGTTATAGAATACAATGATGCATGAAATGAACCAAAATCTAAGAAGCATTTGGAGATGCAAAGAAGGTATGGGTAAAAATATATGCATATACGCATTTTTTTCCCCATAAATTCACAATTTTTCTAAAAACACCTGTAACTGAAAAACTATTTCATCAACAATAAAACTTTTGATTCATTCCATTTCCCGTATTATTTTAAACACGCGTTGCAATTTTTACGTAAATAGCTCTATCAGTTTTTCAGATATCGTCTTAGTGGTGGAGAATTTTTAGAAAAATTAGTTTTAAGAAAATAGAAGTTAAAGACAAATGTCAACCGAAAAAATATGCGACCTTGGATGATAGGTCAGGCCTTCGTTTTCCAAGAAAAGATGAAGTGTTTTGAAAAGGGGAAAGTCTGAACTACAAGAAATAACAAAAAAGTAAATTCGCCAATGCGGTCGATAACCAGCGTTTTTAACTTCATCGGATACCTTAATCTAGCATTGATCAGACCCGCAAAATGCAAGACATTTTCTTAGCATCTTTAGATCAAACTGGCATTTTGCTAAGAGATTGCTTCGCCACCCCTAGGAGGTGTGTCGCATCCTGTCCGTCCTCATCCATTTCTTCTACACGGCGACGGGGATGTGGCTGGCGGCGGAAGCCCACGCCCTCTTCTCCGGTCTCGTCCTGGGGTCCTTCAAGAGCAAACTGACTCTTCACGTCATGATGGCCTGGGGTAAGCATTGTGAAAGAATTCGTTACACTAATTAACTCTCTTGGGAGGGATTTCTTCATGATGAACCAAAACCTGACGACGAGGATCACACCTGTTACCCAGGTAGCACGGTCTGTTGCACTATATTGTACAATATTGTATGACATTATG
>JAPMOQ010024889.1:1588061-1600304 GCA_026543055.1 Argiope trifasciata | reverse complement strand
CATACAATATTGTACAATATTTGTGTGCTACTACGGTTCAGTGTGTTATTGTATGGTTTCTGTGCTACTATGGTTTAGCACTGTCTGTTGCCGTTTGTGCGATATTGTATGATATCAAACAATATTTCACAATATGGCGAATATTGTTCAATGGCGTACAATATTGTACAATATTTGTGCGCTACTAGGGTAGTGCAGTCTGTTGCACTATATTGTACAATATTGTGTGATATTATACGATATTAAACAATATTCCACACTATTAAACCATACTGCCAATATCGATCAATACCATACAAAACTGTTCAATATTTGTGTGGTACTAGGACAAGAGTGAGTGCCTTCCTCACTTCGAATTTCAAAACCTCTCTAGACATAAACTAGTTTGTTGAAAGTTGGAAGGCAAGGTTCCGAAATTTATACGTGCGCCAAGTCACCACCACACCCGGAGAATCTTCGACTGGCGGATTCGAAGTCGTCACCTAAAGGACACGAGTTGGTAGGGCGTTGGACTCTATAGTTTAAAAACATTCGACTTGTTAAACCTATACAAAATATACATTTCTCTAGCAAGAGAAATTCTCCCTATTCCATTAGACTAAAACTGACCAAGATGCAAAAGTTCTCAACAACTTTGACGTACATTGGTGTTTTTTCTTTTATAAACAACACATCTTTTGAGAAAATATATACTAAGCGGTAGCTCCCTGTGGTCGCTTTCTCTCTATTTTTTACGTTTGTTTTTGTTAGTTTAGTTACATTAACGTCCCATTTTGAAGTAATGCTACGGCGATTTTGGGACGGACCTCGTCACTTTCAACCACTGTCATCTGACACCCCCTCTCAACGTTGCACCACGCCAGCAGGAGGACAGATTTAACGTGCAAGAGACCCCTAACTCGATGGCTCTTCGGTGGAATTGGGCCTCGAACCTGCAACCCTCCGGTTCCGAGACCGAGGCCTTACCACCAGGCCAATGTGGCCCAACTTTTTATGTAGAATACGCTTATGCAGAGATGCTTATTGTTCCAAATTTAAGGTACTTATCACCTGTCATTTCTAATGTTCCTCTGCATTTGACTGCATTGAGCTGATATGAAATATGGCGGTGTTAAGAAATATGGATTTTTTATTTTGCCGCAACGAAGTGAATGAGTTTACTTTAAGGGAAAAAACCCTGGGGGAAGGGCACCTCGCAATGGAGGACGAGATGCTTCCGTCATGTTGGTTGGATCTGGTCACCCCGGTGGGCACACAAAAGGTGAGGCATCTGACTCCTCCCATCGACGACGGGAAGTACTCCCTACTGGGAGGGTTGTACCCTGGCCGGAGTTGGACTCAACCACAGTTCCCGCCAGTGTTCCTGTTGCGATTTATTACCCCGAAAGAAAAGTTAGTTTGACTGTTCGGTCGATGTAAGGTTGGACGATACTAATTCAGCAGTCGACCACAGCAAATCCTGTCGATACTGCTACGCTCAGTGGTAGTGGGGTGGTCGGCTGCATGCAACAACAACGTGTTCCTGTTGTAGTGGTCCGGTCATACAGTTTCCTTTTTCCTGTGTGCCTTTGGGGGGGGGGTTCGGAGAGAAGTAACAAGCCTACCTACAAGAGTTAAACCCCTGGGGGGCACCTCGTTATTGAGGATGAGATACTTCCTGCATAATGGGTGGATCTCACCTACCTGCTGGGTACACAAGAGGTGGGGCATCTGACTCCTCCTATCGATGACAGGACGTACTCCCTACGGGGAGGGATGTGCCTTGGTCGGTGAGAGATTCAACCACAGTTCCAGCCAGTGTTGCTGTTCGGTCCTTCATTTTCTTTTCCCTTGTAATATGACTTACTGTATGGAAAGTCATAAAAATTGGGATGAAGGGAAAAGAGTATCTTAGCCATCTAATAAAGTTCAAAATTGTAAGATCCTTTCCAAATCACTCTGGTATTGTTCCGAAATTCGAAGTGAAAACCTTGACATACTAATGTACTTAACCTTTACATCCGGTTTTCCATCCTTGAATGCCACATCCTGTTTGGGGCACTTATTATAATTTTAATTCATATAATTATATAAGAGCACTTGAGATTACGCTGCGTGCTTATGTATTTTTTCATTTTTTTCGTTTTTAATTCTATCAATTAATAGCAGAGGCCGCGATGGCCTGGTGGTGAGGTCTCGGTTTCGGAACAGGAGGGTTGGAGGTTCGAGACCCGATTCCACCGAAGAACTGCCTTGTAAGTGGGTCTGGCGCACGTTAAATCCGTCGGGGCCTAACGTCCTCCCACTGATGTGATGTGGAAGTTTGGTGATAGGGTGTCAGCTCAGATGTCTCCTCATCATCTGATCAGGGTTCAAAATGACGAGGTCCGTCCAAAATAGCCCGTGTTACTTTACAACGGGACGTTAATATAACTAAACGAAACTAAGCAATGACGGCTTCCTGGCATAGGGGTAGTGTGTCATCCCCGTGATCTGGAGATCCCGGGTTCGAGTCCCGGTTGTGGCATGGTTGTTATTCTATGAGTAGTGTGAATGTGTCCCCCATGTAAAAAGGGGTTGTGCAAGCGAATGTGAAGCATGAAATAACGAAGTCGTACTTTTGGCTCTACTGAAAAACAAGGGACGCTCTTTTCGGCTGAAGTCGCTGACTGTCTTTCGGCGGGCTTGTATAGCGCCATCGATAACAACAACAACAAACTAAACAATTAATATTAGACATTCGTTTGTTTGTTACGTTAGTCTGACGCGTCATTGTATGCTAAGAGGTCAGTATAATTAAGCTTCACTTATTGTTTGTCCGAATCACTCAAGCTTCACATTGTGCAAGATGTTCAATGAGCCAAATATTTTTTTCAGTCGCTCCTGGTTGCATGATTGGTGGCTGCTTTATGCTGTTTTACAACTACGGATATGATTACAGGTTCGTAATTTTTCCGAACTACTAGCGAAGTTTATCCATTTACTTTTGAGAAACCTTAAAATAAGATAACTATCTGAATAAATTCAAATGCTTATTTTTTTTTCAAGGTGTTTGGTCGGCCCGACGGCTAACTTCAGATGGCTCTTGGTTAGTCCGGTTCTGATTGCATCTGCTGTAAGTTGATTGATTTAATTTTCTCGCATTCTCTCCAAAAATAGGTAGGAAAAGCTAAGATTGATAATTCTTATTCTAATGTCATAATTTTTTAATGTAAAATCCCTTATTACGTAAATTTTAATTTTACCGCACAAAAATTTAAATTGCACCCACACCCTTCGAAAATGTATCCATTTTAGAAGATTTTTCAAAATTGCATTCCGAATGTACTTATGTAGAGAGGGGAGATTTGCTCTAGACATTAACATAATTTATTTAGACTCCATCGCACATCGGAACTGACCAACTCCAAAAGGTTTTATTCCAACAAACATAGACCTTCTTAGCCAGAACCCAACTGCCTTTTATATTTTTTTTATTATTCTTTTCGAACTCAGAATTCGTTTTCACAAAAATTGTTTAAAAAAGAATAACCAGGAGATGACAGAAGAAAAAGATTCATTCTTTCAGAACAAATAGTTCTTATTGCTTCCTAAAGAATACCACTTCTCTGCGTTCTGATGGAAGACAAATTATTTACCAAAAAATGAAATACTACTTAACAAATTAAATATACACGAAATAATCAAAACTTTAAAAGAAACAAAATTGGGTGTTGCCACAAGTTTTTAAAATATAAATTTACAATAATAAATAATAATAATAGATAAAGAAACAAAAATCGTTCCGCAGGGACAGCCGCCACATTCACATGCCCTAAAACGGAGTAGAATGTATATTCTAGATTCTGTGAGAACCGAAATGAAATGAATGAACAGGATTATCTTTTTTAACAGATTTCGTTCGTGTTTTCACTGCTCACCTGCATCAATTACGGAACCCCAGCCGTGAAGAAAACCGCAATCGTGAATGAGTTGAGGTGAGTTGTTCGATTCTTTTATCTATTTTCCCAACAGCGTCATCAAACTTATTCCAGCTTGGCATTCATCGTGCTAAAACAAAAGCATGGAAGCAGATTGTTTTAATTTTATTCAAATACCAGCTGGTACCCGGCGAGTTACTGCCGCAGAAGAAATAATCTTTGAAATATCGTTTGGAATTTGAAATAGTTATTTTATTTCATTAAGAATGATATTTATTTTCTGTTCGGTAATGAATACATTCATTAAAATAGAAGGACATATGAATGAAAGGCATAAATAGTATTTGTTCCATTTTTATTATTCTATTCTGCAAACAGATATTCATTTTTATGTATTAGATTTGAGTGTTCTTTTAAAATTGTAAAGCTTGGTGTTCTTTCAGAATGGCAGTGAAAGAAACTACTTATTGTATTTCGTAATTCGTTTAATATTCGTTTGGAATTCTCAAATTTAGCATTAGAAAATATGATTGAAATATTTTTTTTTAAATAGATCAAAATATATTTACCATAAAATATTTAATATAGTTGAAAAGACAATTTTCTTAAAACTAAAATGGTGCAAAATTATTTATAATGTAATATTTTCGGAAGTTACTACAAAAAACGCTAAAATTTTTATAAATGTTTAATTAAAATTTAAACTTATAGGATTGGTTCCCCTAAAACTTTCTCGTGCACTCTCTCATAAAACTACTACCTCAGAGAAAGACTTGCATTGCATTTACGTACGATAGCTACGAAATATTAAGCTTTAGCTTCTATTTAGCATCTTTACTGAATCTGTTGCTTGGCGAGTTATTTGGCGATTAATCCTTGGTTAATAGAGGCGGTAAAAAGATCCTAAAATACTTTTTATATATTAGATAATTTTACTATGTCTATGACCATTCCGTAGCTGCAAATAATAAGTTGTTTCCAAAGTTTTATCGGAATCGGATGAGTGGTACAGCAGAACATAAGAGACATACAGACAAAAATTCATTATATGTATACAGACTATCTGGTACCCGGCGCATTGCTGCCGCCTAAAAAAAATAATATTAAGTGCAATCAATCAATCATTTGGCAATGTTTCATAGAAATTGGATGAAAGGTACGACATTGTATGAAATACGAAGAAACAAATATTCATTTTTTCATGTATCAGATTTGTGTAGTTTGTAAATTTATGGAAAAAATACATATATTTTTACCCATACCTTCTTTGCATCTCAAAATGTTTCTTACATTTTGGCTAATTTCAATCATCATTTTATTCTATAATTTGTGTACAAGAAAAAATAGGATGGCTGCGTTACAATTTTGAGAATGGGGGTTTACCGTTTTGGTTCAATTTCATTAACATTTACTTCGAATTTTCCTATTTCTCAAAACATATTATTTTTTCAAATACTTTTGTTGTATTTATATTATTTTGTATTATAACTGGCGACACATCTAAAAACCATAACTTTAAATGGTATTTAAAGAATCTATTTTTTTCAAAATTTTTCCTTCGAACGTAGTCGAATACCTTAAAAATTTTGTTATGAGCGGAATAAAAAAGGGCTTTCATATATTAGGGCGTGATGCTCATATTACACTCATATCATTGCTTATCTTTGTATTTGAACCTATTAGCACGCAATGACAAAAATAACTTTTGTGCAGAATGATAGAATTTTCAATTTTAAATCTGCATTTAAGGTAGATTTTTAAAACAAAAATCCCTTCTTGCGGTACCACTTACTCCCTTATATGGGCAACAATAGCAAAAAATTTTTAAAACAGGATGCCGTTGAATTAAGATGTGAAATAAATGTATATATAAGACGAAGGTTTAAATTCATCGCAATAAATTCGTCGGTGATAATTGAAACACGTGCTGCCATCTCTAGTTATTATTTTAAAATGAATGTTTCGAAGAATAACGGATTCGTAAATAGGCTCCCCTTCTTTCTTTTTCCATTCCATAATTTCATTCAGGGCCAGCCATCTGGGGGGTGCGATGGGTGGTTTGCATCCCGGCTCCGCGACTGAAGGGGTTCCCCACCATGATTAAGAATTAAAACATTATTCTGAACAGTAGTAACGTTGCACATGCTAAAAGCCTACAAGCATGTTTCCATGTAGCTGGCTGAGCATCGACTGACGCTTTTATTACTCTAAGATCGCATTAATGTCTATAAAAAGGCGGGAAAAGTTTATTCATGAATAAGGAAATCCCAATCATACACGTTAAGATAGAGCGGCGTGTCCGGCGCTCAAAAGTCGAGGCTGAGGCTGGGTTCAAACGGATTTGCAAATCATCGGCCATCTGCTTTTGTCTGTATCTGATGTAATATTTTTTCCAATCCTTTAAATTGACTATTACTAAATATAATAAGTACCAAACCCTCTTTCAGCAAATTAAAACTAGATAAATTATTGTAATGTACTATATATATTTAATGTACTATTTTGCACAATACTTTACATTGCCAGTGACTAAATACAATAAATGCTGAATCCTCTTTCGGGACATCAAAATTAAATAAAAGATTATCTTCGGTCAAGCATATGGGTTTAAAGCTTAAATACTTTTGCTGTGCTAAGTATCGAAAAAGAAATTGGAAGCTTGATGAAATAAGCTTGACGTAGGTCAAGCTTATTGCTTGATATATATATATATATATAGAGAGAGAGAGAGAGAGAGAGACAGAGAGAGAGAGAATATCATGTGATCGAAATTTAGAATAAATATTAACCGTTGGTAGTTTTGACAGTTTTAAAGAACAAACTCCTTTATTGCATCTTTTTATTTCTTACGAAATCATTTAACGTAATAGAACCACTCTAAACGAATGATGTTAATATGTCGGCTCTAATGAAAATTATATTAAATTTTGGAATTTAAAAAAACCATGCGTCATTTATAGCACACCCCCAAAAGTCTTATTCGGATTTGGCTCCATTTATTGTTCCCTCAACCTCTTACCCGAGATTATATTCTTGAGCGGGACCCCCCATAAAAATGTGATTCTATGTCCGCTTTTGTTCCTACGTCTAAGAATTATGAACATACATCTTCTATGCCTCTTCCACTTCACAACCAAACACTTAACGGTTTCAATCGAAACAGGACAAAAGGTTTATTACGAAAGTTGTGGCTCTTCGATATCAAAGAGTACTCTTTTGTTATGAAACACGAAATGATTATCAAGCGTGAAGAGGGAATGTTCCTTGAAGGGGTGTTTTTGAACGAATCCCTGAAATATTTTCATCTTTTCCCCCCAGCTCCGCCACCCGAGCCAACTTCGTCGTGATCGTCCTCTTCCTGCTCACCTGGATCTTCGGAATCTTCGCCCTCGTCGACCTGGGGTTCGACAGCGACGAAGTGCCCGCCTTCAACCCCATTTTCCAAATACTCAACGCATGCCTGGTGAGTGTCTGTCGCGAAAGGAACAGCGGTTCCTTCTTAATGAATATTTTTCTCACTTCTTTCACGTACGGAATTTCTATACTTTTCCGGGCAGCTAGTCATAGCTGTAAAAACAGGCGTCGCCATATAACTGTGCAAATTCTGCATCTAGTCATAGCTGTAAAAACACGCGTCGCCATATTATAACTGTGTGAAATCTGTATCTAGTCATAGCTGTGAAAACATGCTTCGCCGTATAATAGTGCGAATTCTGCATCTAGTCACAGTGTAAAAACACGCGTCGCCGTATAACTGTACCAATTCTGTATATAGTCACTGCATTAAAAACACGCGTCGCTATATAACTGTGCGAATTCCGTGAAATATCGAATGAACAGAAGTCGAGTATAGCATGAAAAGGAAAATGACAACTAAAACTACAACTAAACAATATTTTTTGCGCGTGTTCGAAATTCTCATTTATTTTACAAATGAAATAAGTTCATTTCATTTCAAAGATGCGTGATGATATCGCTGCACTGTGGGGATTTTCTTCCGGTACAATGGATTCCAAAATTAAATTGAAGTGACGCTCTTAGCGAATGACCTTATTTTGTTAACGGATACTGTTTTGCATCAGAAAATGATATCTTCGTACGCATCATAACCTTGGGAAAATGTTCATAATAAAAGAAGACCAGGTTAATAAAAATTTCTTGTTAATAAACGCTATCATTTATACTCAAGCATTGACCTTAATTATCGTGTTTATTTCCTGGCAGAGATTTTGTAGAAAAGCATTTACGCGCTTGAATTTTCTTAAAGATGCAGTTTCATTCGCATCATTTCATTTTTCAAATACTCCTTCGGCAATAAAAAAATTTCAGTTTTATCTTAAATATTTTCTCATTTGTGTTTAAAATTTGCTTTGTTTATTTTTTTACATTCTTTCTCATTACTAAAGTCCATTTTTTTTAGAATTCAATTTCCTATTTGTATCGATGTTTTAAAAAATTATTTAATTTCTTTTATTCTAATTTCTTTAACTCAGTTTTATTTTATTTTATAAAATGAATTGAAATATGAATAACATATCTTACATTCTAAAACGGCACGCATACCATTGCCTTTATCGCTTGCATCGCAGAATAAATCCACTCACCTGTAAGTGGAAGACCTCCTCTTCTTCTAATACCACAATACCGAAGGTTTCTGTTTCTTTTCTTTGCAGGGTATATTTATCGTCTGCCTGATCGGACTGGGATCGAAGCACTTTCGCTATTGCCTCTGCCACTCGGACAAGAATAACACCAGGACGAAAGTAAGAGATGTCATTGGATAGATTGATTCCATCAGCCCAAATGGGTCAGGAGAAATAGTTCTTGTCCCAACAATTCATAGGGAGAAGAAAAAGATTTTCTAAGAAGATCTTTTTTTAATAAAAATAACCACTTACAGAAATCATGGAATACATTTAGGGTTAGATCGGCTGACTGAAAATAATTTGAGAAAACGTCAGGCGCAATTGGTTTTATGAGGACTTCTCGCTTTCTTGTGTGTTTTCGCCTGTTATAAGAAAGTTGCTTCACAATTGTTAAATACTATAGTATACTAATTTTTTATTGCCCATAAATTATTTCAAATTTTCGAAAGGAAAATTAAAAAAAAAATTTCATTAAGCATTTTCGAATACTTTTCTACTGTCTCGTAATAACTATTTTGTCGTCAAAAATAATGCATAATTCTATCAAAGATGTAAAAACTTGTCAAGTTCACAAATATATAAAGAAATAGATGCGGACGGTTAGAAAATGGAGTATAATTCATAATTTAAAAAAGTTATTTAATTAAAAAAAACTCCTATTGATGGAATAGCTGATCGAATAATAACATTTTTTTTTTTCTTCTGTGGAGGTCATGGAATAGCAAGTAATATATAATTAACTTCCAACTTTTTTAAAATATTATTTATGATTGGGTGTCGCATCATAATTTCACAGCTTGGCGACAATCTTGGCGACCAAATAGAAATGACTGGGAAAATGTAATTAATATTTGAAAAAAATAACTGTATTAACATCGAGTGTCAACCAATACAAGTTCAGAAAAAAAATGTATTTAAACTTGAGTGGATGAATAGAAAGTATTTTATTAACGATAGAAAATTTGAACAATATACATAAATATATATATAGGGAAAATGTGAACTAATAGTAGGAATTAGGAAAACTGCTGTTGAATGGAGTTGAGCTGCTGTTGAACAAAACGCTTTTTGGCTCATATTAAAGGTCAACTTATTAGTAACTACGATTATGTGCTTATGAAATTCCAACCATAAGACATTTCAGGATATTTAATATTCAATATATCAGTTTTGGTGTAATTTCTCAATAACGTAACTGAACCCAATCAAGATTTTGATTATAAAATCTGGCTTGAATCTTTTTTAATCGATTGTGATTTCTAATCATTGTTCTATTAAGAATTCTCATTTCTTTTTTCTATTTTCAGGCTCTGAACCTCGATCCATTTGACATACATGACAAAGCAGCCATCAGTAAGAGAAAAAAGATCTGTAAGAACCATTTTTACTGTAACTAAATATTTAAATGCGAACTTCTTACTACTTTTTTTATTGCAACTGAATTGCAATGATAATTAACTGTCCAGCTTTAATGATCGTTAGTTATGTTGAGAATGAAAATACATATAGCAGAGAAAATGAGAATGCTTATTGACTTGTAAGTTGGGAATGGAGCTTTCGATGCATAAGTCCATCAAAAAAGTGTTGAGACACCACACAACACAGATTTTTATCGTAATATTTCTTTCAAATATATAAATAAAACAAAAACAAAAAAGTAAATATTATTTTGAAACATACAAATCATAATTCAAACAACGGATGCAATAACGGTCATGATTGAAAATAAATGAAATCAATTTTTAAAAAAGTATTTGGACACTTCCCAATCATTAAAGAAAAATCATGCAAACTTAAAAGTTAATAGCTTGATGGGCTTAAAGCATTTCTGACAGTTTCAGGATTTACTGAAATTTCCAAATTCAACTTTTATTTTGCAGAGTTAGTTTTGCAGCACTAATTTTTAGTTTCATAACCCACTTACCTTCATGTTAATTAAATGCCCTTGGACGCCCGGGCTTTTGCTTGTTTTGAATACTATTTGTTTTCTTGAGCTTTTAAATAATATTACTAACAGCAGACATGCTCAATTTCCTTCATCGTGAACTGATTTTCTATTTTTTACAATGATTTATTACAAGGCTTTTTCGCACATAAGCCAACATGTCTTTGTTTCTCGACATTTTTCTATAACTAATTTCATTTATTGAAAATTTTATGCTTAAAATTATTGTCTAAAATATGTTAGTCAATTCAATTCTGTTGATGTGCTACATGTTTGTTGAATTTCTCATTTCAAAAGTGTCCCAATTGTGGTGATATCTTAATAAACCAGATAACATCTACGGGATTGAGCAATTGCTTTTGTTCTGTGGCTATGTTACTAGGCTTCAGACCTAAAGGTTCCGAGTTCTATTCAGAGCACATTTCACCTTACACACATTTCCTGCTCACCTTTGAATTATCTTTCAAAAGCTGGATCAAATTATAATTCCGAAATACAATAAAATTTTCATTCTTATCTATACACTTAATGTTAAATTCTTTCTCAATTCCTTTTTAATAGTTATTTATTGTAGTAAATAATTTCATAAATAGCTTTGTAGTTATTCAAGCCAAGTACTTTTTTGAGGTTGCATCACAGAAAGTGGTTATTAACAACTGAAGAATGAAAAGTGCAAACGAACAGCCAAACATTTCAAGCGATGTTTTTTACATTAAAATTTCACAGGACCAACACTCTACAAAGTGGCAAACATGAAACTCTCCTAGAAAGCCCAAACTAATTTAAAAGAGTGTGTAAAAAAATCCTCATGTCAAAGATTCAATTCCATTTATTATCATTTTTCGTTTTTGATGCTGGCAACAATGATCGTTTTTGGTCTTAAGATCCGCAGTTTTTTCTTCCACAAATCAGATTTACTGACACTCGATATGGAAAGTCTCCAAAAAATTTAGATAATTTTTCAACAAATGTGTATGCTCAAAATTTTTATTGAAATCCTATTCGTTCTTCTGCCAAATAACAAGTTTGGTGGATGCATTGTATTACACAATTTTATTATTGTTTACAATTATTACGCAATTTTATTATTGTTTACAAATGTTACACAGTTTCATTATTGTTTGCAATTATTACACAATTTAGCTCCCTCGCCAACTGCGAACAAAAAATAAAATTATTAAATAAAATAACACAAAACAGTGTGATAAACATAAAAAAGGGTGTAAATGATTATTTAAATAATGTAAGCATACCAAATGGAAATGACTTTGGTTGTTGTTGTTGCTTATGCCTTGCATATTAAATTAATTTATAAGCTGATTCCGTTTTTATTTTCTTAAAATATATATTATGTTTCTTAATTTTCCTTATTGGGATTGGACTTTACCCAAATGCATCCTTATTACTGGAGTTTTATTATTAGTAAAAGCTTCATGTTTAACCAATCGTGTTTTATTCTTGCAGATATGAGTTAACAAATCGCAGGCAAGAAGAACAAGATGACAGCCAACGTGTAGCCTAAAGAGTAAACCAGAAACAGTCGAATCGAAAAACTAGTTGCAAAGTGTCTAAAAAAGAATGCAGCGCAAAATGATGCTATTGATGATTGACATTATAAAATTGTAAATTTTACTTCTTAGAAGTTTAACATGTAAATAAAAGCATGCAAAAAATAAAATAGACTATATTATTGGCTTTTCTATTAGTGTTAAATATTATTTTCTATTTTATTATTATAGTTATATATTAAAGC
>JAPMOQ010024889.1:1571697-1587661 GCA_026543055.1 Argiope trifasciata | reverse complement strand
TATATATATATATATATATATATATATATATATATATATTAGTTTCTATAAGTGTTTCCAGGTGATAAGCATACTGTTAAAATAGTTACAAAATATATTATTGTTATATATATCACATAAAATTTAACTTTAAATATGAAAATAAATATATTTCACAGAAAATTACAAATGTTGCAAGATAAATCTGCTTAAAAAAAAATGTTAGACTTTTAAAATGTTGTATTATTTAAATTTAGTTTTTTAGAATTTTCTTCCCTTATTCTTACATCCTATTTAATTTGTTTATTAAAATTTCAATTCTGTTTTCTTTTATTAATCCGTTAAACACCGTCTTACTTATTTAACAACTTGCAGTGACAAGAAATTCACTGATAGCGTGCCAAAACAGCGATGCCTCACAAAGTATCCAACAATTTATAAGAAAGGGCAAAATAATGATATCTTGCAAATGAATTCATTTTCGACCCAAGATGTGCTCTTGTAAACTAAATATCAGCAAACAGCCTTAATAGACGAATCGCGAACATCATTTTTGTTTCTGCGTCTTACAGAGGAATGTACGTACATCATTGGCGATTCTGTAACCAAAAAACAATTCGATATGCGTGATATCTATTTCCATCACAAACTGTTAACATCGTTTGTTTGTTTTTTCTTTCTACATTGCGATCATTCAAATCCGCAGTATTCGAGTAAGTCTTATTTTTTAGAACTTAAAGTTTGTTCAATTAGTTTTTGTAATTAGTAAGCTTATCTGATTATTTTTTATCTTAAGTTGGTTCATAAATGTACATCACCCTTTTTGTAGCTAAGCTCAAAGTTACACAGGAATTTAGTATAGGCTTACATTTACAATATTCTAAAGTGATTCTTTTCATAAGTGAGATGATTTACAAAGTGGAAATATAAATGGCATTTTTGTAAGAAAATCAAATTTTTCCTTAGGAATTTGGTAATGAAATTGCCAAGTATTGTATTTGGCACTGGCTCAGCTTTTAAGACAATAAGCTCGTGCAGAATGTAAACAATCTTAATGACAAATACTATCTCACTAAATAATTCAGACAATGTTTAGACGAGACACACTGTTATGTTAACCATAAAACTTTGCCATTATAAGAATGACTAATACTAAATCAGATCAATAATAACAACAAAAAAAAGTAAGCGACTTTTACCGAAGCATAGAAATATACTTGTAAATGGGAAAAAATGTATGTTACTATTAATCGTTTAGCAAATAAAAAATGTTTACTTCAGTACCATGTGCACAAGTGGGTTCTAAATGAATGGTGACTCACTTTGTTATTCTACACAGAAAATTTTTCAAGCTTAATATTGCAACATAAAGAAAGTTTACCACGAGCTCGGTTGCCGAATGGTCAAAGCGCGCGATTCAAACCCAGAGTTTGTGGGTTCGATGCCTGCCATAGCTGTTACATCCAAAGCATGTATTCTTAGTTTTTTTTTCTTTCTTAGTTATTGTTTCCTTATGTTCTCTAAGATTCTAGACCTTTCTTTGTTATGCAAATTAGTTGTTTCTCGAATATTCTGTTCTTGTATAAAAGCTGATACCCACTAGTGGTGGGCAACTGCATTCCGTCTCCAGCCATGGAAGGAGACGGACGTTCGGAGTCCTCTAGCTCGAACAGTTACTCTTTCAGCAGAAATTATGAAGCTAGAAGTAGCTTAATCAAATATAGATGCGAGCGGCTACTGAAATCTGATAAGAACTCGGATATTGATAGTATAGATAATGATAGGGAACAAATGGATCCCTGTATAATACCTTCGTTCCCCCACCACACTGATAATCACATAGCCATCGCTAATTTTAGACAGGAGAGAGAAAGGCAAATTATGCAGATAAACGATAAGGTCCGGAAACTCAATAATGAAGAAATACCTCAAGGGAGAACTGAAGAAACCATAGCACTAGTAGATGCCAAGATGCTCAAACGTCAAGAACTATTTGTTGAGAAAGATACATTGATGATTGATCTCATGCTTACTGATCCGAGTAGAGTAAAAGATCACCAAAACATTCACACCCAAGACGTAGTTATGAATGACGCCGAATGCACACCGGAAAGCGCTCCAAAAAATAAAAGAAAAAATAGCACTGACGAATTCTAGCTAGTATCCCCTAGGAAAGCCTCAAAAAACCAGAAGCATACAGTAACAACAAACATAGTCACCACCAATAACAGATTTGAGGCGCTACAACATACTGAAGACGCTGTCAGCATAAACGTCCCTGAAATCTACCTCAAGCTCTCCAACCACTACAATATTACTCTTCAACAAATTCATAAAGACTTCCCTGATACAGTAAATCGCGTCGTCAAGAACACCATAGCTATTCAACCTTCCTCTGCGGAACAAAGATTAAAAATCATCGAATTCCTAAACGCCAACAATGAAGAATACATACTATCAGAAAGCCAAGACGAGAGACCACTAAAAATTATTATGAAAGGACTCCCTGGTAATACTGATAAAGAAGATATCAGACTAGCGCTAAGCGAGAAAAACTATAATATCATCGGAATCGCCCAGTTAAAAAATTACAGGGATAAAACATTATATCCAATATTTCTGCTGGACATCAAAAAGGAGCATAACGCAGAAAATATCTATAACGAAAAACGCCTGCTGAATCTCATGATTAAAGTTGAACTTATAGAAAAAGATCGACAGCCACCATTTGCTACAACTGTTCGGGATTCTTTCACTCAGCTAGGAACTGCAGAATGCCCCCGAAATGTATTAAATGCGAAGGCCCCCACCAAACAAGAAACTGCAACATCAAAGAAAGAATTCCTGACCCAGTCTGTATCAACTGCAAGAAAACAGGCCATCTAGCAGCTTGGAAAGGTTGTCCTAACTACCCCAAATTAACCTACAGGCAAGGCCGACTCGTCTATGCCCAAGTTACGAAGAAATCCGATAAAGAAAACTTTCCTGATCCTGCTAAACAAACACCTCAAATACCCAAGCCCACATACGCACACCGTGAATCGACGTCTCGCCCTTTTTTGGACACTCACGAAAAGGAGGATTTTGAAACTATCAAAGAAATTTTTGATGTATTTAAGGTAATTAGAAGTGTACTAAAAGAATTCCCTGGATTAGTCAAAGCAGCGAAATTGGCAAAAGAATCAAAAGACCCAGAAGAAAGGAAAATCATCATCTTGAACGCACTCTTGGATTGACTGTCTCTCCCTCCCTCAAGAAACTGCCCTCTCATTGGCCACACTGGGACAATAGCTTATCCTTCTCTTCCGATTGGATCAACTCCCACCTACACCCCTGGATTGGCAAATCTCGCCAGCCTCTACTTCATTCAAGCTTCGGCAGCCGTGCTCATTGCATCTGTCATTCCTTTCGAAGAGTTCCACGGCAATATATTGACCGTTAGACCTCTCTCACTTGTCACTACCGAGGATAAGCCCCTCCCGGGGCTAGGCGCCTCGTTAATTCAACTCGTATTTGGTGGGCAACTTCTCGACCTTGTAAAGTTGCGAGTCTCTACTTTCCTTCAATGAACTTGCTTGTTCGTTTAAAGCTAACAGTGTGTTTATTTCAATCCTTGTGACAATATTGATTCATTTATGCAGTTTTCTTTGCATAAACATAATAATTATTAAAAAGTCGAAATTCTTTGTAATTAGAAAAAATTTTCAACTATTAATAGAGCACATAAATGTAAAGAAGTTTTGATAATAAGTAATGTAAAAGAAAAAAAAAACTTTTTTCAACAAATGTGTCAGTAAAGAATTTCAATAAATTTTAAGGAAGTATATTAATTTATCCAAAACTTGATCATAAAAATCTATTTATTTTATAAACGCAAAGAAATAATAATATTGATAATACAAAGAAACAATAAAAAGTAATTTTATATATTAAAAAGAGAGAAAATTCAGATTTAAAACATTTCATTATAAAGTAAACCTAAAATTTTTTAATAAAAATCTACATCTAAATGTCTCAACTGAAATCATCTAAGTATATCTGTACTTTATGTTTATTGCAACATCGAAACATATTAGCATTAAATGAAAAATGTTTTAATGATTTTTACAAATTAAATTAACACTATAATTCGTCATTTCGAAAAAGAATATTCCAGTTTGTATTTGCTTATGCTCTTTTAATAATAATTTCATCTACATTTTTTTATATTTATGCATACCATTTTTATATGTACTTTTCTTATATATACAATATCATTTTTAGTAAAATTCAATAGGAGTTTTCTTAAACGAACCACAGTTGTTAACAACAGCATAACCTTTATTAGGTTAAAATAAATCATAATTTAAATTTTAAAAAATAATTTTAATATTCAAAATTTAAAAAAATTGTACGCTTGTTTTGCTAAATGTATTAAAAATATTTAAAATTGAGAAAATATGTGCCTTTGTTTTTTAAAATTTATTGAGACATAAAAAGTGGCCAAAAAATTTGTGCGTTTACATACATTTTGATTTTACTTTTGATAATCATTTCATTCTATTGTTTAAGTATCTTAATGTTTTCAGAGTTTAAAATGACAAGAAGTCAACTGTCTCTAATTGATTAATATTACTGAGTACAAACTTCTGATGCTGTATAAAAATAACCTCATCTTCCATTGTACAAAAATGTCATCTGATAACACAACATTTAGAAATTTATACAAATAATCTTTGAAAATACCAGCTTCGAACAACTAAAAAGTGAAAAACGTCAAAAGCGGTAATAGTTTACAGCACTTTCGTTCACAAAACATTGGATTACATTCGCCGCACAAAGGGGCAAAGTACACAGCAATGTCTGTTCGCGCATCCTACAGGTGGCAGTTGTTGTCTTTCTGCGCATCCGAACAGGCTTTGACGTAGATGGTGTGGTATCCGTCGACGTCTTCGAGCTCTTTGGACCTGAATTTGGCGATGACTGCTTTGCAACCGGAAGTGGTGGGGGTCAGCTTGCATTTCACTTTGGCGTCTTCTCCTGGCGGTATGTTACTGAAATGAACAAAATTAATTATTTGTACAGTCGGACTTCGATTGAAATGCATTTTTATAAGTTGAATCGGTGTTATTAGCAATGTCGGTAATGAAAATTATCTTTCTTTATCTCATAGAATAAGCAATGACATAAAAATATCAATGGTTAGACAGGGAACGCCTTGGATAAATAACTTGAAGACACAGGTCGACTTTTTGGGCTATATTAGATAACATAACAACAAAAAGCACACGGACACTCTATAGTGTAGTGGGTCTAGAAAACTGCACTGTGGTTTATTTCGGAAGAGAGAGAGCCAAGATCACACTCCCCACCGTCCTAGAGTCAAATCCGCTTTTACACGAAAAAAATATATATAAGCAAGCAGCAATAGTGAGATCACGTGATGTTTACATGATTGGTGGCTAGCTCCGCCCAGGAATATCACATGGTTCAATGGATTCTTAACACACGTTATTAGCAGGTAAAAATATAGCGGCAATAATTACACACTTTTTAATTTGAAATTTAAAATTATGCATTAAATAACGGTTGACAGTTATCTAGATTCGAAAAGAAAAATCATTTTTTGTTCGAATTTACACGAAGAGAAAAAAATACTGCGTCGTTTACATTCTATTGCAGTAGGTTTATTTTCGTAGCTTCCAAACCCCGTTCTTTAATCGTTGCTGATGTCAAACTGCGGATTCCAATGCGATCTGCAGACACATTTTGTGATCTGACGTTTTGGTCAAATATCGAGCTCTTCCCTTAAGGAATATTTGTAATCGAACAGATAGCAAGAGTAATCTGTCGCGCTTCACGCTGTTTCGAAAATCGAGCTTTTTGGGCATACACCTCACTTCGATGCGTTGAGAGAGAGGGAATGTCCGTCCTGTCCACTCGCACGCTGAAAAGATTCACTCTCCGCCCTTCTTGTATACAGCCGACCACCCCGCCACCACTGAACGTAGCTGTATCGACAGTATCTGTTGGGGTCGACTGCTGAATAAGTGTTGTCCAACCTTACATGGACCGATCGGTCAAGCTAACATTCCTCTCGGGGTAGTCAATAGCTGTCTTTCTCCCCACCTGCACACTCTCAAACAGTTAGAGCGAAACTGTCCATCTTTGACATCACATCCTTCAGGGTCTTCAGATGATCTGGTATCATCCGTACTGAACTTAAATCCTTATTTACAATCTTCAGATTTCTGCTTCACTCTGAGACCTCCATACATTCATTCAATAGTGGCAAACCGTACCCATTTCTCCACAAATGCATTTGTTTTCCCGCGTTCTTCCTTAATTGTAGCCCTGTCTTTCTCCGCAATGTTAGCCCCTCTTCTCGGAATGCACCCTTTCGTCCGAGAATGCGGGTAGGCAGCCGATTCATCGCGAGCGATGGTGGCGCCCTCCCTTTCGAAATGGCATCAGTAGTTTCGTTTGTCGCGTCAAAGATTGAATCCGTGTGTGACGTGTGAATAAAAATATTCATTTTACCCTTTCATTTTCAGCTTGGTGGGTTTTCCGAATCCGGGTCCCTCGATGAGGAATTCGCCCCCTTTCAGGGGTTTGGGCAGGGGGTTGGTCAGAGTGGCAGTCACAGTGATGGGTTGGTTTTGGACGATTTCACCGTCAACCTAGAGCAGAAATGGACATTTTTAAATAAGCACCATCAAATTTATATTAATAATAAAATAAAATATAATTATTGGATATATATCAATCACCATCTAAAAATAATTTTAGCTTTCATTAAAAAGATCGAATGGCTCTTTGTATCAAATGAAGAATTCCGAGCTTGAATTCTTAGAATTCTGTCCGTCATTTCGCATGGATGAGCCGCATGCCTTCATACAGTGAACATCTTCGTTCAAAAGTGACGTTGTGGCTTCTGTACAACAAAACTGTCCTTTTCGATTAGGATCTCCCTCTGCTTATGTACTACAAGATCACCCGTAACCTTCAGAAGGCTCTACTATTTTAAAAATATTAATCTCAAATATCATATACATATATAATATATATATAGGGGGGGGTGTTCAATTCTTATGCAAAAAGGTAAATATGAAGGGAAAATATAATTGCATGGAGAATACGATACAATATTTTAAAAAATCTCTTTGTTCATGAGTTTCTTGAGTGTGAAAAACCATTAATACAGAAGTATATGGGCATCAAAACCGGAAGTCAGTATGGTACTTGCCTCAAAATAGGGCTTAGATGGATTACATTTGAGACGTAATTATATTTAACAAAATTGTAGATACATGTATCAAATTTCTGATATAATGTAACAACAGAAAACATAAAAACTGAAAATAATATGCGTGACAAACCATCGGCATAAAAATTAATTCTGAATATTTTTATAAGTATAAATGTTTTGCTGAAACTAGTGCTTACTCTATACTTTGGGTATACAAAAACATATAAAAATTTACAAAAACACCTCACTGAAAGGAAAAATATCTGGCCTGTTTCATTCTGTTTGTAGCCAAGCAGAAGAAAAAAATGCCATTCTTATACGTTCCCATTTGCTTTTAGGTAATGCAATTAACACTTTGATGACCGGGAATTTTACACAGAATGCCATGTCATGGGCTATTCTTATTTTTTAATTGAATATGGGCATAAATCACTTGGACAATCAGATAAAGTATCCGCGGACAATTCATTGAAAAGTTCTTCGCCGATACGTTCCGCCACGGTTCAATTTTTGGAATTATACTCAAATTGTGATGAAAACCTAAATACCAAGAAAGTCATTTTTTTGTTACAAAGCGGACACGACTAAACACCATACGCTAATTTTTTGCAATATTCTATATCGCCCTGGGGGCCATAAATTGAAATAGATAATGCAAGTACAATACTGAGTTAACTAATCACCGGTTAGCAACGTTTGGGTATAAAAAGACGAATTAACTCATCACCGGTCAGCAGCGTTTTTATATAATAAGATGAGTAAACTCGTCACCAGTCAGCAACTTTTGGGCATGAAAAGACGAGTTAACTACTCACTGGTCGGCAGCACTAGGGTATGAAAATACGAGTTAACTCGTCACCGGTCAACAACGTCTAGGTATGAGAAGACGAATTAACTCGTTACCGGATAGCAACATTTGGGAATAATAAAGCAAGTTAACTCATCGCTGGTTGGCAACGCTTGGGTATAATAGACGAGTTAATTCGTCACCAGTCAGCAACATTTGGGTATGAAAAGACGTTAACTCATCACCGGTCAGCAAAGTTTTCATAAACTGATAGAAAAGTGCCTTTTCCCATTAGTGTTTTCCTTCGATTTTCCCCGCAGTTCTTTTCCAGATTTCTCGTTTGCATATTACCATAGAGAGTCTTCCTCAGGGTGCAGTACCTGTATGGCGATGTCGGGCATCCTGACCCTGAAGTCGTCTTGTGCGCAGTAGTCGAAGCCGGTCTCCTCGACGTGCGCCATGGCAGAGACGAGGAAGGCGCACTGGTCCACCAGAGACTTCTCGTACTCCGCGTACTCCAAACGCATCGTCATCTCCTGCTCTGAAACGAGACGTCGATAAGAGAATCTACAAAAACGTGCGCTCTTGGGAAATATTCCGAAGAGTTTGAAATAATTTATATTAAAAAAATGAAAACTGAGTTAAGATAAAATTCACTGTGAAGAAATTCAAAATCGAAAAATTAAATTAAAAAAAAACAAATAGTACATTCAATGGAATTAAAGTTTCGATTTAATTTAGTTTCATATTAAAAATTGGAATGAAATGTTATAAAAATTTAACTACAAAGCTGTAATTCATTTTCAAAGAAAGCTTATGATTTTTCTTTTTCGGTACATTCACGATGGTCTGATTCACTACCAATGTTATTTTCAGCCCCATTTGATGATTTCATTTTGATTTTCATACTGTTTATTAAAATATTGAGGGGAAAACACCAGTGAATTTATTAAAATTTTGACTTTCACGAATAATCTTTAATAAATGTATTTTTATTAGCCGCACGTCTTTGGCAGAGGATAGTTACAAAACAGCTTATGAAAGATAGATTTATAGTCATGGCTTGTTTTGGTATGTGATTGATGTTTTGTAGCTGGAAGGCTTCAATCATTTAGATATATTGGACAGTCGAGTTCCGATGTAGAGTGACTTTGTTTGAATTATTTCCATTTAAATTGAGAATAATTATATTTCGTAGTTGCTCTGGACCTGTAAGAGCCCCGTTTCTCAGATGCAAAAATTAATTAGATAAATCCAAGGCTTCCAGGATAAATCTGTTCCGAAATAAACACTGGCCGCATTTGCTTACCAACACCGGGTCCTAGCTTGATTTGGAACTCGTCCTTCTTGATCAGTTTCTTGGACTCCCCTGTGTACAGCGCCGAGTGGACGTGCAGGGACACGGTCACAGTGAACTCATCGCCCCCTTCCTTTTTGTTCAGGGCTTTCAACTTCACCTGGAATAAAGTCAAAGGGTGAGTGAATCATTTGGCATTTTCCAACACCAGACCTTTAAAAGTATCTTTCATTCTTAAGAATCCGCATCGAACGTTCGCAAACAGTTTAATGTCTGTCCGACTTTGTCTTAAAAAGAACTCGTTTATCTTACGATTATGACCAAGGAAAAACTCGTGTACTCGGAGATTAAAACCTTAAAACACGGCCGCTCATTGTAAATGATCTAATGCTTACCTGTGTTTGAATGCCTTCATTTTTTAAAGCGCAAAATTCATCTTCAGACATTAACAAACCATCATTTCACTTTAAATAATTTGTTGACGGTGTAGAGTTATATTCTTCGAATTCGGTGACATAGAATATCGGTTTCAATATCATAACATAAGCATCAGCTAGATGAAATGAGCTTTTGGCCAACTGTTCCAGATAATGATAATAAACCAGCGAGAATGGTTTTTTGGAAACCTTCTCCCAAACTCTAACAAATGTGTTATCTCAGAGAAGGCCTTGCATAGAATTGGCGTACGTCAGTTACGAAATGTTCAACTTTGGCGTGAATTCAGTAATGTTAAAAAAAAACCGTCACGCAAGCCGTTTGGTGCGCGTCGGCACCAACGTCCTTCCCCTTGTGTGGTGTGGAAGTTTGAAGAGGGGGATGCCCTCAGGTGTTGTCTGAGCGCGGCTCAAAATGACGATATCCGTCCCAAAACAGCCCAAGTTTTGTTTTAAAAAGTGACGTTAATATAACTGATTAATCAACCTAAATATCGAGAATATCAGTATGTGACTGCGGACCAAACGAGAAGGAAAGACGTGACGCTCAGCATGTGAAGTGCACTTAATATATATTCGGAATAAGTCAAAATTATCCTATTTATATCGGCAGCATCCGCAATCGAGTTCAAATTTTTCGAATCCAGCTCATTGCAGTGACACAAGAACAAAAAATCTAATACGACATGCTAATAAGATGTCTCTCATTAGCATATCATTGAAGAAGATGAATTTTTGTTTATCGCCGTACATATAAATAAGAAGTCAAATGTGGGAGTAAAAAGATAGATCGACTGAACTTTTGAGATGTTGGTTGTCGTTGTGTGTATTCCTAGTAGATGTGCGTCCTTCGATAAGTATGTTTAATTTCGTTCTGGTGGCGAGATGTAACCACGTTTAAATAAATTTCAAGTCATTTTTAATCGTTATTGCGTAGATCTCCTTCTTAATAGATAAATGCAATTTACTAATTAGACCAAATTTATCTCAAGAATATGTAAACACAATTTATTTTTCAGATTGTTTTCTGATGTCGATTTGAACTACAAAAAACTTCTGCACAATCATAGGACTCCATTTCTTATAAGTCGATATTTTAAGAGATATATTAGGGTGATTTTTTTCATTATCGAGATAAACATTCATTATAATTCTGGCAGTTTTTCTTTTGTTCAAAAGTTTCAAATAAATCCCATATGTGTACCGTGAATGGTTCTCCGATGACGATGTCGTCCAGAAGTGTGAATTCGAACCGCACATCTTCGAGATCGTCGTTCAGGTAGTACCTCGAGAAGACGTCTTTGCACTGACGGAGGGCTCTCAGCATCACTTCGCGTTCCTCTTTGGATCCTGAATGATTAAAACAAGAGTGAGAACGTTTTACAAAAAAGTCTAAACATTTAATTAATAACTGAATCTATTTTCTCTTATAAAATGGAAATCTCATTTAAAATAAAATGATGGCATAATTTTTTTAAGTAATAGTTTTTCCCTTTGTCCTAAAACGAAATAAAATCTCTTTTCCTATCAAAGGAATTGATTTATCTTCATTTTTATAAATATTAGTGAGATTATAAAATAATATTTAAAAAAAATATGTTTGGATTTTATATACTGGTTTACCTTTCTTTTTACAGTAATCATTGTGTTTTAAACAACATTTGATTTTCATCTTTTGAAGTTCATTTAAGGTTGTCTCTTTTACTATATTTTCCATTTGGATTCGACTCCATTCGTCATAACTAATGCCTAATATTTTGTTATTTTTTCTTTCTTTTTTTAAATGTAAAGCAACAGACGAATTCTTCTGAATTCTCAGAAAAGAACACTTTTTACAGCACCCAATTTTTTTTTTATTTACTACAAACCCTTTGTATAGGGAAAAATAATTTGATACATTTATATTCATTGAGCGCAATAACTTGTTTATTGCTCCGAAAAAAAATATATAATTGTTTTAAATCGAATTTTTCCAAAAACTGAATCTACATTTTCTTATGATTTCATGGCCATTTTTTACAGTTAAAATTTAAGATATAATAAATTAATAAACAAAATGTCAAAATGATGTTCCTTCGTGAATGGTGTCCTAAAGGGACCATCCGAGTGAAGAGGGTTAAATATTTGTGCTCGGAGTCTGTGTATGGCTAAATGTATTTTACGGTTTACTTGTTTTTTGGCTTTGAGATTTTGCATAACCGAGAGTGTTTGCACCGACATTTGGATTCCGAGTGACAGCCAAAGTTCCATTCAGCAGTTATGTGAATGGTGGAGGCAGGGGGACTGGGAACATTGTCCAGCTTTTGAATCGCTTGATGGCCAATGTGAAGATCACCTATCAGCGGGTTCCGTCGCAGGTGAATGTGCATGGCAATGGAATGGCAGATGGTTCTGGTTAGAGAGGGCGGTCACAAGGGTACTGCTCATTGGTGGCTGCCTTAGTCGCCACCCGGGTCCGGCGAGACATCTATCCTTTTTGGAGAAGAGCCTCCGTGCACGAATGGTATGCCGAAAATCGCCCTGAGGCTGTTTCAGTTGGGGTTGGCAACAGGCGCGATGAGACCACTCCCGCTAGATTTCGAAGTGGACGCATTCGTGCACAACGTCATGTGACTGGCCACAAAGTTTATGTCCCTTGTCCCAAATGCAATGCGACTCAAGCTGCTCCTGCCCACATTTTGGCCTGCATAGGTCTTAATAAAGGCCAACTCTTCTCGAGTCTTGAGACACTGTTTGAAGGCGTTCGGGCTCATGGACCTGGTTCTATTCGATTGTCGACCGGGTGGGACAAGGAACAACAACTTGTTTTCCTCCTTGGTTTCTTTATTTTGAGAATTCTTATTACAAAATCCTCCCTAAGATTTATATTTAAATCCACGGGTTCTATATTTTACCCGCACAATCTTTGACACTTTTATCGAATTTATATAAGTTGGTTGGTTGATTAGGGTTTTCTGGCGCAAGAACCACACTTGATCATGCTGCGCCAAGCAAATGGTAAAATATTATAGACAAAATTATAAAATCACACATGATAAAAATAAAAGCAGAAAGTTATAAATATACAAAAACCAAAAATAAAAGTTCAAATACGTTCAAAATTAAAAATGAAAATGAAACAAAGATGCGAAAACGCATGAGCATGATGCAATGTAAAAGTCAAGCGTGAACGGAAGTTAAAAGAGTTAAATACAATTGTAAATGCTACTTGCATTTACAATTGTATTCAACTGTTTGTGGATTTTATTTGTATTTAATTTCGTGTGAATTTTAAAATGCTTAGGTGGAATTTTTCTCCCAACAGGTCTTGTAATGTTAATGAAGATAAGTTAAAGAAATGTAGACGTGATGAATTAAAAGACGGGCACTCGATTAAAATATGTCTAATGGAAAAATCCATACGACATATGGGGCACTTAGGGGCCGCCCCGCCAAAAATGAGGTATTTATGTGTATAACGAGTATGCCCTTTACGGATTGGTGTCAATTTAATATCAACCTCTCGGTGAATTTAAATAAAAATCATCCATTTCTTGTCTAATAATATTGTTTTATTACTTTTATCCTTAAGTTTATATATTTTAAAATCAGTATTATCATGATTTATGGCATGGTATCGGAGAAGCTGTCTTGTGACTTTTACAAAATAATGTTTTAACACTCTTTTTATGGATTAAGACATTTCGTTTCACTTGCAATGGCAGGTGAATTAAAAGAACAGGCTTCTCTCAGTAGATAGCAGCATACAACAAGTAATTAAATAGCCATAAGCATCCAAAGAGAAATAATATTATATGACTCACGTTCCAAGTGTTTGTATTCGTGTGTAATGTCTTCTCTTTCGAATTTGCCCACAGCTTTCGTGCTGATGCACTGGCCGATCCTGAAACAGAAACATATTTAATTGAATCGCAATTCAAAATATTCGCAAACTTTTATGCAAGATCAAAATTGTTATAAAAATGTATATGAGAAAATATGCAGAATGAAACAGAAATGTGGAAAAGGAATTAAAAAAAATTCTGTAATTTAAATACATATTTTCAAGTAACGTTCCAGCAAGTTGGACGAAAGAAGAAGTTGGGAGTTTTTCAAGAGGGAAAAATAATAATCTTAAAAATTCAAAACGAAGAAGCAGCACTAAACAGAAAGTCATTCTAGGTCAGATTTTCAGATCTTAAGGCATAAAGATCACTGTTGAAACCTTATGTGTGAAAAAAAAAGTTTTTGAGGTAAAGCAGAAATATCGTGAAAACAATATTTTAGTAATAGATTCAAAAACAATTATTTATTATAAAGAATATTTCAATCGTATATCATCATTCTTTAGTCAACTCATACACAGGGATGGCGTTAAAGTCCGCCAGACGAGACTCATGATTTGACCGAAGGAGGGAGCCACTGTCTAGCCAACGGAGTGCCATAATAACAAACCTCTTGTTTTCGCAGGATATTTATGAAAATTCGCTGAATGAACGAGGCACACAAATATTGCCAAAATTCTTAGAAAAATATTTTTTCATACCTTCTTTTATTTTAGAAGACCTTTTTTAAGACCAACCACACAGAAAAAGCTAACAACAAATCACATAATTCTATTCCCTTAATTAGAGCTATTTTAAATTTAACACAGGCTTAAACAAAAGTGGATTTTATGGCCAATCTAGAAATCTTGAATCCCGTTAAGAGTTTATAGAACATCCGATTTTTTGAAAAACCAGTTTTCAAAATTCAATATTTCCATTATTCAATACTTATATATAAAAAAAACCCGGTTTCAGACGATTTTCGAATTTTTCACAAATAATAATAATAATAAAAAAAATTAATAGAATAAGGAAAATATTTTATTTAATTTATACAAAATAACAAAAAAAAATCAATATCAAAGTCAAAATATACAAAAAAAAAAAAAATTAAAATTAAGGATTAAGGATTAAAAATTAAGAATTACACACACACATATATATAATAGGAAATAACGGAAACTCAAACAAATATATTTCAAATAATATGTACATTATTTTTACTTTTTTTAATTTCTCCTAAGGAAGTAGGATTTTAAAAATACATAAAATATCCACGGAACAGTGATTAAGTCTTGATCGTATTTTGAATACAATATTGTCTGAAATTGCTGGTACTCGTTTCGCTAGCTATTGAGGTTGGTTTTATGGTCTTCATGGCAGCTCCCTCACAGTGATGCCACTTTTGCTTACTAAATAATATGAGTAGCGTCCAAATTATCTTATAAGTGAATCGACGAATGGAATTTTTGAAACATCTACGTTGCATTTCTTCAATAAATTCAACCTTTCAAAAAAAAATCATTTTTTAACAATATAAATCTGTTTGTAAAAGATTCTTCTTCTTTAAAAGAATATTCTGGCAGATTCTGAACATGCACTTATCCAACTTATCCATGCACTTTCCAACTCCACTTATCCAAAAAGAAAGAGAAAATTACCCATTCGTATCGATATTACCGGAATATTTATTACATTCGCTTCAATGACTTGTACACAAATTCTAAAGTCATCTGCAGTCCAGTCATAATTTCCATTAAAAACATCTCATTTATTCATAACAAATTATTTTATTTGAGTGTCAGGATAATGACTGAAAGTAAAACAGACCACGAGGTAGTTGCTCTTTAGTCTGAAAAGTTCTGAAAACGCTTTTTTACGGAATCGAATATTATATATATATATGTATGTGTAATATTTTAAAATATAATTTAAACTGAATTAATTTCCTGTTTTTTAGCCCCATTTAGCCCATTTTAACTTCATTCTAGAATATTCTCTTACTTCTTTATCTCATTACAGTTCGTCTAGCCAATTAATAAGCTAATAAGCTTTGTAAAATTGCTGAATCGGCTAAAAGTATTGTTTTCCCAATCTCTGAGTAAATAGGCAAAATACCACTTTCTTGGCAAATTCCTTTCAAAAAATATCCCTGTTTCCCTTTCCTGGCTCGCGCGAAAATCCCTGTCAATGCATGATTACTATGAACAATTTTTTTCCCTATTAGTATAAGACCAGGGATAAAATGTTCAAGAGCTTTCCCTCATTACTGTCTATCATTCTTTGTGTGTGTGCTCTTCGCCCCTGCTTGTACATATACATGCCTGCCTCTCCGTGATGAAATAACACAACTTAAAAGAATCAAAAGTCTCTTCACTGTCGTGTGTGTGTGTGTGTGTGTGTGTGTGTGTGTGTGTGTGTGTGTGTGTGTGT
>JAPMOQ010024889.1:1551289-1563210 GCA_026543055.1 Argiope trifasciata | reverse complement strand
AAAAAGAAAACGTATCACACATAATCAGATCAGAGAGAAAAAGAAAAAGTATCACACAATCAGATCAGAGAGAAAAAGAAAACGTATCACACATAATTAGATCAGAGAGAAAAAGAAAATGTATCACACACAATCAGATCAGAGAGAAAAAGAAAATGTATCACACACAATCAGATCAGAGAGAAAAAGAAAATGTATCACACACAATCAGATCAGAGACCAGGTCGTTGAATGTATGAGTAATGCATCTTACCCTCGCACCAGGGGTTGAAGAGAATGAAGAGCGGCTCCTTCACTTTGTACCTGAAGTCCGGCGCGCTCTTGTCGTCCTTCAGTCTGGAATCCACCTCCAGGATCCACTCGCCCACGATACAGTTGGGGGCTGGGGTCACCTGGACAGGCAACATGTTTGTGAGTACCGCAACACTGTTGCAGACATTTAAAGCAATCACTTTTCACATTACTTTATTGAATTAAATAAAAAAAATTAAATAAAAAATTAATTAAATAAAAATTTAGAGCGCATCACTCATTTCTCTTTCGTGCATTATAAATTTTCCCAGATCATTGAGGATGACAATTTAGTTTAGTTATATTAACGTCCCGTTGCACTAGGGATATTTTGGGACCTACATGGTCATTTTGAACCACAGTCAGATGACAAGGACGGCACATGAGCTGGCAACCCCCCTCTCCTAACTTCCACACTAGCGGGAGGACATTTGGTCTGAGAGATTTAAAGACGTGTTCCTACGGTGCGTCCACCCGTCAGACGAGCCACGTGCTCCCCCTTCGACCCCACTTGTAATTTTCTGGTTTCCTTTGATGCCCGTCGATTCTACCGACAATTTGTCGGTAAACTACCCAGGCATCAAAGGAGCCCAGAAAACCGCAAGAGGGGTCTGAAGGGGGAGCACATGACTCGTCTGAAGCTTCTCGGGACGTATAACCACCGCTTAACGTGCACCAGACCCTCTTACACGACGGTTCTTCGGTGGAATCGAGTCTCTGTAAACTATACTGTGAAAGCCGACTCCAAAATAAAACTACAACAGTAGACGATAGATAATTCAAAAGCCATACAGTGAAAGCCAACTCCAAAATAAAACTACAGCATCACACGATAGATAATTCAAAAGCTATACAGTGAAAGCCGATTTCAAAATTAAAAAAAGGATAAATCATTAATTTGTTGCCCACACATTTTGAGGCCTCAAGCGAAACCTCAAAACCTCAAGCGAAAATAATACCATATTCTCACATGATAAAATTATAAAAACAACAATGAACGATAAGTGTTGTGAAACCAGTTCGATTGGTTCTAAAAATATCCAGCATTATCTCTTAGTTACACACTGTTGTTCAAACTTGCGTGACATACAAGAAGCAGGCAAACAAAGTTTGCAATTCTCAGACTTTCCCGAGCCCGAAGAATGCATTTACGGATTTGCGTATATCTGTTGGCGAATACGATAATTCAAAAGTGCTTTTTGCTGGATGGAGGAAATCTGATATACAATCTTTACATCAAATGAGTGCGCACTTCTTAATAAATTTTGTTCAAATTTTGAACAAAATCTATTCAGAAGTATGCTTATACGGTTGCCCGAATGATAATTTAACGCAATAATTACAAACACAAAGAGAAAGATGTAAACAAAATTTGGCACACGATTGTAATATTCAAAGTGTAGATCTGCTCTTAATTTGAAATAGTCAAAGTATCGACAATCTGTCCATCGAAAGATAGCTAAAAACCGCAGTCATATAAATAAATGATATTTCGTACTAGCTACCTGACACGTTGCTGCAGCAGAAGAAAAAATTTTGGAAATATCGTTTGGAATTTGAAATAACTGTCTATCTTAATTGTCTATCTAATTAATTCTTTTATAATTAATTTTCTTTTTCTATCTGAATTTTATTTTCACCCATTTTAACGATTTTATGGCATTAATACGTTTTCTACGTTTAATCAATTTTAAAATAAAATATTTTAATCCCATTTTCTAAAATTAAATTCGAGAATTCCGAAGGAATATGAAAGGAATCATGAGGAAACAAATTCTTTCATTACCATTCTGAAAGAATAACAAGTTTTACAATTCTAAAAGAATACACAAATCTAATATGTAAAAAGAAGCATTTGTTTTTTCTCATTTTATGTACTGTCGTGAAACATTTCCATGTTATTGATTGATTGCACTTAATATTATTTTCTTCGGTGGCAGCAACGCGCGAGGTACCAGCTGGTAGCTTATATCCGTTAGGAAAAAGAGATTCACAGGATATCCGAGATATTTCTGAACGTTTTCAACACGAATTTCCGGTAATGCGTAAGCAATTCGAATTAAAAAATACTACCACTCAGAGAGATGAAGTAGTTTGTTGTCGCCTCGCGTCTAAAAAACGTTACAGGAGTGGCTGTTTAACGCTGCAGACATTTTACCAACTTATAACTCATCTTAATTTTGATCGAGAGCATTATATTTTAGTACTTACCATATGAGATATACATATATCATATCCTTCTTAGAAGAAAATAGAATATTTTAGAACTACAGATGTTTTAATAATAGAAGAAAAAATTGTAGCATTTAACTCCCTTTTATATGCAGGGCCATTACAGGACTTTTAAGATTTCTATTCACTAGCTTGTGGCATGGATGTTACTGATTCATTCTATGTTCAGGTCTTTCTCAAGACTGAATTGAGCTCATACACTAACAGATCAACGGCACAGATCACTCGGAATATATAAGACAGCTTACTTTGGAAACTGTCGATAGAATCCTTTGTGAGACGTCACAGATCTACTGTCTTACCGTCACAAGAAAAACCCTAGTAAAGCTAAAAGTAGGGGTCAGTCGGCTTGAAAACGGGGTGTTCTATTACATTTTGGGGGTGAAAGAAAGGGTTGTATTTCTTTTGGCGCCAAAAGTACCGGTTGGAAGAATCATTATGATTTGAAGAATTGCAGGTTAGAAGTCTCATTTTGCCTCGTACAGAGTTCATTTGATTGATCCCATGAATCTTCAAGAAAATATCAGATTATTTTGTTATAATCCAATGGTTTTTATTTAATGGATGACAGCCTCAGGTCTTAAAAATATCGATACAAAAGCAGTTAAAGAAATATCGTTGAAGACTTTCTTATGAAAGGCACTATTTTAAAGCTTAAATAACAAGCAATTTCTAAGTTTATTTAATAATCGTATAAATACATCTATATAAACGAAAGCGAAAAGAATTTCTTGCCTAATGAAGCGTGCTTAGTTAGCCAAATGTTGTGATCTGCTTTCATGCCTACTTCTCTCCTTACTTAGACTCGTCTATTGACGGCAACCATGGTCGGGGGTTTTCTTGTGACGGTAGGACAGTATACTAACGGTAGCATGGGGGAATTCGCTACTTCGGGTAGTGGATTTTTTGTTAAAAAGGAAAACGGCATTGGGATCTGTGTAGGAAACCCTGACAACTGCTCTGTGTTCCGTGCAGAACAAATAGTTATCGAGGAGGCTTTGAGATTTTCCATCACTGAGAGTGTTTGAACTGACATTTTGAATTCTGAGTGACAGCCGAAGTTCCATTCAGCATTCATGTGAATGGTGAAGGCATGGGACTGGGAACATCGTCCAACTTTTGAATCTCCTAGTGGACAAGGTTAAGATCACCTTTCAGTGGGTTCCGTCGCATGTGAATGTACACGGAAATGAAATGACTGATGCTCTGGCTAGAGAGGGCAGCCATAAGGATATTGCTCATTGGTGGCTGCCTTGCTTTTTCAAAAGTCGCCACCCGGGTCCGGCAAGACATCTATTCTTCTTGGAAGAAGGCCCCCGTGCATGAGAGGTATGCGGAAAGTCGCCCTGGAGCTGTTTCAGTTGGGGCTGGCAATAGGCGCGATCAGACAACTCTCGCTAGATTTCGAAGTGCACAGACTTGTGCAGAACGTCATGTGATGGGCCACAAAGTTTATCCCCCGTGTCCCACTTGCAATGCGACTCTGCCCACATTTTGGCCTGCATCCGACTCAATGCAGGCCAACTCTTCTTGAGCCCTGAGGCAGTGTTACATTGTATGAAGGCGCTCAGGCTCATGGACCTGGTTTGATGTTACTGTCAACCAGGTGGGGTAAGCCACAACACCAGATATCTATATTCCTGCAGAGTTCTCTATAGAATAGTAGATAATTTCAGCTAAATAAACAATTAAATGGTATAAAATTCCCAGATTTCTAAAGCGCAAGGCCACAAACGATACCTTTCTATAGCCTTCCATCTCTTTTTATTGTTTTTAAAATCCATCGGTCATTTTTTGAATAACCGGTAACAGATCCATGCTTAAAGCATACCACTCAGAAATAAATAAGTAATCATTCATTATTTACTCGCTTTAGGATACATTTATTCTATATTGAGAGCAACTATTAACCTAAATTTACCGTTCGTTATTCAAAACTAGTCGCCTTTGACGACCAGTTTGCTCGCCCCATTCAAGGGTAGCGAACTTTTATGGATAAAAGAGCCATTTTTTCGGAGGAAATGTTTAACGAGGTATAGACCTGCAGTCAAAACATTTTGGCTTGTGGTTATTAGGAAAATAATAAAACTAAATACTAACAACTAAATACCCTTTATTTACTATGAAAAAATTGCATTTTTACTGCATAGTAGTAGATGCTTTAATTATGCGTGTAATTCAAATTAAAATAACATTAGTAAGACTTCTGTTGTTGCAGACTAGATGACAAATATTATAATTGTAAGATGTTACATTTAGCAGAATGCATATTGAATTGGAGTCTTCTGCCAAACAGTTTCTGAGAGTCTTTCATGTTATACATTTCTAAAGATAATGACACGCAGGCATAGGTAAATGAAATATGGTTAAAATAATATGTGCCCAGCTAGTTCAAACAGTTAAATGTATCTGGAATCGAATTCCATGTTACCGAAATTTCGTGCCTGGCATTTTTACTTATATACCTTGTTAATCTTTCTGTTTAAATCATTCCAACTTTTACTTATTTCAATAAATTTTCGAATCCATATGGAACTATACTGGAAATCAGTCAGTTGCATTTCATATTATTCAATTTATAATCAACTGAATGGGGAAACGTTCAGTTTAGCAAATGAAGGCAATGCAAACCGTTTGGATCGGTGGCCTGCCTAAAATATTATGTGGCTTGTCATCAATGGCACGCGTGCCACTAGTACGCCATCCCTGGACCAAATGATTGGTTTTTTAGGCTGTCAAATGATTCATTAAGAATGAACTTGCATTTTTCAATGAATTCAACTCGTTATTTAAAATGATCGAAAAGCATTCAAGATTCAATTGAATCATTGTAGGAATTAAATCATTCTAGATCAATTGAATCATTGTAGGAATTGAATCATTCTAGATTAATTGAATCATTGTAGGAATTGAATCATTCTAGATCAATTGAATCATTGTAGATTCAACTGAATCACTGTAGGAATTGTATCATTGTAGAATTGGATCAGTTTGCAGCCAATTAAAAAGTGTCCGTATGAAATAAAAGCAGAAGTGAAAATACAACTTCAGAGCTAATAATTTGCAAAAGCAATGCAATTGAAAGCTTATCAGGATGAGTTTAAATTCAATCACAGTACTTAAAGGCATTATTTGTAGTGTATCAAACTGCATTAAGAAACATTATTAAAATTAGTGAAGATTAAAATAAATCTTATGATAATGGAAACATTTTCTGCAAAATAATTGCTTTGAAAAGTATAAACATCAGTATCCATAACTAAATCATAGCGATTTCCTGTCTGACAACGGTTAATCCTATTTTTGAGCTCGAACCATCAAGGGGTTGTACGCCTGTCGGTCTGTACCTTCAAAAGAATGTAAATGGGGTTCCTCAAAAACACAATGACTTAAAGGCTATCAATATTAGTGTATGATTTTGTGATCGCACTTGTAGTTCCGAGTCAAATTTTTGTATTTATCGTTTACCATTCTGATGATGATAAGGTGTGTGTCGAAGATGGTATGACACCGATGGAAAGTTTATAGTTAAAATATAAAAAAATAGAATTTAAATAGCTATAAAAAAAATCGCTAGTCAAACATAACTTTCCTATGCACGTGTACAAGATGCAAAAGAAGCGCCAAAAACAACATTGAAATGAAGTAAAGAGGCTGCAGTAACTAGAGAAAGGGAAGAAAAGTTTAAAGGGTTCAAGCTTCAGAGCCCACATAATATTCCACAGTGAAAGTATCATTGAAACGCAATTAGTAAATGATAAAATGTGTCAAAAATAGGCAGTTTCACTTTGAAAGAAAAATAAATGTAAGATAAAAATTAAAACATAAAGAGAAGGATAAATAAAAGAATAAGGGAAATAAATAAATGGAAAAATAAAATATAAATAAATAATATATAAATAAATTAATAATAAAATATAAATAAATAAAATATTAGTAAATAAATAAAATATTAGTAAATAAATAAAATATTAGTAAATAAATAAAATATTAATAAAAAAATAAAATATTAATAAATAAACATGAAAAATAAAAATATATACATTGGGTCAGCCTCAGTGAGAGTCCATTATCCGGAACAAAAAGCTAGGTAGAGTTCTTTTTGCAATTTTTTTTTCTTATAATCACAGTATATTGTCCTCTTTTAGCAGTGCTTGAATTTCTCTGTGTAAATTTGTATAAGAAAATCTAAAATACAAATTCGATTTTTTGATACGGTACGCCAGGGACTCAAAACTCTCCGATGACCCTGTTGCTATTGGCGATAGGTAGGATCGAACTGGGAACCTTATGGATGATAGCCAGATAATATGACCACGAGACTAAAAATGATCATCCAGTCTTGAGAATGTTATCTGGCTTATAAAGCTTCCACAATAGTCCTACGATTTATTCAGCAAAAATACTAAATGCACTCCAAATGTCAATATTTCGAGGCTATTAAACGCCAATGGTCAGCAAGGCGTTCTGTGCCTCGCCCCAGATTCACAATTTTTCCTGGAGGGGGGGGGGGGAGGTTGTCACTCTTGTTAGAGAGCATTAATTTTAAAGGATGCCACTTCAACAATTTGTTCAACGGTCAGAGAAAGCTGAGAAGACCATTTCAATATAAAATTCCTGCAATCAAGCGTAACTCCGCGTGGTCCAATGAAGACGGTTTGTTGGCGCCAAAACTGTGATTCTAATATGCAACGAACGATTGCATGCGCATCCATTCACCATCTCCCATTAACAGAAGAAAAAAAAAGAAATCGGTAGATATAATGAAACAAGTTATAAATATGTTTTTCAAACAGTGTTGCAAGTCTGCAGCACACCACTTCTTCAAAGCGAATGCAGCTAAAAAAAATGTTCGTTTTGATACAGAATGCATTTTATTTTACCACTAGCTGGCACCCGGCGCGTTGGTGCTGCAGAAGAAACAATCTTGGAAACATCGTTAGGAATTTGTAATAAATGTTATGTTTAATTTGGAATGATATTTATTTTCTTGTCGACAGTGAATACATTCAATGAAATGGAAGCACATATAAAGGAGAATCATAAGTAGTATATTCTGTTTTTTATTACTCTGATCTTCAAACAAATATTCATTTTTTATATATTAGATTTGTGTATTTTCTTAGAATTGTAAAACTCGGTGTTCTTTTAGAATAGTAATGAAAGAAACTACTTATTGTATCTCGTGATTCGTTTCATATTCACTCTGAATTCTCAAATTTAATATTAGAAAATGGGATTAAAATATTTTCTTTTAAAATTGATCAAACATAGAAAACGTATTTATACCATAAAATGTTTAATAAAGGTGAAAAGATAAGTTTTTGAAAACTAAGATGATGCAAAATTATTTGTAATCTAATATTTTCGAAAGTTGCTGCAAAAAACGCTAAAATTTTATTAAATGTTTAAATAAAATTTCAAACCTCTAGGATTGGTTCCCCTAAAACTCTCTCGCACACTCTCTAATAAAACTATTACCTCAGGGAAAAATTTACATTGCGTTTACATACATTAACTACGAAACAGTAACGTCTAGCTTGAATTTAGCATTTTTACTGAATATGTTGGCGAGTCGTTTAGCGGTTAATCCATGATTAATTGATGTGGTAAATAAGTATGAAAATATTTTTTATACTTTAGATGATTGCATTGTGATTATGACCATCCCGTAAATTCAAGAAGTGTTCAAAGTTTCATCGCAATCGTATGAACGGTTTAGGAAGGCCTAAGAGACATACAGACAAACATTCCTTTTTATTTACATAGATTATTCTTATTTTACCTCCAAAGTCAATGTCTTCGCATCCGCTTGGAGTACTTTGGCTTCCCAAGAGGCAGGCACTTTTTCTTTTTCATCGTCCAGCACCACGGGAATCAGAACTTCAGTATTCTGAGAGTAGGAAGGGGAACTGGCACCTGTAGGAGGAAACAAACGATAGAAGAAGAAAATTCTGATGATTAAATCATTTATTTTTTCATAAGAAGAAGCTCATGTTTGAATTAGGTCTGTTGAGGTCATCTTGAGATAAATTTGGCCCAATTAGTAAATTGCATTTGTCTATTAAGAAAGAGATCCACGCAATGACGATTAGAGAATATCTTGAAAATTATTTAAACGTTCTTACATCTCGAAACCAGAACGAACAATAAAAACATACTTATCGAAGGACGCACATCTACTAGGAATACACACAACGACAACCAACATCTCAAAAGTTCAGTCGATCCATCCAACATTTGACTTCTTATTTATATGTACGGCGATTAACAAAAATTAATCGATAAATAAATTTAAAAATTAATGATAGGCGAATAAGAGTCATCTTATTAGAGTATCGTTGTGTGACTGCAACGAATGAGCTGGATTCGAAAAAATTTGAATCCGATTACGGATGCTGCCGATATAAATAGGAGAATTTTGACTTATTCCCAACAGTTCAACATTTTAGTTCATGATTTATAAGTGCAGAATACCAATGCCAATGATCAGTTCAACACATTCTGATTGATTGCCCACAATTCACTTCTCAACGCATCAGATACTTTCGGCCATCCTCTATCAATTTAAAGGACATTATTCACAGAGCTGATCATCCATATATTTTTACTTTCCCAAAAATGATTGGTTTTTAACCTTTAATTTAATTTAAAATGGTTCAATTTTTTTAAGTTTGCTAACTGCATACACTGACAAGTCATGACAATTGATAAGATTTTATATATGAGTTCATATACACTGATGGAAAAAAAAATCCCAACACCAAAAAAAAATATATTGTACAGTAATGAAATTTTAGGAATACATTTGTCTAGGTAACATATTTAATTGATTAAAGTTTCAAGATCACAGGTAGAGCCATTGGCGAGAAGAGCCATTTCAAATGTGAAATGTTGGTACATTAGTAACCGGTGTAATCGCCAGAATTTTGAATGCAAGCATGCAAATGTGCATGCATTGTGTCGTACAGGTGTCGGATATCAGTTTGTGGGATGGAGTTCCCTGCCTGTTGCACTTGGGTGGTCAATGCGGAGACGGTTAATGCTGGTTGGGGATGACACTAGAGTTGTCGTCCAATGATGTCCCATACGTGCTCGATTGGAGAAAGATCTGGTGATCTAGCAGGTCAAGGCAACATGTCGACACTCTGTAGAGCATGTTGGGTTACAACAGCGGTATGAGGGTGAGCGTTATCCTGTTGGAAAACACCCCCCTGAATGCTGTTCATGAATGGCAGCACAACAGGTGGTATCACTAAACTGACGTACAAATTTGCAGTCAGGGTGCGTGGGATAACCACGAGAGTGCTCCTGCTGTCATACGAAATTGCTCCCCAAACCATAACTCTTGGAGTAGGCCCTGTGTGTCTAGGCAGCAGACAGGTCACTAGCAGGCGTTCACCTGGCCTCCTTCTAACCAACAAACGGCTATCACTGCGACCAAGGCAGAACCGGCTTTCATCAGAAAACACAACAGATCTCCGCTCCGTCCTCCAATGAGCTTTAGCTTGACACCACTCACGTCGCAAACGGCAGTGGTTTGGAGTCGGTGGAATGCACTGTACAGGGCGTCTGGCTCGGAGCTGTCTTGAAGTAACCGATTTGTAGCAGTTCGTTGTGTCACTGTGGTGCCAGCTGCAGCTCGAATCTCAGCTGTAGACGCAGTACGATTAGCCACAGCCATACGCCGAATACGACGGTCTTTCCTCTCAGTAGTACCACTTGGCCGCCCGGAACCTGGTCTTCTTGAGGCAGTACCTTCCCTTGACCACTGCCGCCAATACTCATGCACAGTGGATACATTCCTGCCAAGTCTTTCAGCAATATCGCGGAAAGAAAACCCACCTTCTCGTAGCCCTACAACACGACCTCGTTCAAACTCAGTGAACTGTTGATAATGGCTTCTTCGTCTTCTCAGAGGCATCCCTGACTAACATTAACCCACTATCAAATCTCAACTGTAAATAACGATCACGAACCTTACAGCGCTTATTTAAAGCAAACATCATTTCATTATCATAGTGTCGCTACTAGCGCCACACTTAGGCACGTAGCTCGAAATTTGAATCGACGTCATCTTTCAGATGTAGAAACACGCCTACCAAATTTCGTTTATCTAGCACAGCTCCTTCCTAGTGTTGGGATTTTTTTTCCATCAGTGTATATATAAGGTTTTAATCCATACCATATGTTTATCGCAGCATAATCAAAATGGTTTTTGCGCCATAAAACTCCACTAAATCAAATCAAACCATGATTTATATTGTTATCCATGAGTCCATCCACTATTGAGAGGTCATTTTTATTCTGCTTTGTGACGTCAGAGGCGCAAGGAATTTCTGAGATTAAAGATGCAGTTGAGAAGCAGCAAATTAAGAGTTTACGAAACAAAATTATTCTTATGGAATCAAGAGTTCATATATAAATGTGAAAGTTTGGATAGATGGATGGATGGACGTTTGTTACACAATAACGACAGAACGGTTGAACGGAATTGGATGAAATTTAGCACAGAGATGGATTAGAGTCAGGAATAGAACAGACGCTACTTTTTATGCCCGTTCATTGAGCGGTTCATTTTTTATTCCTTAAAAACTAATTTTCACGCCAAAAAGACGAGGCCAAATCACGCCAAAGAGGAGTAAGGCTCCGTTTTTTCTCCAACAGTAATCAGATCAGACTTAGCATGATTTCTACCGATTATTTCAAGCGATTCTGTTCACTTTCTTAGAGCCTGATGTATGAAAATCAAATGCTGTTAACGAATCGATCTTTCACTTTCATTCTGAAGCACTTTTAAATGGGAAAAAAAAAACAGAATGAAGGAAATGGAAAAATGTCTAATCTGCATTGCGTCCCCCAACTGGCGTGGAAAACTCTCACATGATTGTTAACAACTCTGTTTTCATTTAAATGAAAAATTTAAAAATGATGTGTATAATACTGTTGTAGCTATCCCAGTCTCGATTCATAAATAACATGGGTTTGACCAGACTTAATTTGCTGCTTTGTTTTATTTTGGGTATACAATGTAAATAAAATTGTTTTTACGTGAGTTGTGTGTTTTTGTTATTAAATTGTATTTATGCTATATATTTTTCATATATGCTTTTACTTTTCAATGCATCGTTTTTAGGTTAGGTTTAATTTTTATTTGTTATTATTTGATAGTTTTTCGTGCATATATATCAAAATTTATACGCGAACAGAATCGCAGGTAATAGCTAGTATATCATAAATGTCTAAAAAACAAAGCGCAGTAGAAAAACACATTATATGTAATGTATGTATTACATTATGTGTCATTATGTATTAATGTATCACATTATATGTAATTATGTATTAATGTGATACATTATATGTAATTATGTATTAATGAATGACATTATATGAAATTA
>JAPMOQ010024889.1:1508872-1530948 GCA_026543055.1 Argiope trifasciata | reverse complement strand
AAATAGTTTTCTAAAAAATCCAATATATACATAAAATATCCAAAATTATTCCTCCGAACGAAGTCGGATACCTAAAATGACTTCTCGGCGAATCATACTATAAATTGACCAAACAATGCTATAAGTTGTATTGACAATGTCTGACCCTCCCACCAGACAATACGATACATTTAACTTCCCTGCTGTCGTGGTGATTAACTAGGAAATAAATAATTCAAAGGATGATACACTTTCTATATAAATGAAAATGAATGTTTGTCTCGAGTGTTTCTTATGCGCTGCCGTACCGTTCATCAGATTACGATAGAACTTGGACAACATATTGCTTGATCCTGCGGGTTAGTTATAGGCATATCTTTAAAAAAAAATTTTTAATCGAATTTCAATTGCATTTGTTTACATAGGATTAATCTCCAAATAACTCGCCGAGGAGACAATAGATTCAGTAGAAATGTTAAATTAAAGTTAAAGGTTTATATTTGGTAGCTATAGTACGCAAATGTCATACAAGTCATTCTCAGAGGTAACAACTCCATTACAGATTTGGCGAGAAAGTTTTGCGGAGAAAAATCCTATATATTAAAAAATTTTATTAAATTTTAGCGTTTTTTGCAGTAGCTTCTGAAAATATTAGAACAAATAATTTTGCGCATTCTCAATTTTTAAAAAATCATCTTTTCGTGGCATTAATATATTTTCTGTGTTTAATCAGTTTTAAAAGAAAATACTTTAATCGCGCTTTCTAACTAGAATTTTGAACGAATATAAAATGAATCACGAAATAGAATAAATAGTTTCTTTCATTGCCATTCTGAAAGAATTCTCAGCTTTACAATTCTAAGAGGATACACAAATATAATACATAAAAATGAATATTTGTTTGTAGAATAGAATAATAAAAATAGTCTAAATACTATTTATGCTTCTCCTTTGTATATCCTTCCTTTTCAATGAATGTATTCACTGCCGACAATAAAATAAGCATCATTCTTCCAATCATTCTTACGTAAACAATATAACTATTTGAAATTCCAAACGACGTTTCCAAGATTATTTCTTCTACGGCAGCAAAGCGCCACTAGTTTACACTAAATGCAGAGTAATGACATCCTCTTTAATTATTTTCTCATCATAATCTCATTTGAACTTCAACCACCCATCGCTCTCTTAAAAAAAGTAAAAAAAAGCTGCGTCATTTTTCATTGTTTTCCAGAAAAAGGGATTCTGAAACTCGTCTTCAGCGCATTGGTATGCAGTGGCGTAACTCTAAAAACGGGAACACAGATCATTTTTTCATCACTCCCCGAAACAGAAAAGGGAAACAAATGCAGATCACGTAAGCTCGCCTTTAAAAGTGACGATGACGCGATTCAAGAAACATCACAGACAAGAAGTGAACAAAACGATCATGAAAGATGCCATTTGAAAACAGAATTCTTCATTAAACCCTCAATGCCAAACTCTTGAAATAAGTAATCACTTCCGGTATCTTTGTTAAAGAGTTATAATTGTTTTAAAACCGCGAGTCATATTTGTCAGTATCATAAAACCGCGAGTCATATTTGTTTGATATCATAAAACCGCGAGCCATATTTGTCTGATATCATACATGAGATCAGACAAATGTTTTGGAAGCTATCTCCACCTCATTGCTTTCATCTTTTCCTTGTGGCTGGCGAATTAAAAGATTTCATTTTCTCTGAATGTACAATGAAATAACTTCTGATGTCAAGAGTTTAAAATAAAGAATTTATTTTTTATGTAACACAAATCTTTTTTTCTAAAAAACAATACAAGATGTGAAGTTTTCTTTTCTGCTCCCAACATAACAGTTTAAATTTATAATCATGAAAACAATATTAAAAATATTATTGGATGTGCGAAAACTAGCTATGTCTAGTGGCAAAACTAGTTATTCGTTAAATTTAGATAAGATGCTATGAAGGATATATGAATGAAAATGCCAAAAATTATATTAAAATGAATCATTGTGACGCAGTATTTAGCTTTAATTCACTGAGGAGATAATGATCTCAGTGCTAATCATATCAACAAAATGAATTATGATAGCATGAATCAAGAAAGGTCATCTGTAAGAAAAGAAATTAGATCTCAGCCCTACAATCTTAACGAGAAAATAGATCTGGTAGCTGTAATAAATTTCAATCAACGGATCATAGAAAACATCATTATAAGAGGTATCAGATTATGCAGAAATAAGATTTCTAAAATAAGACGAGTTAAATCCCTAAAATAATATGAAGTTAAAAACTTTTGCTAAAATTACTGAAGGAAACTGTTATTACCAAGTTAAATTGATGGATATATAAAAGGGGTGCATAAATAGTATTTATTCTATTTTATAACGAGCACATTCATGGTGAAAATGATAAGGCTATCTTAAATGAATAATAACACATATTAAGGCTATCTTCTTTTCTTTTTTTTCAGCTTTATTAACCAAACGTGAAAAATACTACATGGTGCATTCATTATAAAATAATTATCTCCTCATCAATAACGACTTTCGTGGAAATTTCATTTAAGCTTTTTGTAATGCGATGTCATTAACATAATATCTTTTTCAATGAACAATGCCACTAGTTATAAGCGGCAGCCAAGGAAGAAAATTAGGTTTCTAGTACGTTCTTCATAAAGATCGAGTAACATTTATGATTTAAAAAAAAGAAAAAGATATATCCTTTTATTATTTATTGAGAGACCTAAAATGTATATTTTATTTGATCCCCGTTGTTATTGTTGGCCTATAGGTGCAACAGTAGCAGTTCAATTGCTAATCTATTATCCATACAAATATATAAATGTGAAAATTTGGATGGTTGGATGTTTGTTACTCCATCACGCCATTGTGGGTATAAAGGGTGAGCTTGTTGGCTCTTTTAAGTTTAAATTTACGAGCTCGCTTATTTGTAGCAAAGTTCAGACCCAGTTCTTTTGCACTCAGTGATGATGAGACGAATCGAGAAAATGCGTCCTAATTTCATCATGATGTCTTATTAAATGATTAAGAGAAATGACCGTCTAGACGGGCTGGTCACCCCGTTAACGATGTTTCAGATCTTATTGTCATAGTTGTGGCAGAAATTTACAAAAAGCTTAAGATTTTTAAAAATTAATATTTTTAGTACAATTTAAATGTAAATATAAATTAACAATAAAAGTTGTACTTCCTTGCAGTAAGATATTCAAGATTTATCTATGTTTTCAAGATTTATCCATGATATTCAAGAACACTGAAACAAAACTAATAACTGAATCTGTTTGAAGTAAAAAGTAATCTGTCAGTTGGCAGTTATCTGTCAATGATTTAACCCTAGTAAGCGTCTAATGAATTTACACAGTTTTCCTTTCCCTGAATATATATGTGTGTGTATGTGATGATTTAAAATTTTGGAAGCAGATGGCAGGTTCGAAGACATTGAAGAAGACTTTTCATTTTTAAGTTTGCTTTATTCTTCCTCCGGAGGCAGGCAGCACATTTACAAGCAGCGTAGCAGAAAAAAAGGGAAGAAATTAATTTTCCCTCGTGTTATATAGCATATTTTGATAGAGAAAATATTGTTTATAGCACCAAAATATTATGGTTTCTTCTGGGGATGTCTTGTTTTTTCAATAGCGCCAACTTGGGCCAGGAGTAAGACTTGACTACTTCATGCTTCACATTCACTAGCACAACCTTTTTTTACAAAGGGGCACATTCACACTACTCACTGTTAGAATACAGAGCAACACCGAGACCACGGAAAAGACATACTACCCTTACGCCAGGACGCCATTCGATATGCTTATAAATTAAATGTGGAATGATAAAACACAGCCATGTTGTTAGCAGACGGAAAATATGATTATGCATAATGATGAAGAAACAGAAAAAGTAGCGCCGCAGTAGCCTGGATGGTAGAGCGTCAGTCTCGTAACCGAAAGGTCGCGGGTTCTGTCCTCGTATAGTCCAAAGACCACCGTGTTTGCTAATGGCAGTTGGGGCACATTCAATAAGTCGTAACTGCAAAGTCCTCCAAGTTCCCATAACAAAACGATACCTCTGGGGGTAATGAATCAGGGATGAGTCGGTCTCTGATTTGGATCTAAATTCTGACTTGCTGATGGATGAATGAGTGTATGAATGAATTTGACCGTCCCCTAAAAAGGGTAGTGTCGTGTGTGTTCGAGCAAAGGCGTCCTTTCACCTGAACGGTGCTCGTTAACAACGAGAGGCGCACACTTCTACCTTAATCGAAACAGCTCTGCAAACTCGGCTTGGTTTGACCAAGTGGCATTGCAACAGAAATGATACGCCAATTTCTCTTTAAAGTGAAAATTTAAAGCTAAACAGGGTTGATTAAAGTGGCAAAATGATGATGATGATCTCGTGTCCGTGTTTCCACGGAAAGGGAGTGCAGTAGCTTCTGAGGGTAAAGATCGAGAGGGCAGAAGACTAACTTCTAGCTTAAATGAAGGTGACACACACATTCTCTCGCACAACCCCTTTTTACAGGGGGGCTCATTCAAGCATCTCACAGATAGAACACAGAACAGCTACGCTCGAACCTGGACTCAAACCCGGGATGCCCAGATCACGGGGAAGACAACTACCCCTATGCCAGAAAGCCGGCTAAAGCGACAAAATGAAATTCTGAAAAGGAAGTGTTTACGAAACCTTGTTCTTTCAGCGACGATCAGCGCCCATAATAAAGTGTGTTAACACCTCTCGTCCACCTACGATCTCAATGGCGCAGTCAACAAGTTGCCGTCACCAGATGGCCATGCACGATGACCGTGACCTCAGGGGTGCCGAGAATACTCAATCGCTGAGCAATTACGAGCGTCATCCTTTTACTCCAGAAGGGAGGCACTCGCTTCGTTTGGAAACCGCGACAGAGAACAATTATTATTTAATATTTATTTCCCTAAAGGTAAATGTCGAGGGCCAACTCAAGAAGGCGAATTCACAACACGTAGCTGTGGAGGAAAAACATAGAAAAAAAGTATTCTCGTCCTCGACTTCAACTTGCAATTTTCGAATAAATTATGAGTTAATTTATTTCCTTAAATGGATTTTATGTCATGAAATAATAGGGTGAAATGAAACGCAGGTAAACAAGGATCAAAACCAATAAACGAAACAAACGCCGAAATGATTCAACAAAATGTTCACGTAAAATGAGGGGAGGCGGGCCTTACTCTAGGGACTAAAAAATTATGATCTTAAGGTATCGGATTAAGTTCAAAGGAAAAATTTTGAAAAAAAGGGATTTTTCAAAAACTTTTTATTGGTTTTTAGAAGTATTGCAATCATAAACACTATAAATATAAAAACAATTCTTTGAAAATATGATATATTTTTGAGAAATGGAAAAATGTGTAGTAAGTTTTAATGGAATTTAAGCAAAACGGTGAACACTCTAAACAAAACTGTAATGCAACAATCCTGTTTTTCTTTCCACATGAATTATAGAATATAACGATGAATGAAATAAACCCATTTTTTTATATTTAAATTGAGATACAAAGAAACTATGGGTAAAAGTATGCGCATACATACATTTATACCATAAATTTACAATTTAATTTTTCCAAAAAATCACTGAAAATGAAAAAAGTATTACACTACTAATAAAAGTTTTGCTTCATTTTATCGCCCATATCATTTAAAAATCACGCTGAAATGTCTATGTAAATACTTCTATTAGTTTTGGAGATATCATATTAAGGGTGCAGAATTTTTATGAAAATTAAAGTTTTGAGAAAATTGAAGCAGAAGACAAATTTTAGTTGAAAAGTATGCGATCCTGGATGACAGGTCAGACCTCCCTTTTAATAGGAAAGATAAAGTGTTTTGGGAAGAGAAAAGTCTGAACTACAAGAAATGATAAGAATTTTTTAAACAATCGCCAATGTGGTCGATAATCAGTGTTTTTAACGTAGTCAGATACTTTAAATTGATTTGCGATTTGTTGTTCATAGTTACCTTTTCATAACTTAACTATTCGTTTATGTTACGCATCAAAAAAGTATTAAGATATCTGACTACGTTAAAAAAAGTGGTTATCACCACATTGGTTAATTTTATTATTATTTTTATTTATTTTAGTTCAGACTTTCCTCTTTGCAAAAGAGTTTACCTTTTCTAGGAAAAGGAAGGAATAATCTATCATACAGGGGAATTTTAAGCAAAACATATTTTTATGCTAAATTATTTGTATTTAACTTCAATTTTCCCAGAACTTAAATTTTCATAAAAATTCTCCACCGTTCACATGATATCTGAAAAACTGAGGTACTACGTAAAAATTTCAGCGCGTGTTTTAAATAATATGGTTAATAAAAGGAACCCAAATTTTTGTTGTTAGCGAAATACGTTTTCATTTATAGGGGATTTCAGAAAAATTAAGTTCTGAATTTAGGATGAAATGCATATGTACGTCTAATTGCACCCATAACTTCTTTGTATTTCAAGATTTTTTTTTTTTTTTTGGCTTTTGGTTCATTTTATTCATCATTATATTCTGTATCTTGAATACAAAGAAAAAGAGGATTGCTGCATTGAAATTTTTTGTAGAGTGTTCACCGTTTTGGTAAATTTTCATTAACTTGCTGCAGATTTTCCTATTTCTCAAACTATATTATATTTTTAAATAATTGTGTTGTATTTATTTTTATTGTATTATAATCGACAATACATCTAAAAACCATTGCTTAAAATAATTTTTAAAAATTCCAATTTTTCAAAAATTTGCCTTCGAAAGTAGTTGGATACCTGAAAGAATTTATGAAGTGCATTGATTATGAACTGTGTAAAACATTTGTGTCATGTTATCCAATTAGCCTGATACATATTCCATCCGTTGCACGCATAAGACCACATGCTCACGTTGAGATGTAAAATCTTCGGTTCATCTAAGTTTCCGTATGCCGAGTGCCCATTTTACTTTCCAATTGTTCTAATGAAATCCACAACTGATTCCACCATTAAGGTATCCGATTACGTTAAAAACACACTGGTTTTCGACCACATTGTAGTTCAGACTTTCCTCATTTTAAAACAATTTATCTTTTTTAGAAAAAGGAAAGCCTGAGCCATCATCCAGGGTCACATATTTTTTTGAATTAAAATTTTTCCTTAACTTCAGTTTTCTCAAAACTTTCATGTTCATAAAAATTCTCCTCCGATAACATGATATCTCAAAAATTAATTGAGGTATTCACATAAAAATTTCAGCGTGTGTTTAAAGTTATATGGGCCATGAAATGAACCAAAAGTTTTACTATTGGTAAAATACAATTTCATTTATCGGTGTTTTCAAAAAAATGAAGTTTCAAATTTATTAAAAAATGGATATATACTTATATTTTTACCCATGACTTCTTTGCATTTAAAGATTTTTCATAGATTTTGGTTCATTTCATTCATCATTATATTCTGTAATTTGTGTGCAATGAAAAATAGGATTACCAATTTTTGTAGAATGTTAACTGTTCGGTTCAATTTCATTAACATTAACTACACATTTTCCTATTTCACAAAACATATTATATTTTTAAATAATTTTGTTGCATTTATAGTATTTTGTAACTGATATATATATATATATATATATATATATATATATCAGTTTCTGAATTTTTTTTTTCAGTTTCACATACATACATTTTTTAGATGCGTCAGTTAACTTCTGTATTAATTATGTATTTTAGATTAGCGAGAAAATTTTCAACAACCCCCTCCCCACCCAAAAAAGGGAGAGACATGGGAAACTTATTTTCAATCAGCAAATGAGAAAAAATCGCAAGGCCCCATTTCGCACAAATTTGAAACAGCTCCGTCTACATACTCACACTTCAGCACAGTGAAAAAGCCGCTCGGACGGAACCGGTCACTTCCTTCCTGATGCAGGGGTCTCTGAACAGGCCGACGATGTTGTCCCCATTCGAAGATGGGTCTTCGAAAAATGCCGGCTTTCATCTGCCCTAATCAGGTTAACGAAAGGAAATGGGAGGCCGCAATATTGGGGCAGATAAAAATAAATAACATCCCAAAAAACGAAGCACAAAACTAAGCGAATGGACATGAAATAATTGCCGGAATGTATCTTTAAAGCGGACATTCTTTCGAGATAATGATATTGGGCCAAGAGAGCTGAGTTACGATCGTCTAACATGTCAAGGATTCTCCTTTGCTGGGTTACCACTCATTTCGCGATAGGTGGCAATGAACTAACTGACCATTCGGCAAAATCTGCCGCTTAAAATCTTAAAATGTCCTGTCCCTTTCAATGATATAAAAAATATATTTTAAACTCAACTTTCACTCAAAATGGCAAAGTGACCGGGATTTGAAGAATGCAAAGCAGCTCAATTCATTCAAACATATTATTGAGCATTGGCCAGACTTATCTGATAGAAAGCATGATACAACTCATTAATTCTTAATTCATTCAAGAAATGCTTTGTAAAAGTGTTTAGTCAGCGAATCCCACGGTGAGAGTGATGGATAAAAGTGGCTGTCCTAAACAAATAGTTTTATTTAAAAAATCCCTGTCTTTCCCCTGCTTTGTAACTCACACGTTCAGAAATCCCCAGGAAAATCTGAATAATACATTGGCAGTATAAACAATATTTTTCCTATCAAAAATATGCTATGCAACACGAGAGAGAATTAATTTTTGCCTTTTCCGCCACTTCTGCTTCGCCACGCTGCTTGTAAATAAGCTTGTCTTTCTCTGGAAATAGAATAAGGTGAACTTAAAAAGGAAAAGACTTCTACAATGTTTTCGAACATGCTATCTGCTTCAAAAATTTTAAATCATTATATATATATATATATATATATATATATATATATATATATAGAGAGAGAGAGAGAGAGAGAGAGAGAGAGAGAGAATTAATTCGTTGGTTGTATTTAATAATACAACCAACATTTCAAAAGTACAAGTTATTAAAACAAGGCTATAAAAATTATATCAATTAAAACTCTTTCGGCTATGCCTAACAAACAAAAGAGATACACTGTCTTTTTTTATAAAAATAAAAGGGAACGATTATCAACAAATGGGTGAAGTAATTAGTAATGGAAAAAAGCAGGAAAAAAAAGCCGAAAGAAACAATATTGATAATAGAAAACAGGTGGACGTTGAGAAATGGCGATTATTGCATCACGTGATATTTGGCATTGGGAAACATGACGAAAAAAAATATTCTCAAGGTGAGAAATACCACAAGCATGTTCACCATAGTATTTTTTTATCCACTAATAAAGAAATAAATATGCGTGGCTTTATTAAAATATACTTACACCCCTCCTCCACACGGGTGGATGACATCATCAATGTAAAGTCGTCTGCGGGTATGAATGCTTTTCATTGGGCGATGAAGGCCGAATAACAAACAGCCGTTTCGTTGCTCGCAATGGTTATGGATCGCATTTCGTTGGTGGAGGTGAAATGATTCGTTTTCAGTCACCGCTATTATTGTAACTGGATGAGGAAAAAAGATCAACAGGTATTGTGACCGATGTATTCGGTAATCGCCATATCCGGAGGGTCGCTTTGTTTTTGCAGAATGAACGTGAGGTGACCGCTCATTATTACATGAAATGGGCCTCGTTCACGTAAAGCGAGAATGAAATGATATGAAATATAAATTTGATTCGCTAAATTTTCAAAAACGCAGCCGATATTTAAAAATTGTTTTTTTTTTCCTTCAAAAACTCCTCAAAGAAAATGGGTTTTGTTGATTGTTTTAACACTACAAAGAGAGGAGCGATCAATTATAATTATTAACTCATTAGAAAGAGAAAATTCAATGATTTTAAGATATTCTACTACGTTAAAAACGCTGGTTATCGGCCACATGGGCGATTTTTTTAAAATTTTTATTTCTTGTAGTTCAATTTTTCCTCTTTCCAAAACAGTTTATCTTTTCTAGAAAAAGGAAGCCTGACCTATCATCCAGGGTCACAGATTTTTCGGCTAAAATTTATCTTTTAACTTCAGTTTTCTCAAAGATTTAATTTTTATAAAAATTCTCCACCGTTCACACGATATTTCAAAAGCTAACAGAGGTCTTTACATAAACATGTCAGCATGCGTTTCAAATAATATGGGCATTGAAATGAACCAAAAGTTTTACAGTTGGTGAAATACTTTTTCATTTATAGGTGTTTTTAGAAAAATTAAGTTGGGAATGTATGGAAAAAATGCATATATACATATATTTTTACCCATAGCTACTTTGCATCTCAAGATTTTTCTCAGATTTTGGTTCATTTCATTCATTGTTATATTCTGTAACTTGTGTACAAAGGAAAATAGGACTGCTGCATTGGAATTTTATGTTAAATACTAGCTGGAACACTGCAGCAACGCTCCGGATGCCAGCTAGTATCTATATAAATATTTCTTTCTCTTATGTGGCTTCCAAAACTCTACAGGTCTACAGGATTTGACTTTATCCACTACATTTGACGTATCGTTTGATTTCACTTTCCCAATTAAACAAAAAGACTTCAATGCGGCTTCTCTCCAACGAGTTCAATGCAAGTTTCATTCAGGATTGCAGAAAGAAGAAAACAAATTGAATTCAACGTACAAATGCATCGAATAAAGAAATTTTGAAAAGCAATCAAGGAGAAGAAACAGTTTGGTTCAAGAACATTTGCCTGGCATAATTGCATTGCAGATGAGATACTGCAAACATGAGCATAAGTTCTAGTGTTAGCTCGATATCTCATATTGAGTTGTTGGTTGCCTGAGTTTTCTGGCGCAAAAAACCATATCCGGTCCGTGCCAATCAAATGGTAAAAATCCTTCCGGTGATATTAAAAAGCTATTCCAGTTTAAAACTAGGCAAGGATAAAAATTCCATTCGCAAGCCGACGCATTAAGGTATCCGATTACGCTCGAAGGAAAATTTTTGAAAAATTGAATTTTTTTTAAAACTATTTAAAATTATTGTTTTTAGATGAATTGTCTATTATGATACAGAATGCTATAAATACCACAAAATTATTTGAAAACATATTTTGAGAAATAGGAAAATGTGTAGTAAATGTTAATGAAATTGAACCAAAACGGTTAACACTCTACACAAAATTGCAATTCTATTTTTCTTATAGAATATAATGATGAATGAAATGAACCAACATCTGAGAAAAATGTTGAGATCCAAAGAAGCTATGGATAAAAATATACGTATATATGCATTTTTTTCCATAAATTTTAAACTTAATGTTTCTAAAAACACCTATAAAAGAAAAAAAATATATATTTCACCAACAATCAAACTTTTGGTCCATTTCATTGCCCATATCATTTAAAACAGACGCCGACATTTTTATGTGAATTAGTTTTTGAGATATGTTAATGGTGGATATTTTTGATGAAAATTATTTTGAGAAAACTGAAAACAAATTTTAGCAGAAAAAATACGTTTTGCTTCAAATTCCCGTGGATGATATGTCAGGATTTCCTTTTCCTAGGAAATATAAGCTGTTTTGAAAAGAGGAAAGTCTGAACTACAAGAAATACCAATAGAAAAAACATTCGTCAATGTGGTCTATAACCTATGTTTTTAACGTACTGACCTACCGTCACAAGAAAAACCCTGAACATGGTTGCCGAAAGAAGACGAGTCTAAGTAAACGGAAAGTAGACATTAAAACAGACCACAACGTTTCATTAACTAAACTCTCTTCATTAGGCGGAATATTCATTTCGCCTGTGCTAATGCAGATATCTGGTTCTTAACCGGTTCTTTTGGCGCCAAATGAAATATGCCCCTTTCCTTCCCTCCCAAAATATAATAGAATATCTCACTTTCAACCCGACTGACCTTTACTTTTAGGGGTTTTCTAGTTTTACTACTAGGGTTTTTCTCGTGTTGATAGGTCAGTAGTCGGATAACTTAAAAGGTTCCAAATTAAGGTATCCGACTACGTTAAAAACACTGGTTATTGATCACTTTGGCGATTTTTTAAAAAAAATTCTTATTATTTCTTGTACTTCAGACTTTTATCTTCCCAAAATAGTTTATCTTTTCTAAGAAAAAAAAGGTCTGGCCTATCATCCAGAATCACATATTTTTCAGCCAAAATTTGTATTTCACTTCAATTTTCTCAAAACTTCTATTCTCATAAAAATTCACCACCATTAACATGATATCCCCAAAACTAATAGAAGTATTTACATAAAAATTCCAGCGCGTGTTTTAAATGATATGGGTAATAAAATGAACCAAAAATTTTAGTGTTGGAGAAATACTTTCTCATTTATAGGTGTTTGTAGTAAAAAATAATAAGTGAATTTATGGAAAAAATGCGTATATGCGCATATTTTTACCCACAACTTCTTTGCATCCCAAAAATATTTCTTAGATTTTGGTTCATTTCATTCATCATTGTATTCTATAACTTGTGTAAGCAGAAAAATAGGATTGCTGCATTGCAATTTTGTGCAGAGTGTTAAGCATTTTGGTTAAATTTCATTAAAATAAACTACAAATTTTCCTACTTCTCCAAATATATTATATTTTCAATTAATTGTGTTGAATTTATAGTATTTTGTAATTGACAATACATCAAAAAACTATAGTTTTAAATCGTTTTTAAAAATAAATTTTTCGTTCGCCGTTTTGGTTCAATTTCATTAACATTTACAGCAAATTTCCAAATTTCTCAAAATATATATTATATTCTCAAATAATTTATTTGTATTTATAGTGTTTATAATTAACAATACATCTAAAAATCCTAAAAAGTTTCTAAAAAATTCAATTTCTTAAAATGTTTCCCTCGAACGTATTCAGATACCTGAAATTTAAGAAAAGTGGACACAACCAACAAATCCTGTCGATACTGCTTCGTTGGTGGCGGGGTGGTCGGCTTCTTCTTGTTGTATACAGCTGACCACACCGCCACCACTGAACGTCGCAGTATCGACATGATTTGTTGTGCTCGACTGCTGAATAAGTATTGTCCAACCTTATATGCACCGAACAGATAAACTAACATTCCTTTCGAGGTTGTAAATGACTGTCTTTCTATCCACCTGCACTCTCTCAAACAGCTGGAATGAAACTGTCCATCTTTGACATCGTATCCTTCAGGGTTTTGAGATGACCTGCTACCATCAGTACTGTATTTATAGCATTATTGTCAATCTTCAGGTCTTTCCTTAACTCTGAGATCTCCATACATTCCATTAAATAGTGGTAAACTGTACCAATTTCCCCACAAATGGGGTGGTCGGCTGTATGCAAGAAGAAGAAGTATCGAAACCATAAATTTTACTTCAAAATCTGTGTTGGGAACCATAAGCAACTCTAACTAAGGCTAAACAAATGTAATAATTGTTTAATACTAGGCACATAAAGCAAACCGGCATTCAAAAGGAATGCTCATTTCTGTAAACACAAATCAGTTTGCGCTAAAACTGAGGGCATTTTGCTTTCGGGACGACCGCATTTAAAAATGACCTCCGGCAAAGAGGGTGCGGGGTAAAATCGTCTGCGCTATATATAGCGAGCAGATGGAAATCCCGGTTTCTCGGTATCTCTTCCGTCCGTCCGAGAGCTCGGGATGGATTTAGAACGGATCTGTTATTGTAACAAACTGTGGCAGAAAGAGTGCCGCCCATTACCCACAAAATCGTCTGCTCTTGAATTTACTTTTACAGTTTTTTTCTGTTGGTGTGGCATCCCTCAGGACTAGGGGGATGGTGATGAAACCTCTGGAAGTTTTAATCTTTTATCAAATTTTATTATATTATTATATTAAATTTTATATATATGTATATAAAATACTAAAATTTTATAACACAAATTATATTTATTATATATTATTATTATTATATTTTTTATTATATGTATGTTACAGTAAAAATAATAAATCGGTGATTATATAAATTTACCGGTGATTATATAAATTTACCGGTGATTATGTATAATCATCAGTAAATTTTATATAATGACCGATTTATTACTTTTACTGTAACATATATATTATTATTTATATATATTATATTATTAAATTTTATTATATTATTAAATAATTAAAGGTATCTTGAACTTATCGGAATCGTTATATTTTATTCCATTAATTATTTTTATTTTTTAATTCATGTTGACAACATTTTTCATGACTTCAACTGCGTAAAAATAATGAAATGAGCACAATAATTACATTTATAATTTAATCGCAACAAAGTCGTAATTAAGCTAGAAATACAAATTAAGTCTCTCATACTATTTCATTCGTTCAATTTATAAGAAGAAGTTCAATTAACTCAAGTTATGAAATATGAATTTCAACTCAAAATCCTCAGTATGATCAGGGGACAAACAAACATGTATATACACCGCACTAGCGAAGAGTGTACACACACACACACACGCACACACACAAATCTATATACATACATTCACATATATATCTATACTAATATTACAAATGTGAAAGTTTGGATGGATGTTTGTTACTGAATCAGGCCAGAACGGAATTGGATGAAAAAAAAAAAAAAAAAAAAACATTATAGTCAGGATTAGAACACAGGCTACTTTTTAAGCCGTTTAATAGAGTGGTTCATTTTTTGTTATTCATTCAAATGGAACTTTCGCGCCAAAAAGCTGAGGCAAAATCTCGCCAAAGATTAGTATGGTTCCGGTTTGTTTGTTTTTTCCCTCCAACAGAAATGAGGTTAGGGTTAGGAGAATTTCGACCGATTATTTCAAACGATTCTATTTATTTTCCTTGTGTTTGATGTATTTAAAATCAAATGTTGTTAATGAATCGGTCTTTCGGATTCATTCTGAAGTACTTTTAAATGAAAAGAAAACAGAATAAAGGAAATAAAACCATTCTATTGTGCATGGCGTTACCCCAACTGGCGTAGGAAAGTCAGACATGCATGTTATGCCAACTGGCGTTGAAAGTTCGCGCGTGATTGCTGACAACTGTGTTTTCATTTAAATTTAAAACATTCAAAATTATGCGTATAATACTGTCATAGCTATCTCCGTCTCGATCCATAAATAAAATGGATTTAACCGGACTTGATTGGCTGTTTTGTTTTGTTTGGGGTATACAACGTACGTAAATTGTTTTTACTTCAGTTGTTTGTTTCTGTTATTAAATTGTATTCATGTTGATGTATTTTTCGTACATGCCTATACTTCGAAATGTATCGTTTTTAGGTTAGGTTTAATTTTTTTTGTCACCAGCCGCCTTTGGGGACCAGCTGGTTCACCATGAGTAATGCGTTCTAAAATTTTCAATTAAATCACAAATTCATAAACCTTGAAGTAATTCCGGCCATTGATTGGCCTGAAATTAAAAATGTTTTTTCCGGTGATGTTGCCAAAATATTAAATATGTTTTTTAAAAGAAAGCTAAAAAGGGAAAAAATTATTGAATAAATGATTTAGATGTTGCAAACGATTATAGAAACCTTTGCTTTGCATTTATGTTTTTAGAAAATCTCACATTTTATATTTAATTTTATCCAGTCACATGCTAAAAGTTGCATTTATTCAGATTTAATTTGCGATGATAGTTGTTTTTTTTTTTATTTGAACTTCCGTCATTGTTTTCTTTTATTTTATCCAGTCACGTGCTAAAAAAAATGGTTGAAATGTTTCTTTAAATTTCGTTAAAAATAGAAGCTTCAGTTATACATGTTTAAACACTGATACCATTAGAAAGCTAATTTTTTAATCTTTAAATTGATGTAAAAATCATGTTTGTGCGATATTTTCGGAAGTTATAGCGGGAAAACGTCGAAATTTCGCTTAATTTTTAATTAATTCAAATTCTAATTAAAAATTCGAAAAAAGAGCTCCGAGGTGCACATTCCCGATCGCCAAGGTATACATGTACCAAATTTGGTAGTTGTAGGTCCAACGGTCTGTTTGTGCGAGTAGAGAGCCAACACACACACACATTGAACTTTATTATAAGTATATATTATTTGATAGTTTTTCGAATATATACATCAAAATTTCCACGCAAACACAGTCGAGGATAATAACTAGTAAATATATATACATATACATAATTTATTAAAAATGAATTATATCTCATCCCAGTGCCTCACAAATGACTGAAATTTCTACTTTCCATCGACTTTCTTACAATAACTCGTTATTAAGATTACCTTTAGTTTGCCAGGTGATGATCGAAATAAATTTATAACACATATTTTTGCACTTTTTGAAATGAAATTCCAAATGATGGGCACAATTTGTTGTAGAAAATGGTATTCCATTTATCATTGGGCCATGGTGGCCGATTGGTAGGGTCTCGGCCATGAAACCAAAGGGTTTCAGGTTCAAGACCCGATTCCACTATACAACTATCGTGTAAGGGGGGGGGGGATATGTTGAACGTTAAATTCGTCAAGTCAAAGTCCCTCCCCTGGTGTGGTGTGGAGAGGGGGAGTGCCAGCTCAGGTGTCATCCTCGTCATCTGACCGCGGTACGAAATGACGAGATCCATCCAAAATAGCCCTTGTGTTGCTTTGCAACGGGACGTTAATATAACTAAACTAATTCATTTACTCTTTCAAGCGTTTGGTTGGAATTGAAAATACGCAGTTTTAATAAATGAACGATATTGGGGGTTTTGGAAAAGGGGGAAAATTATAATGTAAAACGGAATAATTTTATACATCAAACATTTATCAGTTTTATAGATGACTGAATTATTATTGCAAATCTCTCAATTCTTGTTTCTCAAGGAAAACATTCAGATTTAGAATTTCACATATAGTTTTGCTTAATGACATTTCAAAAATTATATGTCAGAATTTATTTTTGAATACGGAGATCGTGATTCGTAGCTTATTTAATGCGAATACAAATTTAAATTGAATTAAAGGTAATGAATCTGTTGTTTATTTTTATTGGTTACGGGGGGAGGGGTATTCCGAAAGTGGGAAACATGAAATATGCCGAATTGGTTGCAACTCGAAAAACGTTTGAACTTCTTTTACATGTAGCATTTTAAATAGTTCTCTAAAAAAAGTTGACTTAAATTTTGTGTAATGATAGTTTTTTTCTTTTTTCTTTTTTTTTTTCATTTTTATTATCCTTTTCTGTTTTTGTCAAAACGAAAGCGACATCATTTGTCTTACAATAGAAGACACTGAGCAATTATGAGAATACAGAAATAAATATTAAAATTTAAAAAACAAATGCACATTTAAAATTAATTTTTAAAAAATCTCAATAAAAATTATGCATTATAAAAAAAAAAATAGAAAATGACCTAGGATTAGAAAATACGTAGGTTTACGTATGCGTTCATGTACAAAGGTGCTTAATGTTTTTGGCTATGGTGCTTTATTTAATTTTTGTAGCACTTTCTCACTACGCACTATGGATAGTTTTTGTAAACAGATTTTTTATAAGTTTCTTGATATAAAGAATGTCACTGTAACACGATACTTTGTTGCTTGTTTAATTACATAACATTTATTCGTTTTATTAAGATACCCGACTACGGTAAAAACACTGGTTATCGACCGCATTGGAGAATTATTTTATTCATACTTCTTGAAATCCAGAATTTCCACTTTCCATATCAGTTTAAGCTTTCTAGCAAAAGAAAGACCTCATTGTCATCCAGAGTAATTTTAGGCCAATCATATTTTTCAGCTAAAATTTGTATTCAATTTTCTCAAAACTTTCATTTTCATAAAAATTCTCCACCGTTAACACGATGTTTCAAAAACGAATAGAGGTATATTTATATAAAAATTTCAGCACGTGTTTTAAATTATAGGGGCAATGAAATGAACAAAAAGTTTGATTGATGATAGAATACTTTCTCATTTATAGTGGTTTTTAGAAAAATTAAGTTGCGAACTAGTGGAAAAAATGAAACTGTGGGTATATTTTACCCCATAACTTTTTTGCATCTCAAAAGTTTTCTTAGATTTTGGTTCATTTCGTTCATCATTATATTCCATAACTCGCGCGCAAAGAGAAATAAGATTGCTGCATTACCATTTTGTTTAGAGTGTCAACAGTTTTGGTTCAATTTCCTTAAAATTTACGACAAGTATCTCAAAATACATTATATTTTCAAATAATTTTGTGGTATGTATAGTATTTTGTATCATAATTGGCAATACATCTAAAAATCATAGTTTTTAAAAAATCCAATTGTTCAAAAAAATTTCTTCTAACATAGTCGGATACTTTAATATTATTATTATTCACTGAAAGACTTTTGGATCAAGCGAACCATAGAAGAGACCGGAAAATAGAACGGAACCCTCCAGATTTTGACTGTTTGGACGCATGAAATGGTTCCACTGTGGACAGAAGTCAAGAGTCTGGCGAAAACTTCAAATGAATAATGCGACATCAGTTTTACTCGGGTGGGTGAGCTATGCACCCGGGCCCCACAACTGAGGGGGGCCCCCCACCATGATTAAAAATTAAAACAGTGTTCTGAACAATAAAAATGTGACACATATTAAATGTCTACCAGCTTGTTTCCATGTGGCTGGCTGGGCATCGACTGACGCCTACATTAGACAAAGATTCGCAGTGATATCTATAAAAAGGCGAGAAAAGTTCATATATGAATAAGGCAATCCCAATCATACACTTTAAGACAGAGCGGCGTGCCCGGCCCCCAGATGTAGAGGCTGGGTTCAAATGGACACGTAAATCATCAGCTATCTACTTTTGTCTGTATCTAATGTAATATTTTTTTTACAATATTTTGCATTGCCAGTGACTAAATATAATCGATGCTGAACCCCCTTTCAGCAAATGAAAATCAAATAAAAGATTGTCTTCGATCAGGTATATGGGTATAACGCTTAAACGCTCTTGTTATACTGAGTATCAAAAAAGAAATTGGAGAAAATGTCATTTTCCTGGAGTCATTAATAGCAAAAATAAAATCACGCATTACTAAATAAATATGCAAATGTTCGGGTTTTTTTTTTTTTTTTTTTTTTTTTTTTTACATAGCGAAGAATTTATGGCCCCTAATGATTTTTTGCACCCGGGCCCCTTCATAGAGAAGGCCGGCTCCGACTGAAAAACATTTGCATCAAGAGAATCAAAGGCAAGTGGGTCACGCATTTAAATGTGTGCAATCTCCGAAAAGAACAGAAATCTCAAAAATTCCATTGTTGCAAGACATAAATTTTAATTTTCTTAATCCATTTACTCGACGGAAAGTCAAATCAAAGCCACCTGCGAAATGGGGAGAGGTCTTTCACCTGCTATTCATTCCAAAAGGGCATGTAAATAAAACAGAACGCTATCCGAAACGATAATTTATCAATACATTAACTGATCTGAATCGCTTATTTGCACCTGCCATGAGTCACCATCGAGTGACTGCATCATTTTTTCTTTACTACAGCCGTTGCGAAACTTGCACATCTCTTGAAATTCATATTCAATTCTTAACATGCTTATTTATGTTAACATGCTTATTTATTAATCATAACATGCTTATTTATGTTATGATTTATCTTAATATTATACTTTAAAGCAGTCTTTATTTGATATTATTATATGCCTACGATTCATTGAAAATTCTACAGCTGCTATAATCAATCGACCACGATCTTTAACGTATTTACAAAAACAATCCATATAATACAAAGTTCGTAGTGAGAAAGTGCTACACAAATTAGATAATTTGAAGCACCATAGCCCAAAAAATGAAGCACCGACAAAAAATGAAGCATACTATACCTGCGTATTTTCTAATCATAGGTTATTCTCTGTTTTATTATAATGCATGATTTTTACTGAAATTTTTTAACTAAGTTAATTTTGAATGTGCATTTGTTTTTTTTTAATTTTAATAGTTATTTCTGTAATCTCATAATAGTTGCTCAATGCCTTCTATTGCAAAACAAATCATGTCTTGTTGGGTTTGACAAAACCAGAAAAGGACAGTAAAAATAAAATAAAAACTATCATTACATAAAATTTAAATCAACTTTTACGAGAGAACTATTTAAAATGGTACATGTAAAAGAAACCGAAACCTTTTTCCGAGTTGCAACCCGTTCGGCATATTTCGTATTTCTCTCTTTCTGAATAACCATTCCAATACTTCAATACGGCGCCCATTGTTGAATAAACGAGAGGAAAAAAATTCCGTAACATGGGTTAAAACTCTTTGATCCCGCCACCGAATGCTTCCCTTTCGTCGGCTTTCTTTTTTGCTACAATCAGCAAACAAATATTTATGACCGTTGTCTATTTAGCGTATTCATCGAATGTTGAAACAAAAGGGAATATCTTTTGCGGAATCAAAAAACAAAGAATATCTTCTGTGCACCTCTCGAGAAAATGAAGCCCTTTTAGGGTCCTTTCATCAAAAATGAAGCACTTTTAAGGTGCTTCAAAAGGGTTTTCAAAGCTAAGCACTTTTAAGGTAAAAATATTTTTCAAAGTGAAGTTCTTTTAGGGTTCTTAAAATTATTTTTCAAAATGAAGCACTTTTAAGGTGTTTCAAAATGGTTTTCAAAGTGAAACACTTTTTAAGGACTTTTCATGACGCGACGCACCCTGTAAAATATGATTTAGGTAAATATGGTTTCACATGAGCTTGGGTGTTCCGACGTTTACCACTCAAATCTACATGAATAAAAATGTATGTTTGTCTGTATGTCTCTTATGCACTGCCATATCGCTCATCCGATTACCAAAAAATTTCGACAAATTATTAATAGCACTTATGCGATGTTTATAGGCATAATACAATTATCAAATCTATAAAAAACATTTTCGGATCTATTAACCAAGAAATTCACCTCCAAATAACTTGCCAAGGAGACAACAGATTCAGTACATATACTAAATCAAAGCTAGACCTTAATATTTCGCAGCTATTGTATGTAAATGTAACGTGTTTCTGTTTCTAATAGTTTTATTAGGGAGTATACGATTAAGTTTTAGGGAAACAAGTCCTATAGGTTTGAAATTTTAACTAAATATCTAATAACATTTTAGCGTTTTTTACACTAACTTCGAAAAATATTACTATGCAAATAGTTTTGCACCATCTCAGTTTTCAAAAAATTATCTTTTCAACTATATTATAGATTTTATGGTATACATATATTTTCTGTGCTTAATCAATTTTGAATTAAGATGTTTTAATCACATTCTTTAATATTAAACTTGATAATTCTGAACGAATATGAAACGTATCACGAGATACGATAAATAGTTTCTTTCGTTACCATTCTGAAAGAACACCAACCTTTACGACTCTAAAAGAATACACAAATCTAACACATAAAAATGAATGTTTGTAGAATAGAATAATAAAAATAGAATACACACTATTTATTCTTCTCCTTTATATATCCTACCATTTCTATGAATGTATTCGCTGTCAAGAAAATAAATATCCTTCTTAACTAAACAGGATAACAATTTCAAATTCCAAACGATGTTACCAAGATTATTTCTTCTGTGGCAGCAACGCGCCGGGTACCAGCCAAGATAAAGATTCAGTTCAGTTCAGTTCAGTTATATTTACGTCCCGTTTAAAGCAACACGAGGGCTATTTTGGGACGGACCTCGTAATTTTGAACCACGGTCAGATGACGAGGACGACAACTGAAGTGGCACCCCCCCTCTCCACACCACACCACACCAGCGGGAGGACTTTGGCCTGACAGATTTAACGTGCAAGAGACCCCCTCACACGACGGTTCTTCGGTGGAATCGAGTCTCGAACCTGAAACCCTCCGGTTCCGAAGCCGAGACCTTACCACCAGGCCACCGCGGCCCCAGCTAAGATAAAGAAAGCCCTGATTAAAAAAAAGGAAGTCCTGAAAATCTGAAAGAAAAAGAAAAAGAGAAAGCCCCAAAAATCTGAAGAAAAAGAAAGTCTTGAAAATTTGAAAGAAAAAAGAAAGCCCTTAAAATTTGAAAGAAAAAAGAGGGGAGAGAGAAGAAAGCCCTGAAAATCTGAAAGAAAAAGAAGGGGAGGAGGAGGAAAACCCTGAAAATCTGAAAGAAAAATGAATGGGGAGGAAAGAGAGCCCTAAAAATCTGAAAGAAAAAAA
>JAPMOQ010024889.1:1497662-1508772 GCA_026543055.1 Argiope trifasciata | reverse complement strand
AATGGGGAGGAAAGAGAGCCCTAAAAATCTGAAAGAAAAAAAGAAGAAAAGAAAGCCCCCCCCCCCCACAAAAAATAAGGGAAAGAAAAATAAGGGAAAAAAAGAAAGACCTGAATATCTGCGAAGAATATTGCTGTCTTAAATTACAGTGAAGCTGGAGAAATGTTCGATGGCGAAATTAAAAAGCAAACGGAAGGTAGTTTCATATAAACCGTGAAGTATCACGCTGCTCTAGAGCGCCTCACGTCTAATTTCCGTCACAAGTCTTCACTTCAGTTTCATCATATTTGTCAGAAACATTTCTGCCGGCCATTCTCAATAGTACGCAAAAAGCTCGTTGAATATAGAAGGTGCACTCAAAACCGGCATCATTTTTTTCCTGTCGAATGCTTCTTGATTTTTTTTTTAAAAACCCACTAAGTATGAATTGTGAAAGCTTAAGTACATAATAAAATTAACAATTGAGGCTTAGTTTCCATGCTTAAGTCGATAGTTAATTCATTTTCGATTAAGGTATCCGTCTATATTTTAACGAAGAAAGTTTTAAAAAATTGATTTTTTAAAAACTATTCAAAACTGTGGTTTCTAAGATGTGTTGTCAATTACGATACAAAATACTATAAATACAACAAAATTATTTCAAAATATAATATATTTTGAGAAATAGGAAACTTTTTAGTGAAATTTAGCCAAAACGGTTAGCACTCTACACAAAATGGTAATGCAGCAAATCTATTTTTCTTTGTACACAAGTTATAGAATACAATGATGAATGAAATGAAGAAAAAGGTTGAGATGCAAAAAAATGATGAGTACAAATATACGTAATATGCCTTTTCACAGCTTGATTCTTCTCAAAACACCACTAAATAAAAAAGTATTTCAAGAACACTAAAACTTTTGGTTCCTTTCATTGCCCATATCATTTAAAACACGCGCTGAAAGTTTCATGTAAATATCTCTATCAGTTTTCGAGATATCATGTTAACGGGGACGAAGAGACGAACGATTTTATGGCGCGAAATGTTATGGCGAGCGTGTGAGAGTTGTTTCTGTAGCGCCAAGCGTTATGGGGAGCGAAGAGAGTATATTGTATTATTTGGCTTATTAAGATATCTCCACATAGGTACACATCACGCTATGAATTTGACCATCATTACTAAAAATGCAGTTGGTGCATTATTATCACCAAAATGTAAAATGATAAGAATGGAATGTCATTTTAACATAAGCGTTTGTCACGTTGCCGTTTCAGTACAAGTCGTTTCTAATTTAAAAAATAACACTGAGTGGCCTTGCTCTCGTTTCAACTTACAAAATTATGAAATATTTATTCGCGTGCACTCCCGAGTTGCATGAAGAAAAAAAGAAAAGAAAACGTCTTAAAAATAAGTGACGGCTTTTGTACCGTCTGCAGTTCTGAGGAGCGTGAAAAAATGTTAATTCGCTCATTCGAGAAAGATCCTTTTCGCGAGTTAATTACGTCGGAAATGAAATACGGCCAGAAAAATCAACGTCGCAAATAATTTTTTTTTTCTTTTTCGTCCAGGAATAATCTGGGAAACCTATACTGACATTAAATCCAAAAGAGAGGGATATTAGATATTATAGGTTCACAGTTTTTAAAAAAATCAAAATTTCGGAAATTTGTAACGACTGTCTGGAAACCCAGCTTCTCCAACCGCGAATTGAGTTACCGCGGTTACATGCCTTTCAAGCCCTAGATAGCCTAGTTGGTAGGGCGTTGGACTCGTGTCCGTTAGGTTACGAGTTCGGATCAGCCAGTCGAAGACTCTCCGTGTATGGTGGTCGCTGGCGCACATATAAAGCAGTCGTAATCACAAAGGCCTCCATATCTAGAGTCATACTACTAAGATTACTGATTCAGAGGGGATCTTTCTCTGATTCAGGTCTAAATGACGATCAGTGATTGGGTGAAAGAAAATACATGAATGAATGTCCGTGCCGTAAAAAGGGTTGTGACGCATGAATGGCAAAGTCGTAGTATTGGCCCTAGATGGCGCCACTGAAAAAATCATCAATCATCAAAATCAAGAGATGCACCCTATTTGTTCAAATCGCTGCCTACGTCACAGCGCGTTTGTCCAATGGCAAGTTCCATAAGAAACAGCAACACATGCTTTTCAAAAAATATACAGACCTGTTCAACACATGGTTGAATTTGGCTCAAAATTTAACAGATGTCTATAATACAGATGTTCGAATGCGTTTATTCATCTTGCGCACTTCGTTTTGTAGATATTGTGTAAATTATATCCTAGAGATTTATTATTCACATTATTCCATTACATCACATCAAATTTATTTATATTACAGACAGACAAATTTCATATCAGATTTTGCTCAAAATTTGATAGATATCTACAAATTTGGCATAAATATCACATACCAAGTTTTATACTTCTACTTCAAATCGTTTTTAAATTATTGAGTGTTTTGAAACTATATGAAAAATTTAAAGTTCTTTTGATTTATTTTTATAACAAACCGACAAGCAGACTAAAATGTGTTCACAAATGTGCTTTTCACATTCAGGGTGGTATTGAGGAAATGCATCAAAATCACGAATTGGAATTTTTTTTTTTATGTCGGCAATATTTTTTTCTACGCTTCATATAAGAAAGCAAAAAATCGGATATCAAATATTCAGCATGGTTGAAAATCCGCACACAATGTCAAGTGGACAAAGCAAGATCGCTACTAAATTAAATCTTAGAATTGGCAGTAGTTAAAAGATTAATGCTTAGAATTTTAACAGATTTCAATGGGCCGAGGTATCCTGGTCAGGTAGAGCGTCCGTCTCGTAACCGAAAGTTAGCGAGTTCTGTCATCGTCTCGACCAAAGACAGCCACTAGACTCGGCCAAAGACAGTGTTGGATAATGGTAGTTGAAGCACGTTCAATAGGCCCCAAAGTTCCCATACCTTTCGGGGGTACTGAATCAGGGATGAGTCGGTCTTTGATTCGGATCTCACTTCTGATTGGCGGATGGACGAATGAGTTGGACTGCCCCCTCAAAAGGGTTGTGTCGTGTGTGTCCGAGCAAAGTCGTCCTTTCACCTGTACGGGGCTCGTTCGCAACGAAAGGTGCACACTTCTGCCTTCATTCGAAAGAGCTACGCTCATTCGGACTTGGTATGACCAAGTGGCATCAGACAGAACAGAACAGACAAATTTCCATGTTTGCCGAAAAAATTGAAAGAATATTTTCGAATTTTTGTTGGTTGTCTCGTTTTTGTTAGTAGGTAGATTGCAGAAAGAAAAGAAGAAAAAAAAAAAGAATTCTCTTTCGCTCTGGGTTAAAGGTTTCAGTGTGAACTTCAAAGATCACGCACCTGTTTCCAAATTTCCTGGAAGACAAAATTGATGGCCCTACAGCTGCCAAACCTCAGTACCGAGTTCACCTGCATTATTCTGCTACACCCACAAAGTAATAGGTATCTCCCATTAACTACAAAACGGTTGTCATAAAATGAAGTGTCTTACAAGATCTTACACACAAGAGATAGCTCTTCTCGGTGAAATTTTTTTACGATGTTTCCTTTTGACCTTCGTAAATAGTTTTTACCAACGCAGCCTAAGATTGAAGATGCCGGTCCTTGGATTCTGATTGAGGTCAGCGGTTGCAAACCTGCCCAGGCCTTCAATCTTGAAACAAAGTTTTAATAGTCTTAAACATTCATCAACATACATGTCGAAGGTCCAACAGATTTGGAAATATATACGATGCAAAATGGATGTTCCAAAAATTAGTTTTTAGTATGTAAAATAAATGCTAAGAGCTTTCATCACCGATTTTCTTTATCGTAAACGAACAAAATGTGTTCTTAAAATCAAAAGACAATATTTAGTAATGAAGAAAATTTAAAACACAATATAACATTTGAAATCGTTCGATATAATATAATTATAATATCCTTGACATTAAATGACCATATCAACGTGCAAAGTTTATATATATATATATGTTCAGCTAAAAGAATACATTTACTAATTTTAGAATATATTAAAATAAATGATAAGATTTGAATGAGATATCAAAATATTTTCCCCCCATTTCTATTCACAAATATAGCAGAACCTTATCACTGTGTTGCCACCTCTATATTCAGTGTTGGCCTTCTCTATGAAGGACCCCGGGTGCAAGAAATTATTTGAGACCTTAAATTTTTAACAAAGTAAAAAAAATAAACACCAACATTTGCATATGTATTTAATGATGTGTGATTTTATTTTTGCTATCCATTACTCCAGGAAAATGACACTTTTTCCAATTTCTTTTTCGATTGTATAGCAAGAGCATTTAAGCATTATTCCCATATGTTTGACCGAAGACAATCCTTTATTTTATTTTAATTTGCTGAAAGAGAGTTCAGCATTTATTATAGTTAGTCACTGACAATGAAAAGGATTGTAAAAAATATTACTTTACATATAGACAAGATAGCTGATGATTAACAAGTGATTGACAAATGATGTTTTGAACCCAGCCTCGGCCTCGACTTTGTCGTAATATGTCTGACAGAGATTTCCATATTCATAAATGAGATCTCTCCTCCCTTTATTCATAGATATCACTGCGATTTTTGTCTAATAATGCTCAACCAGCTATATGGAAACAAGCTTGTAGACTTTTAGTATGCATAACATTATTATTTTTTAGATTATTATTTTAACTTTTAATCACGGTGGAGCCCTTCCTCAGTAGCGGGGCCCGGGTGCATACACCCGCCGCATCCCCCCCAAATGACCTGCCCTGCCTATATTTTTCTACAAGATCTTATTTCGAGGTCTTGAGCAACTATTAGAAAACTATAGGTGGTCGGGACCTCGACCAACTAATAGAAAAAGTATACTATATACTCGCTAACTATCACGACCAACTATTATAAAAAGAAGATCTGAAATTATTATTATTATTATTATTATGATAAATTTTACTACTTACGTTTGGCATCACCGCCGGAACCGTTGGTAATGGATGGAATTTCATTATCCTCGACTCCATCAATCATGGGAATGGACTTCTCGTCTTCGCTGTCGCCGAACGGCACTTTCTCGTCTTCGCTGTCACTGAAATTGATCTTCTCGTCTTCATCCACCGGTTTCAGGACGATTTCGGTAGTCACCTGTTTACTGCACTCCTGATTGGGAGAGAACTTTCTACGCGAAGTGGACGGACAGTTCCCCATGGCTCAACTGTTGTACACACAAATGACAGCTGCGGATCTGCTAACTGGTTTTGCTATGCTCTTTTCGTCCACGTGCTGCTGTTGTTGTTGTTTTCACTCAGGTGTCGGAATTCGATTGTTAGTGGTGAATTCATGCATTCGATTTTAGTTTCCTCTTTGACAAAAGCTATCTGTCAGTTGAAATGTACACAGATGAGGTTGTTGTTAGTGTCAGGGAGAATTCTTCCGAACATGCGCAAGCTTCTTCCTACTTGCTTCGTTTGGAGTTGACGCTTCCTTTCGTTTTTCTTCCCAATTTCAGGGTTGCTATGTGGGTGCCGCCTATCGCAGCGAGGAATCTCCAAAACATCATTGGCGGATTTTCGCCAAAGTTAGAAAAGCAGCTCAAGGGAGAAGCGGATATATATTTTCTACTAGTTAGCTATTTATTTGATAAATGTTTTGCGAAAATAGACCTTTTCTGATTGTTCGGATACCTTAACCACATACACCCAGCTACATAATTACCTACATTTTATGCTATTATTATTTATTTTGTTTTTATTTTATTTCCCAACTGTTTGTAAAGTTTTGCAATTCTCATCTCGGTTACAATATTTCGATAAACATTATACACTAGGTAACTACCCACGCATCTGTTCGCGTGGAAATTTTGATTGTGTTTGCACGAAAATCTATCAAAAAATGACAAATCACATAAAAATTAAACCAAACCTAAATATGATACATTTAAAAGTATAAGCACACAAGAAAAAATATATCACATAAATGCAATTTAACAACAAAAGCTCACAACGAACGTAAAAACAATTTATTTACATCGTATACCCAAAACAAATCAAGTCCGGTCAGATCCATTTCATTAATGAATCGAGATTGAGATAGCTACAACAGTATTATACGCATCATTTTTAAACTTTTCATTTAACACGTTCACTGCCACTACCCACGCTTGATATCAGGACCATTTATCTAATTAGATGACCCCTTCTTTGCTATCTTTTAACTGTAGTAGAGAAGGTGTCATCTAATAACATAGATGGTTTGATACAATTATATATTATTTGTAACGCACAAGCGCGTCAGTGGCAGCGAATGTGTTAAATAAAAACACAGCTGACAACTATCACGCATTAACTTTCAACGCCAGTTGGCTTAACGCAGTGCCTGACTTTCCTACGCCAGTGAGGATAACGCAATGCACTTTAGAATTTTATTTCCTTGATTCTGTTTTCTTATCATTTAAGAGTACTTCAAAATGAATCCAAAAGATCGATTCATGAATAACATTTGTTTTTAAATACATCAAACACAAAGAAAATAAATAGAATCGTTTAAAATAATCTGTCGAAATTCTCTTAACCCTAAAATCATTTCTGTTAGGGAAAAAAAACGAAGCCTTGCTCATATTTAGCGGGATTTTGCCTCAGCTTTTGGGTGCGAAAGTTCGTTTTTAACGAATAAAAAATGAGCCCCTCTATGAACTGGAATAAAAAGAAACCCCTGTTCCATTCTTGGCTATAATCTATCTCGGTGCTAAATTTCATCCCATTCCGTTCAACCGTTCTGGCATGATTGAGTCACTAACATCCATCCATCCAAACTTTCACATTTATAATATTAGTATAGATAATGTGTATTCACTTTTAATCTATTCGTCGATACAATATATTACTGTGTTAAAATCATTTTTCTATAGCGATGCGGATTTTCCAAATTTCATATAATGAGACGGTATAAACACTGAACTGTTACTGAGGGGCTTCTTTTCTCTTTATCTCTCTCTTTATAATAAAACTAAGCTGGTATACGGCGCGTTGCTGCCGCAGAAGAAATAAACTTTGAAATATTGTTTCGAATTTGGAAATAATTATCTTGTTTAATTAGGAATTATAGAAAGAATGATATTTATTTTCTTGTCCACAATGAATGCATTCGTTGAAATCGAAGGATATATAAAGGAGAAGCATAAATAGTATTTGTTCTATTTTCATTATTCTATTCTACAAACAAATATTTATTTATGTATTAGATTAATATGTATTAGATTTGAGTGTTCTTTTAGAATTGTAATGCTTGGTGTTCTTTCAGAATGGTAATGAAAGAAACTATTTATGGTATCTCTTGATTTGTTTCATATTCGTTCAGAAGTCTCAAATTTCATACTAGAGAACGTGATTAAAATATTTTTTAATTGATTAAACATAGAAGATATATTTTGACCATATAATCTTCAATATAGTTGAGAGGATAATTTTTTGAAAACTAAGATGGTGCAAAATTATTTGTACTATAATATTTTCAGAAGTAACAGTAAAAAACGGTCAAATTTTATTAAATGTTTAGTTAAAATTTCAAACCTATAGAATTGGTTCTTCTAAAACACTCTCAAATAAAACTATAACCTCAGAGAAAGACTTACATTGCATTTAAGCACAATTAGCTACGAAACTTGAACTTCTAGTTTGAATTTAGCATTAATTTGATTTTTGATTCAAAATAAACGCCTTTAAATGCGAAATAATATTTAATCATGTAAAAACACAAATATAGATAGTTAAATGCATGGGATCATTACCTTTGCCTGTATTTTGAAAGTTTGATAAAATCTGGCTTGTTGCTTTAAGTTTCAAGCACGTCTGTAGATTGTAATTTGTTAGTTATCTTCTAAATTTACTTTTTATTATATTCATGCAAAAGAACACTTGCTCACATGAATATGCCGACTCGAAGATAGTCAGCACTTCGTATGCCAACTTCTTCACATCAGTATTGGATTTTTTTCTTTTTTATCTTAGGAGGAATTTCAGAGAATATATGTTTTTAAATAAAAAAAGAGGTATTTTACTCATAAGAAAGATAATAAAAATAAACTAAAAATTAATATTAACTGGATTTGAGTTTTTTTTAATAGCGTTCGACGGACGTTCTTACCAATTTTTGCTCACGAGACAGATTTTAATCATTTTGCTTTTTCAGGAGAAATAAAGTTTCTGTCTTTTTGTTATTAACACGTGTATATACAATGAATAGATTTTTTTTAAAAAAAGACACAAAAAAATGAAATCATCATGATTTTTGAAAAATTGTTTCGGAAATATTCGTTTTCTATGATTAAGGTATCTAACTACGTTGGAAAGAAAATTTTTGAAAAATTTAATTTTTTTAAAACTGTTTAAAACTATGGCTTATAGATGTATTGTCTATTATAACACAAAATACAATAAATGCAACAAAATTATTTGAAAATATAATATATATTTTGGACTATTTGAAATAAATTTTAACGAAATTTAACCAAAATGGTATACACTATACACAAAATGGTAAAGCAGCAATCTTATTTTTCTTTGTTCTCAAGTTATGCACCATAATGATGAATAAAATGAACCAAAATCTAAGTTAAATCTTGAGAAGTTATGGGTATATATATGTGTGTGTGTGCATTTTTCCATAAATTTGCTTCTTAATTTTTCTAAAAGCAGCTAAAAATGAAAAAGTATTTCGCCAACAATAAGACTTTTGGTTCATTTCATTTCCCGGATTATATAAAACAAGCGCTGACATTTGTACGTAAATACCTCTTTTAGATTTTGATATATCGTGTCAATGGTGGAGAATTTTTATGAAAATGAAAATTTTGAGAAAAGTGAAAAACAAATTTTAGCTGAAAAAAATATGTTTTGCATAAAATTGCCTGGAAGACAGGTCCGGCCTTTCTTTTCCTTTAAAAAAAAAACTGTTTTGGAAAGAGGAAAGTCTGAACTGCAAAAAATAACAATACTAAAAAAATTCGCCAATGTGGTCGATAACCAGTGTTTTTTAAGTTGTCGGATAACTTCAACAGATTCAGCACTTTACCTTATATACTAGCTGGTACCCGGCGAGTTGCTGCCGCCAAAAAAATAATTAATATGTGGAATTAATCAATAATTTGACAATGTTTCATCGAAGTTGGATGAATGGTACGGCAGTATATCAAATACGAACAAACAAATATGCATTCTTATGAATTAGATTTGTGTATTCTTTTAGAATAGGAAAACTGGATGTTCTTTCAGAATGGTAATGAAAGAAACTATTGGATCACACGATTCGTTTCATATTCGTTCAGAATTCTCAAATTTAATTTTAGAAAATGTGATTGAAATATTTTTTTTTTAATGGATGGAACATAGAGAATATAATTATATCATAAAATCTTTCGTAGAGTTGAAAAGATAATTTTGAAAATTAAGAAGGTACAAAATTAATTGTACTACAATATCTTTGGTGGTTAGATTTAATTAGAATATAAAACCCCTAGGGTTAGTCTCCTCCAAACTTTCTCGCATAATCTGCAATAATATTGTTACCACTGATAATGACTTGCATGACATTTGCATTCTATAGCAACAAAACATTTACCTTTCAATTGGATTGAGCATTTCTACAGAATCTATCGTCTCCTCGGCGAGTTATTTGGGGATGAATCCTTGGTCAATAGATGCGGGTGAGATTTGAAACTTTTTTTTTTAATTTTTGATTATTGTAATATTTCTATAACCATCTCGTAGGTGTAAGCAATAAGCTGACACAGTTTCATAGCCATCGGATGAACGGTTTATTAAGGCATAAGAGACATACAGACAAACATTCATTTTTATTGACATAGATAAAAAGATTGCTTGTAAAATAACTTTAATTAATTTATGCCAATCGCCAAAGAAAGCGATTCAGTGCCATTTATGGCAACCTTCTCTTTCATAACTTCTAGTTTTCATCCGGGGAATCTAGAGACCGCGCTTTTGTCGAAGGGAAAAGTCAAAACAGATCGAAACGAACAAAACAAAACGGACGGTGGAGAAAGCCTTCTCTAGCAGATCATGGCTCAAAATGTCTTCTAGACTCGCAGTCTTGACCTTTGACATGGCACGCATTCGAAGCGGTTTTGCGATTCACCGACGCTACTTTTCACACACACGGCGGTTTTGTTTGTTTTTTCGTTTGTTTATATTTAACATCTGCGTCATTCCAAAGCTATGTGCGACCGAGTTTCGGTTGTAAGCAGGTTTAATTCATTAATTTAATGATTGGTTCTGTTTAAAAGCGTTTTTTTTTCTTTTTTTCTGGGCTCTTGGAACTACAAATTCCATTCCCTTATTATTAGGTTCGTTGTTTCGTATTCGTAAAAATGGCTGTCTCTAGCTGTTCATTCATTGAAGTATTATTTATGCATAACGTGAAATGCAAGATTTATTTGTTGTGATTTTAAAAAGATTATCGTCGCTGACTCACTGTGTTTCCGCACTTTTTCTTATGGTGTATCTAGATTTTCTTATGATGTATGTATCTAGATATTTTTCCGTACATGTTTTTCCGAGTTGGCAACCGGTAATTACTTTTTAAATTAATGTTTACTTTTGTTTCCGTTAATAAAGGTGCTGTATTTTGTCGAGTCGATGTTATTCCAAATGATTTAACTTGCTTAGTTCTCTTATATGCATTGCAACATCAAATATCTGTACATTCTTTATAACTCTATCTCTCCTAATTTTTTTTCTTCAGACGGATTTAATTTTTTTATTTCTGAAAACAAAATATTTTAAAAACAGGTTTTTTTTTTTTCAGCAAAATAAAGTAAAAGGAATTCATGAAAAAAAATCAATATCCAAATAGTAGCAATGGAAACAATTATAATAAAATTAAAAAGGAAATCTACTTTCACAAATTTAAGATTATCAGTTGAAAACATTTTTATTTTTTAAGTTAATATTTGTCTTAATTAATTTAAGTCTATAAACAGTTAAAACCTGTTTGAAATAATCAAGAAACTTCTCTATCAGTCTCTTTCTCTCTCTGTATACTATAACACACACACACACACACACACACACACACACACACACACACACACA
>JAPMOQ010024889.1:1433271-1479938 GCA_026543055.1 Argiope trifasciata | reverse complement strand
GAATTGAGTTTTAATTTCGATTTCGACCTATTTGGTTTCGTTTTAATTTTGTTGTTCAAGAAATGTGTTTTGATTGTTTTAATAATTTTATGATTGTATTTAGGCAATGGTTTGAAGCATTTTGTAATTTTCTCTTGCTTGGCAGTTTTCAAAAGCTCCTTCCATTCAGACTGATACGCAGCAGTCGCATTAGCAATTTGCCTCTTAAAAATAAGACTTCGTTCCATAGAAGTATCAATGTTCATAAAGAACTCGCAAAGCTCATTTGCCATTCTTAAATCTTCACTAAGATTTTTCAAATTAAATGTAACGTTTCCAGTGCTTGTTGAAGCCTCTTCTTCAATGGGCTGGGAATTTCCTCCAAGTTGGTTTCAGTCAGCTCTTCATCTTGCGATTCAAGCAATTACTGAATGTCACTTGATTCTATCTGTTCGAACTCATCTCGTCCTATTCCATTCGCGATTTCGGCTATGTTTGCATTGAACAACATACTTAAGACAAAGTTGTAATAAGATCTATTGTACTGTTTTTATTAGTTCATTTGACGGCATTTACAAAGGATATTGGGTTGGATACTTATTGGAATCCTTTTATTATTATGTATGCACTTATTAGATCGGCGAATATAGGAATTGGGTCGCATTTTTTAAATCTTCGAATTGTGAAAACGCGAATGAAGGAAGCCCGAATAAGGAGTTTTTACTGTATATCTATCTGCCTATGAACAAGATAATTCAAAACTCCTTTGATCTAAACATGGTGAAAATTGATATATGATCGCTATACCTAATTTAATAATTTCTTCCGAATTTTGAGGGAAATTCTTTTAATGAATAAAGTTATGTTAACATAGCTTTTATTTTCAATAAAAGAGCACATTTGGAGTTTGGAGTTTTTTGATTTGGTCGGCACAAGAGCCATGGTGTTGACTATGCTGCTCCAAACTGTATTTGTTTTGGGATTAAAATATATAATTTCAGTTATAAAGTGCAATGTAAAAACATGAATATTTAAATATGGAGATAAAAACCTATTGATTTCAAAAAAGCAAACAAATTAGCATGTGGTGTTTTATCAAGCAAATCAGAAAATTTGAAGTTGTTTAAATGGTATAAGCGTTGATTACTAAAGTTTTTACATTCAATGAGAATGTGATAAACAGTCATGATTTAGCATGCTTTCTAGAAAACTTACCGTTTTCTTAAGCTTCGAATTATATATATATATTTCTGTAGCTTGCAGAAATAGAACAAGACTCCAAGAGTTTTAGAATTCCATCGGTTTCGTTTATTCTCTTCACTTCACCTTATCATTTACAAACTATTGCCAGATTTCAAAAGGTTTATATTTGATCATCTGTTATTATACAAAATTAATAAAATATGTTTATCAAAGAAAAAAATCGTTTGCTTTTACTTTTTAATAATATTTTAACAGAAATAAAAAGGGTAGCAGTTATAAAATGTCCGAAAAGGTATCGTCTGCTGTCTGTTAACAGATTATGGCATTTACCAAATACATGATGCAATTGCATTGAGAGCACATTGGTGTCTCTTCTCCAAAAAGTAGATGGCGATGGGCGAATCTAGCATGACCTATACGTAAACGGGTAAAGATTGTGTCTGATTTTCTAACTGGAAGACATTATCAAAATCTTTCAAATAGAACAAAAAGTTCCTATTCCTTCTTCTCTATTTCCCCTTTTATTTTCAATAAATTTTTAAAAATTTTAAATAAAAGTGCGTTTTAATTTCAAATATTTTTTATTATTTTTTAAGGCTGCTTTATATTATTATGTCTATTTTTAAACTTATAATACTATTGTTTAAACCATTTTTTTAAATGGCACTTGTCAATTACTACAAGAGAGTTAAGTTTTCTGATGCGGTAATTATGAAATTATATTGTGTATTTAGTTTCATTGTTATTCGCGCACATATTACGGAGCAATAATAATAAAGAGATGTATATGTGTGTGATAAATAGACTTGAAACAAGATAGGATAGAATAAATTTTCAAAAATTCTGCAACAATAACTACAATTTAAAAATAATCGGCACAAAAGTTTAAGAAACATAATTTAATTTTCACTTCTGTAAAAAAAAAAAAAAAAAAAAAAAAATTCTACATATGAAAAAGAGTCTTACAATATAAACCTTGTGATATTTTGTAAATATCCAACCTATTTAAAGATAATGGTTTCAATGGATTAATAATTGATATAATATTGAAAAGAAATTAAAAGTCTATTCAAAATCTTCTAAAAAATAATTAGATTAAAAAGTTTCATTGCTTTCAAACATGCATTAACCTCAATTACTTAAAATTGAAAAGATAATCATTCATTCCGAACTGCATTCAAATAAAGTAAATTAATATACTCCAACTTTATTTGTACAAAGCAAAAAATACAAAAATCTAAGAAATCTTGTGTCCTTAAGATAAATGGAACTTCGTTTTTGTAAAGTATTGTTCTTTTGATTGGGTTGAGTATAATTTGAATAAATATTTATTTTAATAAAGGTTCATCAGAAATGTGTCATTTTGAATAAAAACTCTTTTCTCCCAGTGATTCTTTTCCACATGATTGGTTATTGATTTTCCCCATGTATTTGGATGCCATTTCGATGCCGACTATAGCGGAAAAAGAAATTTTGGATTTCAGAATAGTTTTCAGTCTTAATATTAAATCTTCAGATGGGACAAAAATAAATGAAGATTTAAAAGTTATAGAAAAATCTTTATTTTCAGTCATCTCATTTTCGTAAAAGTTTTCAATTGGATCAAATAATATTCAATTTGCGGTTGCTTCATTGACAAACGGTTAGATGAAGTCTAATATTCTTTTAAAAATTATGTGTATTATTGGCGTTATAGATCAGCATAGAGAAAGAGAAAAGCTATTATGCAAAATTTTGCGAAGGCTTTTCATTATTACATTTCAAATCAGCATGCTTTATAAAATTATACTATCTATAATTGATTCATATAAAATATGTGTCAATTTCCACTGTGTTAAAATTGCTTTATCCAGAGTGTTATATCGCGTTTTTGTGCTAACAACTTTTTATGCGTTTTACTTGAAAAAGAAGCAGATTCAAAGGATGCTGAAGTATTTTATGTGTATGGGAAGCAAATATGAATCCGCTGCAATGAAACAGTTAAAAATTGTTAACATTTCTACCTTTATGTTAGCTTTATTTCTTTTGATTCTACTATCGACACTAATTGTTATTTACACCTTGAAGTCTTCAGGTACAGAAGAAAATTTTATTGACGTTACTTTTAAAGCAGTGCATATATCGTACTTCCCAGTGAAAGTTATGTTTGTCCTATTCTTTATTATTTTTAACTCTGTACTTCCCCTTACTATTTCCTCATTATTCTCAATTTTTTACATTTCTTTGTGCATTTTTACGAGTTTAATTCTTGATGAATGCATTACTAAATTAAAAACGATCTCAAAGTATGATAAAAGTGTTATTTCAAACTTTCATAACGAATATACGATTATTCACTACTTTGCATGTCTAATCGAATCGGCTATGTCACTTCAAGTATTCTTTCTTATTTGTTCTTATATTTCAGATTCGTTCCCACTACTTTCCAATGTTCTTGGATTTTATCCAACATGTAAAGATATCTGTATTGCTATAAAAATTTCATGCACCATGTTGAATTTTGCATGTTTCTTTTGCCTATCTTATTCCGCTATTAGTGTCTACGAGAAAGATCAGAAATTAAGAAGAACCATTAAGGAGATTTCATTTGGTTTGCGTGGTTCCGGAGATACCAAAGTGGATGGAAAATTGCTTTTGGAATTCATTAAATCAAAAGAAAAACTGGTTTTCACTGCGAATAGAGTATTTAACTTCAAGAAAAACTTCCTTCTTGGCTCAGTGAGTGTTTTCATATCTTATAACTTGATGCTTCTGCAGCTGGATACAGGGAAGTGTGAACTTTCATTTTAGACATTTAACACAGTAAAAAGTTACAGGAATTTATAACAATTTGGTTGAATATCTTCAGAATTTGTGTATATTTTAGTTATATGCTAGTTCGAAACTTCTTTCCGATACACTGATAATTTATATTTCATTTATTCATTTGTTCATTTATTTAATAACATAATAACGTCCTTTTTGTTAAAGCATTTTAAAATTATTATTCGTCAGCTAATTAATTGTACTGAGATTAAGAAAAATTCATATTATTGGATGAAACGAAATGCAACAAAACGTGCTTATCTAATACTATAATACGAGGAATGGTTGCCAAGTCGAAAATCGCCCCAGAATTAATAAACTCCTAATTTCAAACTTTATTAGTTCGCCATAATGGCTACTTAAATTTTCAAGCGGTAACGTGCTGCCATCTATAGCCAATATGGCGAACTAATAAAGTTTTATGTTTATGCTGTTATAGGTTTATAATATGTTTCTTATGTATGTAAATATGTTTGGTTTTTCTAAATAAATTTGTCAAAAATATTGAACTTCAACACACTTCAATCTTTACCTTTGTATAGAATAGTTCCTTTTCCAAACTCTAACTTTGTTTAGAATAGTTTACAATGGTGCACTTTAACCGGTTATCTTTTCACCAATGGTTTCACAAATTTTCTTATGGCATGTATTGTTTTGATAAATCACAATTGAAAATTTAAATCTTCGAGTTAGCTTCGATACCTGTTTTCACCGAGCGGAGCTCGGTCACCCGCTGGTTAAATATAACTCCAGATATGACATGCAACAATAGAATTGCATGCAATATATGCAATTAATTTAACTTAAGAAAAACGAGAAAAGAATTTGGTACCACCTATTAAAAGAATCCTATGACTCAGTATAACTCCAAATCACCATTTAAGCATGAAATTCTACAAATTAATAGGTGTAATTTTATCATATTTATATGACTGGTTATTTTGTCCTGAAGAATAGTTCGATGGATAAGAATGTGATCCAATTTCAGATGGAATTATCAGAAGGACTGGAAATCGCGAAGATATCAGTGTTTCCAAGATAAAAATATAAGATGACACTTTTAAAGACAGATATGCCTGAGTTATAGCGTTGTAGACTACTTGTATTTAGGTTCGTTGCACACATAGCGTTTTTTTTTCTTCTCTCAGTATTTTGCCGAGACCACTCCCAGAAATCAAATACTTACACACACGGCGCTTAAATTCCCACTCCTTCGTACTAATTAGCATCATTTCATCAACAAATAAATTTACTTTAATCGTGTTATTTCAACCAAGTACTGCTTAAGGGTAATTTGAAATGAATAGAGTACAAATTCTATCCTTATTATTATCTTGTCGTCGAATGAAGAAGAAAAGGGGATGGGGAACAAAGGATTTGGGATCTTGCATCTGATTACCCGAAAGCGCTAGTGACAGCGGGCATCTGCACAGAGTCTGATAAAAGGCGATTGACCGAATCTTTATTTGTCCGCCTAGTGTGTAAGCTCTCGTATAATTCAATACACTACTGTTGTTATGTCGGCATCGGTGAAATAAGCTATCAGAAAAAAGCGCTGTGTGCGCAACCAGCCTTAGAGTTAATGATAGCAAAAGGCATGTGCAGATATAATGATCCTGAGACAAATTATGGAGGGTTACTTTCTCTGGGCCCTCAGTCTCATTTTGGTGACATCTTAACACGCCAGTAACAGATACTAGACATTAGAGATGGCTTTTATCGAATGGATAAGTTACTGAACTTCAAGTCCAAACATCGCAGGTTCGATCTCTGATAGAATTCAACCCACACATTGGCACAATTTCAGCCAAACTCTATCGCCACATTGGTGACTACTGACTATGAACCTTCAAAGATCTGTCTTGTTGCCACCTATCCGCTGCAATCAAAGTCGTTAGACTCACTTGACCTAGCTCTCTCTCTCTTCGCTCGTTATAGTGCTTGGTGGTATCGAAACACTCTGTTATCTAGCCATAGCGCTTGGCGGTATCGAAACACTCTGTTATCTAGCCATAGCGCTTGGCGGTATCGAAACACTCTGTTATCTAGCCATAAAGCTTGGTGATACTGAAAAACTCTCTTCGCTCAACATAACGCTGGGCGGTATCGGAACACCCTCTTCGCTCTCCCTAACGCTAGGCGCTATAAAAAAAATCGTTCATCTCTACAGACTCACTGGTAAGGGAGTATTGTGGTGACATTGGCTGAAAATGATCTTTTTTTTTTTTTTTTTTGTAACGTGCATTTTTCCTGACAGTACTGGTTTATAATCATTTATTTATTGAAAAATTATCATCATAAAAAAAAACTTTTTTCATCAAGTTTTGCTTTCCTGGGTTGCAATAATACAAATATTATGCTATTAATTTAAAATTTATTGATTTGAATTGTTTTTAAATTTTGTCAATGAAATAAATTTGTATTGGTCTTTTCAATTACTGACACATCTGCTGAAAATGATTGGCAGAAAAAAAATTCTCTAGAAAGCTAAAATTCGTTAAAAAATGAATTTACACTTAGACAATTTTTTATAGGATTTGAATTTGGCATGAGAAAAAAAAACCCTAGTATAATTATATTATAAACTAGCCACCTTCGGTGACCAGCTTGTTCCCTGCGAATAATAGTAGCTGAAATATTTTAATTTTATGTAAGTTGAACTAAATAGCTTTATCTTCGAACTATTTTTAAGCTTCAGTTTTTAATAAATATAAAATCCATAATATTGTAGAATTTTTTAAAATAACTTTGCGCAGTTTTTACTTATTTCTTTTATTTTCGGTCCGTTTCCCTCTTAATTAAAAAAACTTAAGATTTTTAAAAAATGCGTACACCTGTTATTTCCGCCTTTTAACAATGTGACCTATTTTCTAACAAAACAATATCAAGCTCTGTAGTTTTCTTCTTGTCGATGATATTTTAAATGTACATTTAAACCCTGTATTGATTTTTCCAAACATTAAATAACTACGTTGCATGCTATCCTGAATATGCTTTGCTAGTAATAATTTCTGTTAAGGCAAGAAGAGTAATTCTGACTTTAAAACAAAAGCAAAAAAAAATATTTATAACTTTGAATTGCAATTTAACTTTTATCAATAACTTTTGGTTTTTTTTCTCCATTATTCTTTTGTTTTGTATCATCGTTTGTGACACGTTTAATATTATTGTTTGAAAATTTACTTAAAATATTTTTTAACAATATTATATTACAAAATTTTGAGATCATTAAAAAGATAAATTTTATCTTTACAATGACATCGTTTTTTTTTTTTTTCCTTTTTCTTTTTTTGTGGTGGAATGTAAATTATTTTGATAAGTGCAGGAAGCAACAGGACTTATGTTTTCAGGAACATTTCTTTCATAACCACATTCACACACTGAACAAACACAAAGACAAGATATTCACGCGTGCAGCTTAACAGTAAAGTATCACATCTCATTCTAATTACACTCGCAATGCATTATGGGATGGTATATAGAATAGCCTTATCAGCATCGTCATCTTGTATCGAAAAGAGTTATGTAACTGCTACATTTTTAAATTTTAAGACATCGTAAAAATTCTTTTTTTACAGATTCATTTTCAGAAGTTATCGCTGCAAAACGCTAAAACATTGCCTAATTTTCAATTTAAATTTTTAAAAATTGTTCCAAAGTGCACATTCCCCTTCTCCAAATCATATATATGTGTGCCAAGTTTGGTAGCTCTAAGTCAAAAGTTCTGCCTATAGAACGCCAACACACACACATATGAACAAGTATTTATCTTGCTTCTACTAACAATAAAGACGCTTGTAAGAGTAAGTGTGTCTGTGTATGTTGGCGTTCTACAAGTCAGATCATTTGACCTAGAGCTCCCGGCACATATATAGAAGATAAAAATGTGCTTTTTTTTAAAAAAAATTAATTAATTGAAAATTGAATTCCGTTTTGACGATATTCTGCGATGACTTCCAAAAATATTACTATGCGAAATTGATTTCCCCCTTTTTAAACACTGCCAACTACGAGATAATTCGTAGATTGCATTCTTTTCTAAGACGCCAACTACGAGTTTCGTCGCAATTGGATGAACGGTTTAGGAAAGCATAGGTGAAATACAGACAAACATTCATTTTTATTTATATAAATAACTTTTATGCAAATGTTTGAATTCTCATTACATTATCTCCCTCCTAATGTATAAATAGCAAATACATAAATAGTAATAAATTGCAAAATATAATAAATTATTACATTTTGCAAGAAATTTATTTGAATTAATTTCATTAGGTGGTACAAATCAATTTTATATTGTTTGCCGTTTCTGATAGCACATCTTCAGGATTAACTACACTCGCTTTCAAACTTTCCCAAAAAATAGTTTCCAGATATATGAAACTCTTCTCATAAATCATAAAAACTATGCCCGCAATTGGATACAAATAATTTATATATAAAAAAATTCTATTTGTAAAAATGCTGATTGCAAGATATTTATAATGCCTACAACTGAAATATGAAAAATGAAATGAAACGTTAATGAAAAAAAAAATTAATTATTTTACTTTAAATTAAAAATTTTTTAAATATTTAATTAAATAAAAGAGCTTATCATCATTATTTCATTTAATGAAACACAAAACTAATATCTCATATAAATGACGCATAAATTTTTCAAAGAATTTATTTATTAGTTTCAAAAAATTTGAAAGTACAAAACTCGAATAATCGTGTTCAGATCAAGCGAATTATCAGAATTAGATTGACGTAGAAAATTTTTCAGCCTGAGTGACAGTTTGCATTTAAAATTACGAAACATCAATCATACCTTATATTAATGATTTAAAAAGGATATTAATGTGAAAATTTCGAAGTTCGTATGATAAATTCTAATGCAAGCTTTGTTATGCACTCTTAAAAATATATCTATGAAAATTTCACTCATTTAAAAAAAAAAAAACAAAAAAAAAACTCAGTTTTAGAATTTTTTTATAATTTCTTATAACACAGCTATATATAATAATAATAATGTTATACACCAAAAAAATATTCTTCTAAACCATTTTTGTACTCTATTCTAAAATTTCAGTTAAAATTTTAAAAAATAACCCATATTTTTGTCGTTGCAGAATAAACAATATTTTTTTATAAAACGAAAACATATTTTGTCATTTAAATATTCGCGCATAAAGCTTTTGACCTTTGAAAAATTACACGCATCTTTTAAAGCATAATGAATAAGAAAGTAGCTTTTTTCAGGTTTCAGTAAAAGAAAATCATCGGTCAACTGTCATGCGCACTTTTGCAATTAGAGCTGGCGTAAGCGTTTCATTCTGCTCTCAAGGATATTATTATATTAAATTATTCTGAACTATAATATAATTTGAACTGTTCAAAAGAAACTATTGCTTTTTTCATATAAAATTTTAGAATTGCCTGTTTGAAATTTCTTATTTTATTTTTAGAAATTGTTTACAGTTTCGATTTCCTTGAAACCAAGCAGTTATTAATTTGAAGATTTATAAAAACAGAATTTGGCAACGTTTATTCAGTGTTTTTATTGCCACCGCATTAATCTGATCTGTGGGAGAGGAGAGTGGTAGCGAATTTTGTTGTTTGTGAATACAAATTTCTCTTTGGGAGTGTCAAAGCTAGTTTAATTAAGAAACTAATTAAATTCTAGTGAGTTACCCTTTCCACTTAGACATAGTTTAAATTAGCTTTCCGCAAAATTATTATTGTATGAACTCTGTCGATAATTTTATGCTGATAGATTGTCTGACGTTTGACTACCGTTTTTGATATAGCATATCATACTTAATTTTTTTTGATAAGATAGTCTTTATATGTAAATCTCTTTATACTAACTTTCTTCATTTTTAATTTACTTTTCCTCGGTACATTTTGTGGAATTTATTTCAAATGTGTTATGTGAAAATTGCTTATTTGCATGTCCTCTTCATATCTTGAATTTTATTCGTTTTGAGCTTAAGAATGGAGAAATGCTATAATTTCTTTGTTCATTTATGAAAGCTGCCTTTATAATTTTTTGTAGCTATGCAATCTAGCTGTTTTAAATTTTAAGTGACTTGTGATTTAAAATTTGAAAAAATTTAGACACTCTTTTGTGCATGATTATTAAATATTATTATAGTTTTTATGTTTATTGTATATGTAATACAGTATTCTAATTTTTTTTTTATATCTGAATGTTTCAAGGGATTCAATTTAACAGTATAATGCAATTTACATCTTTCCCTTCATATTATTTAATGGCTGCTAATGACAAAAAAGTATAATTTAACTATAAGATTCATACACATTCTTTGTGTAATACAGTGTTTCTGATGTACTGTTAGGAATTATTTAATGGAAAATGAATTTATGTGTCAACCATGTATTGTTTATTTTTATACTGAAATCTAATTTGTATGCTGAATTGTAATTCTGTTTTGTTGTTTGACAAAATAAATTGTTCTGTAATTATATAAATAAGGATTAATTTAATTTAATTTTTGCTGTAATTGGTTAGATTTTACATACATAATTTCCTTATTAGTAATGTAAAATTTTTTTTGAGTAATTAATGAGTTTAAATATGTTTTTGTGTATGGCAGCATAAATTAAATATAATTGTAATGAGTAAGTTACAAGTAAGTGTAACTATTTTTTTTACTTACATTTTTTTTTCCCTGCCCATTTGTCTTTGAATTTCTTTAAAATAATTTAAATATTTGGAACAACTTTGATATACACCCCCAAATTGGAAATTTGGCGACTTTTTTTTCTCACCAAGCAAAATATCTGCTTCTGGCGCCTTTTTTTTCTCGCCAAGATGGATTTTCGCGAAACACAAATAATTAATCCTACCTAAAAAGCAACCCTAAAAAGTCCGTAGGGAGTGCCAGATTTGGCGCGTAATTTTTGGGGGTGTATATCAAAGTTGTTCCAAATATTTATCCGAAAATATTAAAAGCATTTGAAAGATTTCACATTTTTATGTTTAGAATTTTCTAAAATTGTATATTGTTGTACAATATAAATCAGTCTATTTTTTTAAATTATTTTTTTTTGTACTTTTAGATACTTTGTTAACCATGCATTTATAATACTTACTTGAAGGATTTTATTTGTTAGTATACTTTCTAATGTACATCTTAAATTTTGAAAAGTTCAAGAATTTACTTTTTAAATACTTGTCTCAGTTTGATAGTTATTGTGATTCAAAAGTTTTTACGCTTGCAAACATTTAATCTAGATTCTTATTTAAAGAAACTAAGTTCAATAATTATAGTGTATAAAGAATTCTAAAAAAATTTCAGCTCACAGCCACCTTTTGATCTTGTTAATGTTTCCTCAATTTATTCTCAACTCAAAGAAAACTGGTAGGGGCCTCATAAAATATGTAGGAAGTGACATATAAATCACTGATGATTGGAAGAATAGTCAAATTAAACTATTTTTCAGCAAATTATAATGAAATATCTTAAATATAAACCATAAAAAAAATTCAAATCCATCTCTATTATTCTATGCTGTTGTATTTAGAAATTTGACCCATGAATAATCACCCATATTAGATTACTTTTGATTTTTAATTTTAAAGGCATCACCTAATAAGAAAAAGCATTCATCGCCATGTCTTGAAGAAGGAAATGGAAGACAAACTAAGGTCATTGGCAGTCTTTGTCAATTGACCCTGTTAAATCCAATTAGATTACATATCCTTTCTTTCCCCCTCATGTTTGTTGCTAAAAATTTTGCTAGAAGTTTTCAATTTAGTTTTCTAAGTCACTACCAGTTTCCTTAATTTGTTGATTTAGACTCTACAATATTTTTTAAAGTTTTTTGAAATTATATTTTTAAACTCAGTTTAACTACTTAACTTTTTTAACTACTTTTTTTAATGAGTATTATTTGATTGGGAGAAAGTGAGTACTTGTATTAATAAAGTCTTTTATCTGTCAAAATTAAGTAAATTGTGCCACTTGTACTTTTAAAATTTTAGCTTTTATAATTCATTAAATTTTTTTTTAATAAGTAAGGGAAGGATTCTGTCATTAGTAAAGAATTCTTTCCTGATTAGAAGCATTCCGATATTTTGCCATTCTTAATTTGTGGTGCATGTTTACATAAAATAAAAATGAATAATCAATGAAGCTAATATTTAGCTATTGTTATTCATTAAAATATTTTGCCTATATTCTATATTTGTTTAAAAATATGGAAAGAATATTCTTATATTTTTTAGAAACCTAAATATCATTAAATTAATTATTACTTAGGGATTTTATTTTAAACAAAGGTAAAATTGGGGCTGTCCTAATCATTTAGATGGAAGTATTTTTGAAAATAAATTCAGCCTGTTTAATTCACATAAATAAGTATTCTTAATTGAGCTATCAAATTACAATAAGCATTTAAAGGATAATATTGATTTCATAGCTTTTACATGAAGTTCTTTCTAAGTGCATATTTTCACTGTTGAATTCTATAATTCTGTTGAATTGAATTTGTTAATACCCATTACAATCGATTGATCAACCAGAAATTTAGATTTAGAAAAAGGTTAAAATTTTTAAAGGTACATACTTATCTATGATATCTAAAGTAATTATTTAGTCAATTGAATCGAGTGTTAAGACTTCAATTTTTAATTTCCAACTCAATAAATTTTGGATTTCAAAAATTATTTGCATTACTGAAAGATTCAACATTTTTAAATGAAAAAGATTTTAAAAAATTACAACTTAAAAGTTTTCTTTGAGATTTTATTAGTAATTTTAATTAAAATTCAATATTTAATTAATTTGAAATTTGACCAAAATTTATCTCTTGGAAACAGAAGAAAAATATAGAAGCAAGTTACAATTCATTTATAAATCATGTGCTCAAGATCACTGCATTGTCGACATCATTTGAATGTTTAGATAATTGATCTGACTATGATTAAAATTTTCATGAACCATTTCATTAGAAAGGAGATAAATCTCTCACTCACTCTTTTTGTTAAAAATTTAATTTCTTTGTAACTAATCTGTTTTTAAATTTCTTAATTAGATATATATGGTTCTTCTAGATGTTTTTTTTTAAATTTTTTATACATGTTTACTATGTAGGTGCTTAGAAATGTAAAATTTAATTTTTTTTAACAAATACTAACCATTCCAGAATGATTTAGGTGAAGAGGGAGACATTACATATAAAATTAATTTTGCTATTCACTGTAATTTTGATTAATCTTTAAACCAAAAATCTCTGAAAAACTAGGTTTATTTTGTAAGAAAGTATTTAAAATCTTTAATATAAAGTAATATTTTTCTGTTATTTTAATTTTTATAAGCATATATGTTATATGATGTAATATTTTTCCTGTTTTGATTTTTTGGTTTATGTTTTTAGATTTTCTGATATACAATGGCTACTGTAACTGTATCGGCAACTACAACCACCAAGGTATCACCAAACATTCGTTTTGATCCCAGCTATGCCAAAACCATCCCTGGAATGCTCAAAATAGCACAAGCAGTATGATTTTTTTTTCTTTATCAATTTAAACATATATTAAAGAAAAAAAGTTAAATATCTTACTGATTCTTAGAAATATGTTAAAATGTTGTTTCTCTTATTTTATAAACTGTAATTCTTTTTGTTCATTTATGGAGATATTTTAATTAAACATGTTCGAATCATTGATATTATCAAATTCTAATTTGTATCTTTGTCTAATTATAACTCCTCAATTTAAGAATCAAAATATTAAATTGGCATTAATATTATTCCTTATTATGAAATAAATACTTATTTGCTTTAATCATGTATCTTACTGTGTTTATATATTTCAGCACTTATCAGTCTTATAATATTTTACTATTAATGCTGATCAGTAAAATTATTTCTTTTTCAGGTTGTCAGTTTAATTGGTTTTATCTGCATACAAATGGTAAGCGGCGATTATTTCTCACGTTCAGCTAGTGGTTGGTTTATATTTGTTGCCATGACTGCATTTTGGGTGGTTCTTGTTCTTCTTGTATTATACTTGTTCCATATCATTGAAAAGTTACACTGGATTCCTTGGCTGCTTGGCGTAAGAATCGTTTTTATGTTGATTTATCATTTAGTATATTTTTATGAATTAAATATATCCATATTTTCTAAAGCTCAATTTTTTTCATGCGTAAGTTGTTTTTGTTTTGTTTTTTATTTTTTTATAAAACTAGATGATGACAAGCCAATTTAATAGCATGAGAAAAGCTATCTAATATTTTATTACATTTGATTAAATAAACTTTTGATGTGATTGTAATTTGCTTAATATTGATATTTTTACTAATATTTTCAAGACTAATTATATTCCGTTTTTTTTTTATCTTTAATTTCTGGGGTTACTGAGTTATGACAATTTTCCTAAATTTTGTATAGCTAGATTTATGTTGTGATCATCAAATTGAATTTTTTTCATACAATAACTTACTGAATATTATAATTCAGACAATTCTAATTGCAACCCTAAGAATTCAGAAATTGAATATTTATCTGTCAAAACTATTGGTTACTTATCCAAGATGTATTTATTTCAGGAATGTTTTGCATACTTGATGATAGTCTTTTTGTAATTTTACCTGGGACAAATATGTAGTTATAATTTTCATTTTACTTTCAAATATATAAGTTCAAAATTTGCAAAAAACATGTACCTAATTATTTTTTATTGAATATATTAGAATAAATGTTTATTAGGAATTTTGGCAAGATCAATTTATTAAGAGATGAGGCATATATTTAATGATGTCGTGTCTGTGTTTCCACGGAAAGGGGGTGCAGTAGCTTCTGAGGGTTAAGACTCCCGAGTATCTGAAGACAGAAAACTGACTTCTAGCTCTTATGAAGATCACACACACATTTGCTTGCACAACCCCTTTTTACTGGGGGGCTCATCATGCATTTCGCAGATAGAACACACAGAACAACCATGCTCAAACTGAGACTCAAACCATTGACACCCAGATCACAGGGAAGACACGCTACCTCTACGCCAGGACACCGACATATTAGATGTTTATTACAGGGAAAAGGGAGTCCGAAATCTTTTATCAGAATTTCATAATAAAGCCACTGAATATAACAATTCCGTAATTTTCACAAAAAATAGTAGTGACCAGTTTTAATATTCTATAACCTTGCAGACTGGCAATTTAAATTCTTCAAATGTGATGTGTTAAAGTTGGCAATAGTCTTCATGAAAAAATACAGATGGATATGAATGTATAGTCCCTGTCCCTAATATTTCAAGTGTGAATATTATTTTCATTTCTATAATTGTACTGTCCATTACTGTATTTAATTTAGTTTTTAATGAAATTAGTTGTGAGGATGTGCTGTAAAAGTGCCAGTTATTATTATTATTATTATTATAAGAACATGATTTTATGCTTGAAAAAGAAAATGAGATTGAAATGAATTTTTTTACTTGAACTCTATTGAGTTATGAAAATGTTAAAGTAATGTTTTCAGGGTTTTTTTTTTTTTTTTTCATTGGAAATTTCAGTAAATATTCTAATAGTGAAAAATTAGTAATTTAATTTTCTACTTATTTATTAACATTTTTGTCTTATAAATATTTACCTCTTTTAAGCAGTAGTTTCTTTAAGGGCAATATGCCTTTTATTTCAGCATTAATATTTTTGTCTTATTTACTTATTAATATAGAAAATAATTTGAAACCATTCTTCAAGCCATTTTCATATTTTTAAGGGTATTTTCATAATTTTAGTACTTAATTAAAATTCTTTTAAATTAATGCTAAAATAATCTCCAGTGTATATATAAATTTTTGCTCACATATTTGTTATTTTGTTTCATATAGTCTTTTAATATATAAAACACTGTTTAGTTTTGCATTTTTCAGAATGAAATTTTGCATCGGAATTTAGTTATAGAATTCTTCATCTGGATTCTTATTTTTATGCAGTGCTTTTAAATGCTCCTATTTCATGCTTTGAATACATAAACTATTTCTAAAGGCATAAGAGTTATATTTAAAAAAAATAATTTAAGCTTTGAATTTTTATCTTAATTTTTAAACTAAGTGTGCATTACTTTATAATTTACTGATATAATAATTTTTTAATAAAAAAGTGTTTTCTTTTTAAGTATTATCTATTAATTATATCAATTCTCTTTCTGATTTAAGTATAGCGAAAGATTTTTAAATCTGTAATTTTTCTTACTTAATGCTTGTAAAACTTTCCCCCCCTTTCTTCCAGGAACTGGGATTTACTGCTCTGTGGACTGTGTTTTACTTCATTGCAGCTTGTGTAGTGGTTGCCAAATCTGGGGAAGATGCAGGTTGGGGAGCTGGTGCTGTAAGTCTATTTTTATTGAAATAATTGGTATCTTATTCCATTTTCTCATGTGTTGTCTATGTATGCCAAAGATAAATGGTTTATTCTAAACATAAAATAACTACTGAATATTTCAATTCAGTACAGAATTTTTTTTTTGTCTTGTATACATATATATAATTTTTTAATTTGCTAACATATTTGCCCTTAAATCACCTTCAATAATAATATAATTTTGAATATATGTAACTAGTAATGGAAGAATGATGAGTTGGTGCGTGTAAATATATAAATATTTTTGAGGTAATCCAACAGTAGATAAATATTCGATAAGCAGGGTATTTTCATAAGAAATTATTTCTAAATGTTCATCTGTGATCAGTTTTTTCACAAACAGAAACATATAAAATTTATATTATGCATAATTCATAAAAGTGTGATCTAATTATAAAAGGAACATTTTTGGTGTGCCGAAAAAAATAAAATGAAATAATAACTTACAATCATTTTCAAGCCTATAATAAAATTAATTATATGTTTTAATCAAATGGCATGTTGATCACTTTCATCAGTAGGCAATTCAAAATTTTGAAGAAAAGCTAATTCTTGATAAATGTAAAAATAAGAATCTGGTATCAGTCTAATTATTTTGAAGGAGAGATTTTCTATTACAGTATTGTAGGAAGAATTAAAGAGTATCTCCATTATGAGACAGAAACTTGAAAGATAAATTATTTATGTAATTATTAAGTTATTAAAAGTAAAAAGTATCCAGAAAACCATCACAGTAAAAAACCACACATTTGTTATACTTAATGCAAATGATAATTATTAGTATATTAAATTCAAAAATTTATATTTTCATTCTAAAACAAAGCAATATCACTTATATATATATTTAGTTGTAATAAAATGTTAAAAATGCTGTTTAATGCAGAATGAATTCTATCTATGTGTTTAAAATCTGAAACTATTTTTAGTCAGTTTTTGTTATTAACTAGCGATATATGCATTATTTCAGTTCTTTGGCTTTGTTTGTATGGCTCTGTTTGGCTATGATGCTTTCACAAAATATAAATTATGGAGGTCTGGAGCCATTGCGCAAGGTGAACGAACAACCACTACCACAACATCCTCAACACCGACTGGCCCAAGTTACCCTACGTACTAAAAGTATGCAAACAGTTTCAAAATTCTCTTAACTTATTACTTGGATTTTTATAATTATTGAATGCGTCTTTTTTTTTGTGTTTGTGAGAATATGGCTATTCAATTATTCAGTTTGGATATAATTTACAGTCTTCTATATTTCATCTAGATATTGTATAACATTTTATTTTTCAGAAGAGCTTTTTTTATTCTCTCTTTTGGATCAAACCTGTTCTCTGGCTGTAACCTTTAAGTACACATCTTTGATTGCGGGATCTTCATTTTATTTCCTTGTTCAATTGTTAACTCTGGTTTTTTTTTTTTTTTTTTTTTTTGTTAAATGCATTTTATTTATGATTTATTTTGTAAGACTGTAAATGTTTAACATGTTAGTGTTAGCTATAGTTAATTATTTCTTGTTACTTATTGTTCTAACCATTAAATGTGTACAAAACTCTTTTAGGCTGTCTATAGTGCCAGTAACTAGCTAAACTTTATTTATTTTCAGATTTAAATGTGGGGGCAGTTATTATTTTTTAATTTTAAATAGCAATTTTTTTCTTTCAACTGAAAGTCATTTTTTATTGAAAATTAAGTTTTACATTTCTGAAATATTACTTTTAGTTGCAATTTAATTTAGTACTCAGGGATAAAAGTATTTAAAAATAGACATTATTTAAATTACTATCTTGAATCCAGAACTTATAACTTGATCTCAGTTTTTCATCAAATAAGAAAGGAGAGGAAGTGTGTCTCTGAGAATTTCTCATTTTAAAATAAAAATAATGGAAATATTTACTTACTAAAATGAACCTTTTGAAAGAAAAAGATTATGGGAAAATAACATTTTGTACACTCATATTAATTATTTTATATGAAATAAATATGCTAAGCATTAAAGATTCATTTTTAAAGTTATAACTTTTGAAGCAATTTTGACAAAAATAGAATGAACATTAAATTTTATACAAAATATTCTTTGAAATTTTTAGCAAAACTTCTTATTGTCCTTCAGTGATATTTTATAGCTTGCCATATGTGGTTTGAATAAATGTTATTGCATTCTTGTTTGTCGTGCATAATTGTGTACATTTTCAACCTTTTTGAAGGAAATTTACTTTTTACTAAATCTTTTAAATTGTGAAGAAATGTTTGCCATGTTTTGCAAATATATATTCTTTACTCTTTCCACATCTAACTGTAAAAATTATATTTTTATTCAAATTGCTGTTGAATATTGCGGAATGTTTTGTATGTGTTTTATAGAACTCTGAGACGTAAGTTTTGGAGTGTGATTTAGTATTAAATCAAATTGGGATTTTTAAAATATGTGGATCTGATTAATATTTTGATTATTGATGTTTTCAATACCTGTTATGAGCATATTTTATATATTTTAAAAATCTAGATTGGTCCAAAAAATTATGAAATAAAAATTATATTTTAGGAAAATATATTTAATAAAAATAAAGAAAAGCTTCAAAATACGATTATTTCTTTGACATTTTACTGTTTCCCATCCATTTTCTGTAATGCTTTGCACTTGATATATTTACGCTCGTTTATATGTATATATTTGCTTAAAAGATTTTATATAGATATATATTTAAACTTTACATTGAATCTTTATATGTAAGTGTTTCACAAATTGCATGAAATATTTTGCAGTTAACAGATTGCCATGTTGCAAACATTTAGTACAATGATAGATTGTTTTGTTATATATATATATATTATACATATGCATATACAAATAATAGTATTTAAAAGAACATGACAACATTCCAATTACACAATATTTGTTAAAAGTTACTTGTGATAAAGCATTTCTAGTGTTAAATTTATTTGAAAATTTAATACATGTTAACAGTTTGAATAATTCAGCATATAATTATTTATATAATTGTGTAAAATTGAAGATAATATATGCTTTTTCTTATGTTGCAGTATTATGAAAGTGTTTGGGGTTGTTATTGAATATGTTATTATAAAAGGGAGGTTGCTTATCCACCAAATTAGTGTGCTACTTATGTTTTGTGTTGAATAATTATTAATTTTTAACTTTTGTGAGTTTTCAGTGACTTCTGTTTGGCACAGAAGACTGACCTTTATAATTTTGAAATTTCCTATTTATAATTTGTGAAAGAATTTTAAGAAAAGTGCATGTTTGTATTGATTCATGAGATTTCGTTCAAAAAAACTTTGTAATTTTTTGGTCGTTAATTTATCTCAATATTTTAATTCTAAACATATTTATATTATGAGATTTATTTTATGTTAAAATAACTACCATAATTTTTAATAGTTAGCTGTTTATTTTTAGAAAAGAATAAATTGTCATTTGTATTAACAATTTTTAGTGTAATTTATTATGTGCTAAAACAGTAAAAAATATATCCTTTTATCATTGCTTGTATTTTGTTTCAATCATTTTTATAACTATAAACTAAACATAAATTCAGTAAGAACAATTATTGTATATTAAGGGAACTTATTTACTCCTTTTTATTAACTAATGTATAGGGTTTATTTAGATTAATATTATCTGCAGTATTATGAGTTTGAATTTTTTTTTTAAATGAGGAAATATGTTTTAAAGTAGCTTGTGTTTCTTCAAAAATTCTGTTATTTCATTGGCATAGAGGAGAAATTCATTGATTTAAATCTTATTGAGTAATTATTAGCATTTTTAAAAGGACAAAAACTGATATTGATAAATGTGACCAAATTAAATATTAAATTTCTATTTTAAGAAAAAGAGAAGGCATATATCATTTAATGAATTTCTTCTAATTTTCTGTTTACATGTGTGAGCAACAAATATTTTAAATAAATTTTTAATATAATCTTACTGTAGTTGCTTTTGTAAAGAAAACATAGCTGGAATCCTAACTATGTGAATACATGTAGAATATGCATGCTCATAATTTATGTAAACATTGTATTTGTGATTCTATAAAAAATAAAATTTTCAGTTTTTAAAAAAAAACTTGTGGAATTTAATAATAATTAACTTGTAGTTATGAATTTCAAATTTCAGCAAAAGTTTTGTTTTTGGCATTCAGTCAGCATACATTTTGTCTTGGTTTAATCAGTTTGATCAAGTTTTCCATAGAATAAGTTAAATAACTTAATTCACTGAACTGGTTTAGTATTTTAGTGATAACTCATCAATTTAGTAATAAATCATCAAAGATATTAAAAGCAGTCTGCTTGCTAAGGGAATATGGCACTTTTTAATATCTATATAATGTATATCTGCAACGGAAGGCATTTAGCAATGTTTGTGACTAAGAATTTTTTGGGCTTCTTAACACTATGTTCCTGGTGATGCCGTAATGATGTTTCATGAAAATTATTTGATTTAATGGTAATGAAAATGATCTGAACCATTCCAACCTGTGTCAAACAAAAGAATCCCAGTTAGAATTGCAGACTGCATGCGTTAATTCAAATTTTGGAAAGGAAAAATGTCTAGGTTGGTATTTCTGAAATGGAAAAGTGCTGTTATAAATATTTGCTTTAGCAGTCATTATTTATTTAAAATAGAGCACGATTGTTTCAATTAATCAAATACATTAGTATTAAAAAGTTATTTACCAAGCGTCAACATATTTTCAAGAATATGAAGAGATAGTTTTTTTTTTTTTTCAGTTATTTGATAAATCCCATTTACAATGATACTAGTTAATATTGTTAACACATATACTGTTAATTTTTATATGAATTCATCTGTAATTCAAATTATTTTCTCGTGTTCCTAAAATTTCCCATTAGAATAAGGATACTATAAAAATTCGGGATTCCAATTTCAAAGATATTTTTATTGATTAATTATACTGATTATATTTATTATCAACATTTAATTGCTCTTTTTTTATCTTGTTTTGTAGAGCAAAATTTATTACTAGGCAAAAATACTTTTATGACATCAATGTGAGGATTTATGAAAATTGTATAGACCTGAGTAAAAGGCTTAATGGTGCAGAAACTGAATCTATTGTACTAAATTTCCTAATGATTACATTCAAAAATTTCTCCATAAAGATTAAAAATTGACGGTGATTGTTTTCAAGGGAAATTGTCTCTCTCAAGTCGTTTACTGAAATGTATTTCCATGATAGTTCAAGCTGTAGAAGGAAAAATATATTTCAAAAACTACAGAAACTGCCATTTTTTATAACAAATGTTTTGAATGCTGCTGTGGGTAAAGGGTTATGCATTGAGAATTCACTAGTTTCTAATTGATTTTAAAACTGCTATCACCTATTAGTGATTAAGGTAAACTTATTCCCATTGATGGTCGAAATTATCCATTATGAAAAAATATATTGCTATCTGTAAAAATTGTAAAAGCCATAATGAATTTTTTAAAAACGATTTTCATCGACCAAGAAGTTGAAGGTGTAGTCAATATAACGAATATTAAAAACTTTCTTCAAATCAGAGTAAAATATAAAAGATGAACAAGGAGCAATCTGCTTTCGAAAGTAATGTTTTCAGAAATTTGATAATATGGAAACAAAATATATTATGGAAATAAGATTTTTTCCCTTTTGCTGTTGATAGTAATTCGTCCAGAAATTTAAAATCACCAATGAAATGTCATCAGGAAAAACACGTTAAAACGAAAATAAGGAGGGGACAAAAATTAACTCATCCAAAAAAAATTAAGTGGAGGGAAACAGCAAATCGAAGCATATAAGAACATTTGAACTTTTATTTCAAAAAGTAATAAACAACAAATAAAATTAAATAATGCGTAAATAAACTTTGATATGATCATATTTTCAAAGTCGTGTGTGTCTTTTTAGTTTTACGAGCCCTTTTTATCATAACTTATATGTTGTACAAACCTTTTTAAATAATTCATTTTCTATTCATTAATTTTCTTTGAAATCCTGCGATATTTTCAGTATCTCAAGCAATATTTGTAAAAAAAAAATTATTGTTTAATTCAGCACTTCTCAAACTGTGGGGCGAGTCCCCCTAGGGGATCAGCAAACTAGAGGGGGCGAAAATATCCTAGAGTAAATATTAGTGATTAACTGACTGAAAGGAAAGCACACATATGCTTATAAAACAAATACATTTCGACATACAGTAAAAGCTCCCTATTCGCGGATAAAAAAATTCCGACCCAATTCCTGTATTCGCGGCTAAAAATTTCTTGATTCGCGGATCTAATAAGTACATACTTAATAATAAAATTATTCCAACCCAATATCGTTTCTAAATGCCGTCAAATGGACTAATAAAAAAAGTAAAATAGAACTTATTATAACTATGTCTAAAGTATGTTGTTAAATGCAAACTGCAAAGATAGCTGAAATTGCGAATAGAATAGGACAAGATGGGTTCAAACAGATAGAATCAAGTGACATTCAGGAATTGCTTGAATCACAAGATGGAGATCTGACTGAAACCGACTTGGAGGAAATGTTAAATTCACAAACCCATTGAAGAAGAGGCTTCAACAAGCACTGGAAACGTCACATTTAATTTGAAAAATTTTAGTGAAGGTTTGAGAATGGCAAATGATCTTTGCAATTTCTTTATGAACATTGATCCGTCTATGGAACGAGGTCTTATTTTTAAGAGGCAAATTGCTAATGTGACTGTTGCGTATCAGTCTGAATGGAAGGAACTGCCAAGCAAGAGAAAATGACAAAATTCTTCAAACCATTGCCTAAGCCTTAAGGTAATGAATCAAAATGTTCTAAAACTTCAATTAAATTGATATATATATATATACTGTCCCCTAGGAACATATCCTCTATAATCCCATATAAATGACCATTCCGTATTCAAGGTTTCTGTATTCGCGGCATATTTATGGAACATATACCCCGCGAATAAAGAGCTTTTTCTGTAATAACTTATTACTATTTTTACTGTAATAACTTATTAAAGTAAACAACTTATTAAATCAAAAAAAAATTAATAATTACTAGTGACTGCCTTGGGTCTGTCTCGCAGAGCAGTTTTTCGAAGGAAGGCTTAATATTAGAAATAGCCGCTCTCGGTTCTGTTTCTATATTTAGCCAATATCTATATTTTGTCTTCTTAGAAGACGCAACAGAAAATCCGGTTTCACAAAGGTAGAATGTTGAAAATGGTGATAGAATGCAAAATGCCCTTATTTTTAGTGCAGAGAAATCATCCTCTACTCCTGCCCAAAATTCATACAGTGAATTATTACTTAATTGTCTTTTAGTTTAGCCACTTGTAGTGAAGTCGATGAATTTTACTTCCTCATCATTTGAGAGTTCTTCGGGAGTCTTATGAAATGGATCCTTAAACCAATCGTAACTTGCTCTCAGTTTGTCGTCAGCAAGAAAATACTTTTTAAAATACTTTGTCAGCTTCGCTAAAGGATTTTGAATGGTTAAAAAAACATTTACATGTTCTTCTTTAGCCTTGTAAATTTTAGTACAGTCATTCACATTTACAAACAGTGGTAGGTTTTTTCTCCTTTAAATTTCTGCCCCACAATTCCAATTTTCTGCAAAAAAGCATTAACTTTATCACTCGTATCCAACATATGGGTATTTGCTCCTTGAATTCGAAGATTCAAGTTATTTAATTTCTCGAATACGTCGACCAAGTAACTCAATTCCATCACAAATAAACCATCGAGTAAATTCTCGACGTCCGATCTTTTTTCTTCTAAAAAAATAGCGATTTATTCTCTTAATTCATAAACACGTAGCAAAGGTTTGACATGTGATAACTAACTGGCCTCGCAATAAAATAGTAAAGCTGAATGTACTGAACGCATGTCTTTACAAAGTGCTGAAAAGATTCTCGATTTCAGGGGTCTCATTTTTATATAATTTTCTGCGGTTAATACAATATTCAAACCAGGACTCATTTCTTTCGAAGCCAAAGCTTCTCTGTGGATCAATCAATGTGTTCAGACGCACCGAGATGATTTTTGTTTTACAAGGGCTTATATACCTTGGAATCTTCTGGACGTTGAACGAATACCATCGGTGCATATTCCAATGCAATTTCTTAATTGCATGTTTGCCTCATCCAGACATCATTTAAGGTATCCGTCTACGTTAAAAACACTGGTTATTAACCCCATTGGCCAATTTTTTTTATTACTATTATTTTTTTGTTCCTCCAAACCTTCTTCTTTCCGAAACAGTTTATCTTTTTTTAGGAAAAGGAAAGCCTGACCTATCATCCAGGATCGCATATTTTTCTATTAAAATTTGTCTTTGGCTTCAATTTTCTCAATACTTTAATTTTCGTGAAAATTCGCCACCATTAACATGATATATCAAAAACCTACAGAGGTATTTACATAAAAACTTCAGCGTGTGTTTTAAATAATATGGGCCATGAAATGTACCAAAATTTTTCTTGCTGGTGAAATACTTTTTCATTTATAGGTGTTTTTAGAAAAATTAAGTTGTGAATTTATGGAAACAATGCATATATAAGTGTATTTTTATCCATAACTTCTCCGCATCTCAAGATTTTTCTTAGATTTTGGTTCATTTCATTCATCGTTATACTCTATAACTTGCGTGCAAAGAAAAATAGGATTGATGCATTACTATTTTGTGTAGAATGTTAACCGTTTGGGTTAAATTTCAATAACATTTACTACACATTTTCTAATTTCTCAAAATATATTATGCATTCAAATATTTTTTTTTGTATTAATAGTATTTATAATTGACGATACGTCTAAGAACCATAAAAAGGTTTTAGAAAATCCAATCCAATTTTTCAAAAAGTTTTCTTTGAACGTAGTCGGATACCTTAAAATAGCAAATAATGCGAGCTCTGTTTTTAAAGTTCTGTTAGTTTGCAGGAAAGTAGTTCATCTACTACTGATATATCACGAAATCGTATATTGGCAATTAAATGAGCATCTTTATTACCAACTGTTGGTTCATCGAGCTGTATTTAAAACAATTTGTCACGCAACTTCGATAAAAGTTGCACTTTATATTTTTAGCTATATCAACTATTCGACGAGCAACAATATCATTTGAAAGCGGTGTGGACTGCAATTGTTTTGAAAAATTATCTTCAATCATAGTTTCTACAATTTTAATTGCTGCCGGCAAAATAAGCTCTTCAACAATGGTGTGAGGTTCTTTTATACATGTGGCCGTTTTATATGAAACTTTGTTTTAAAAATGAATATAATTGCCTGTTTTTCTTTGATTTTTAAATTGTTATCTTTCTTTTCACGTTGTCCCATCTTTTAGTCAAATTGTAAAGAATCAAACGGATGCCCTTATAGCAGTCATTGACATCTTTTTACATTTGGACGTTTTTTTTTCGGAAGCGAAAATTGACCGCGCTTTTAACATATTGCGTATTTGAAATTTTACTTGGATCTGCTTAGGATTTCTGACCTTTGAGCCTCACCATTTTAATCTAGGCATTCTACTTCATTAAAGCTCAACATTTTACATATTTAACCTTTTATTTACCGAATTATGTTGCTATCCATTTTTTAACTTCATTTTTGCACCAGTAGTTTAGCTTTCTAGCAGAATAATCCGAGGGAACCCAAGAAAAAAATTTAATAAACAGAAGTATCTTAACACATTGTGTGCGGGCACATTTCGCAGCGGAATGTCCCGGGAGCGGGCGTTTTGCCCGTAAATTTAGTCATTCAGTTCAATCTCAATAGATGGAAAATTAGTTCCTTTTTTAACCAAATTTTCGTATTTTATATTGAAATATATAAACAAATATATAAGTAACAACCATAAGATTTATTGTCAACAAATATATATATATATATATATATTAATGGTTCAATTTATAATAGTATCGTAAATAGGAAAAGTCAAATAGAAATAGTAGTATATAGTTTTCATTTTTTCGAATGATGTTATATATAAACCTTTTTACATTATAAAAAAATGAAAAGAGCAATCATAAAACTAATAATTTTTTACAGCTCAAAGCATTTTCCTCTCTGAAGAGGCAAAATTCACTCATTTTCGCAAGGATAAATAAAAAGTGAATTTTAAATTTAAATTTAAATTGATTTCTTTAATCCACCTTCCCATTCCGCATCGACTGATGTAAAAACTCGTTTTTATTTGTCTCAATTTTTCCAGAATCTATGCAGTAGACAAGAACATTTGTTTTCCTGTCTATACCATTATTTTTGTACCCACAAATAAACCATGTTGTTACACTAACCCATACTAGTACGTGACCCGCGCTCAAGTATCAATCGTCAGAAAACGTACTAGTACGTGTCCCGCTTACAATGTGTAAATTAATTTAATTATTCATTAAATATTTTTAATTCCTACTTAGCTTATATTAACTTCACGTTATCTTGGTTACATTCACCGTGTTCGAATGCCATCAGCAAATATAGTCATATAAGCTAGATGGTACTTTTTTAAATAGTACTTTTAAGTATGTCAGTAAATAAAGAGTTAAAGTTATTTAGAGCTTCCTTGAAATTCAATAATTTGTTATCTAATGGCAGTAGCAAAGATGCCTTTTTCCATCGAAAGGATGGTAGTAAAACATTTTGTTGTCATTGTCTTGTCATGAAGTCAGAATTTCTCTTCCAAATGTTTCTGCAATTGTCTGAGCAATGCATTATGTAACAATAGACAATGGATAATGATTTTCAAATGTTCGGAAGTTTCGCTCTACAACAGAAACGTTTCTTACAGTAGCATTTATTTCTGAATGAAGGATTGGATATTTGCATTACACCACTCATAATCTTTTATTATTATTATTATTATTTTTTGCATCTCTCTTCTAATTATTTCTCTTTCTGATTTTGTAATGAAAAAGAAAAAAAAGTCCAATTTCAATCCTATTTTTTACTGTACAAATATTGTTCTATTTTTGTTTGTTGACCAGCCGCCTTTGGCGACTAGCCGGTTCGCCAATCTTAAAGTATCCGACCATGTTAAAATCACAGTAATTGACCACAAGGGTGATTTTTTTTAAATAGTCTTATTATTTCTTGTAGTTCAGACTTTTATCTTCCCAAAAATATTTATCTTTTATTCGAAAAGGAAGACCTGACCCATCATCCAGGGTCTCATATTTTTCAGCTGAAATTTGTCTTTAGCTTTCATTTTCTCAAAACTTTCATTTCCAAAAAAATTATCAACCCTTAACATGATAGCTCAAAAACTAATATAGGTATTTACATAAAAATTTCAGCTAGTTTTTTAAAATAATATGGGTAATGAAATGAACCAAAAATTTTATTGTTGATGAAATATGTTTTCATTTATCGGTGTTTTTAGAATAATCGAGTTGTAAATTTACATTAAAAATGCATATATGCGAATATTTTTACCCATAACTTATTTGCATCTCAAAGTTTTTATTAGCTTTTGGCTCGTTTCATTCATCATTGTATTCTATAACTTGTGTACGCAGAAAAATAGGATTGCTGCGTTGCAATCTTGTGCAGAGTGTTCACCGTTTTGGTTCAATTTCACTAAAATTTACTACACAGTAAAGTAAGTGAAATTATTCCAGATTTTTTATTCCATAACTTTGGCATTGTTACAGTCAGCCATTTAAAGTTTTAAAACGTTCTTATTTAGGCATCTTGTGAAGGTAATATAGAATTTCTAGGGTCTTTTGATAGCATCCCATTAGAACATGCACGTGAGACCCTGGTATTAGTCCGTCACACGTTGTCCGTAAGGAGACATTTCCGTTCACAAAGTTTGCAACAATTCTTTGAATTCAATTTGTTGCATTATCCTAATCTCTCACTTTTGAATAATATTGATTCTCTAATTTTCTCTAAAACTGTCTTGCCGATAAATGATCACGCACTTCCTTTAAAAGTGATTAAACATAGAAAATATATTTATTTTTAATATAGTTGAAGAGACACTTTTTTGAAAACTAAGATGGGGCAAAATTATTTGTGCTATAAAATTTTCGGAAGTTACAGCAAAAACCGATAGAATTTTATTAGAATTTTAATTAAAATTTCTAACCTATAGAAATGATTCCCCTTAAACTTTCTTGCACATTCTCTAATAAAACTATTACCTCAGAGAAAGACTTACATATCATTTACGGACAACAGCTCCGAAATAATTTCTAGCTTGAATGTAGTCTCCTTACTGAATTTGTTGTGTCCCCTTGGCGATTTATTTGGCGGTTAATCCATAGTGATTAAACGCAGTAAATAGATCCGAAAATATTTTTTATACTTTAAATGATTTTACTATGCTTATAACCTAGGCGTAAGTGCAAACCATTTGTTGTCGAATTTTCATCGGAATCGGATGAGCGATACAGCAGTGCTTAAAATCCATACAGATAAACATTCATTTATGTTTATATAGATATATATATAATCTTCATGCCACATGTAAATTTGTCATCTGTTCTCCATAAATTTTCGGCACTAAAGCGGTAAATTCATGCAGGTCCAACGATAGTTCAATGATTCTTTTGATAGCTACCTGTATGATTTATAGACACAAATTTTGACAGAAGCTACAGCAAAATGAGTTTTTTATAGTCTTGTGACTTAGCAAAATTCCATATGCGTTAGAATAGATTTGAATCGATTAAGATAATTTGTTCATGATGTGTTTAAATTAAAGATACGATTGTTGAGAAGTTAAATTGTTTTGAATGAAAATACATGCAGAAAAACAGGGAAATAATTCTTCTCTTATGCTTCTGTTTTTTTTTACCCGGCTTCATTTTAAAACAATATTTTTTGACTGTTAGATCAGTTTTTATTGACTTAAGAAAAATTCTTGATATGTACAACACACTCTAGAATATCAACGACTTTTACGTCCGAATAAGCAAATATTTCATTTTTAGATTCTCTAATTAAATAGTCTTGTTAACAATAATAAATTCTAGCAAACTTAAGCACTACTAAATTCCCCATGTCGAAGAACTGTGGATAATGAAATGCATGTTTCTAACCAGCACGGAAATGTGCAAAGTGGTCTGTGAGCTAAGAGAGACGGAAGAGAGTTGACTCTAAATGGAGAAGAAACATCTGAAAGATGTACAAACAAAGTATCTTGTAAAAATACACCGGGCAAGCCTCATTCAATCGACTATTATATTACGCTGATGTCAAACATTTAATAGAGGTTGTTTCTTAATAGGCATAAGACCTCCAATTACGAAATGAAAATAATAAAAATTATTCCTTAAGCAATCTGTTAAATTATTCTCACTTTAGATCTCTAAAGACATTTCTATTCCCAAATGTCACTGCTTAATTGCCTATTTTAGTTTTCTTTAACTGACATTTTTATATAGTACCTGGCTCGTTGTTGCCGCCAAAAAAAATTTTTTTTTTCGAAATATCGTTTGGAATTTGAAATAGTAATCTTGTTTAAATAAGAATGATATTTATTTTCTTGTCGGCAATGAATACATTCATTGAAATGGAAGGATATATAAAGGAGAAGCATAAATAGTATTTATTCGATTTTTATTATTCTATTCTACAAACAAATATTCATTTTTATGTATTAGATTTGCGTATTCTTTTAGAATCGTGAAACTTGGTGTTCTTTCAGAATGGTGATGAAAGAAACTACTTATTGGATCTCGTGATTCGTTTCATATTCGTTCCGAATTTTCAAGTTTGATATCAGAAAATGTGAGTAAAATATTTTCTTTTAAAATTGATTAAACATAGAAAATATATTTATACCATTAAATCTTTAATATAGTTGAAAAGACAATTTTTTTGAAAACTAAGATGATGAAAAATTAGTTGTAATCTAATATTTTCGGAAGTTACTCCAAAAAACGCTAAAATTTTATAATTGTTTAGCTAAAATTTAAAACTTATAGGATTGGTTCCCCAAAAACTTTCTCGCTCGCTTTCTAATGAAACTATTACCTCAGAGAAAGACTGACATTGCATTTACTTACAACAGCTGCGAAATATTAACTCTATCTTGAATGTAGCATCTTTACTGAATTTGTGTCTTCTTGACGAGTTATTTGGGGGTTAATCCATGGTTAATAAATGCGGTAAATAGATCTGAAAATATTTTTCATACTTTAGATGATTGTATTGTGCCTATAACATGTTTCAAGTTTCTTGGTGGCCTCATGGAAATAGGGAACAGGATACGTAGTGTCATGAAAAGTCCTCAAAAAGGGCTTAGATTTGAAAACCATTTTTAAGCACCTTAAAGGTGCTTAGTCTTCGATGAAAGGTTCTTAAAAGTGCTTCATTTTCTCGATAAGTGCACAGAAGATATTCTTTTTTGTTTTAGGATGAGATATTCCGTTTTGTTTCCATTAAATAGATAACAATAATAAATATTTGTTTGCTGTATATAGCAAGAAAGAAAACTGACGAAAGGGAAGCATTCGGTGAAGGGATCAAAGAGTTTTAACCATTTAAAGATAACGGGTAATGAATTTTTTTCCCCTCGTTTTCTCAACATTAGGCTCCGCATTGAAGTGTTGGAATGGTTATTCCGAAAGAGCGAAATACAAAATATTCCAAACGGGTGGCAACTCAAAAATCGTTTTGAATGTAGTGTTCTAAATAGTTCTCTTACAAAAGATGACTTAAAATTTATCTAATGATAGCTTTTTTTTCCCCTTTTTATTATCCTTTTCTGTTTGTGTCAAACTCAAAAAGACATCATTTGTTTTACAATAGAAAACATTCAGCAAATATAAAAATACAGAAATAAATACTAAATTTTTTTAAAATGATCATTTAAAATTAATTAAAAAAATTTCAATAAAAATGATGCATTATAATAAAACTGAAAATAACCTTGGATTAGAAAATCCGCAGGTTTACATATGCTTGCATGTATAAAAGTTCTTCATTTTTTTGGTTATGTTGCTTAAAAAGTGCTTAATTTGTGCAGCACTTTCTCACTATGCACCTTGCATAAACGAATCTATATAAATAAAATTGAATGTTAGTCTGTATGTCTCTTATGCGCTGCCGCTCCACTCATCCGATCGCGATAAAACGCTGACTACTTATTTCTTGCATTTACGCGAAAGTTATAGGTATAGTAAAATTATCTAATAAATAAAAAAAAATTGTATCTATTTACCGCATCTATTAACCAAGGATTAATGAATTTTTGTCTGTTTGTACCTTATGCTCTGCTGTTCCTCTCATCCGATGGCGATAAAACTTTGGCAACTTATTACTTGCACTTTAAATGAGCGGAGTGAACCGAAAAAAATCCATGTTTTTCACATAAAGTTTGTACATAAATCCCTGTTTTTCACATAATGTCTGGATGCGTACAATGAAATTTATCTGTTTTTACTGAAGGCGGAGAAACAAATAAATAAACAAACAAAAAATACTGTCTACCTTAAAGCTCTTGAATAATAAAGTAAGAAAAAATAGAATAAATACTATCTACACTTCTCCTTTATATTTAAATCAATTTCAATGAATGTATTCATTTCCGATACGAAAATAAATATTGTTCTTTCTATCATTTCTAATTAAACAAGACAGTCATTTCAAATTCCAAGCGATATTTCCAAAATTATTTCTTCTGCCGCAGCAATGCGCCGGGTTCCAGTTAGTATTCTAATAAATATGGTTTGCATAAGTAATGTTCTCGTATGGCTCATTCGACTTTATTCTTTTTGAAATGATCAAATATCGAAACAGAATCTTTTTCATTCCTGCCTACATTCCAATTCAAAATGATTGCTCCTTCTGAAATTTTGAAAAATCAAGTCTTCCCCTCCACCATCACCTTCTTTTTTGTCCCAGTTTCTCCTTTAAATTCCTCTTCTGCTGCTGCGGGGATTCTATATCCGTCTCCTTCTGACGTCAGAAGGGGTTCTGTACTTTTGTTCTCTCCCCCGTTCGTGCGATAAGGCCCTTGTGTTCCACAAATTTAAAATACTCGCCGCTCTTAAGTGTCGTTCGATAAAGGTGCCTCTTGTTCAAGGTGAAGCCGCCGCTCTTCCTGAAGAACAAGAAGATCCAAAAGTATCTGCACCAGCTATCGACTGCCCTATTTGTTTCCGGGGCCCAGTTTTAACCCCTCCGGTTTCTTTAAGGTATCCGACTAAGGTAAAAACACTAGTTTTGGACCACATTGGCGATATTTTTATTATTGTTATTTCTTCTAATTCAGGCTTTTCTCTTTCCAAATCAGATTGTGCTTTCTAGGAAAAAGAAGGCTCGACCTATTATCCAGGGTCACATATTTTTTCGGCTAAGATGTGTCTTTCACTTCAATTTTAATTTTCATAAAAATTCTCCACCTTTAACATGATATTTCATAAACTAATAGAGGTATTTACATTAACATTTCATCGTGTGAATAGGGCAATGAAATGAACCAAACGTTTTAGTGTTGGTGAAACACATTTTCATTTATTGGTGTTTTTAGAAAAATTAAGTTGTGAATTTATCGAAGAAATATATATATATGTATAATTTTACCCGTAACTTCTTTGCAACTCAAAATTTTTCTTAGATTTTGGTTCCTTTCTTTCATCATTATATTCTATAACTAGCGTACAAAGAAAAATGGGATTGCTGCATTACAGTTTTGTGTAGAGTGTTAACCGTTTCGGTTCAATTTCATTAAAATTTACTTCAAATGTTCCTATTTCTCACAATATATTATATTTTCAAATAATTTGGTTTGTAATTATAGTATTTATAATTGACAATACATCTAAAAATCACCAATAGTTTTTAAAAAATCCAATTTTGCAAAATTTTTCCTCTGAACGTTGTCGGTTACCTTAACAATGTGATATTTGGTAATTTTGCAGAGAAACTGTATGGATTTTTTTTATTACTGTTACAAGATCTGTTTTTTAGTTTATTCAGTCGGCGATAGATTTGCGACCGTATCCGTAAATGCCACAGACCGTCCGTGTGGGACTTGAAGAATATAATCTTTCGTTTAATAAAAATAATCTAATTTGGGCTCAGTTCTGTACTTTTTTTTTCTGAAATAGAGACAAACAGACAAAATGCATCCATCTTCGAACCATAATAAGTTACATTTCATTAAACAGCATGTTCATTCGTGGCCCATTTCTTCCATAAGAAGTGTCGATGTGAAACTGACTCGTCTTCGCATTGGCCATACCCCTTTTACTCATAAACACCTATTGTTCGGTGGGTGAGCACCTACATGCCCTTCATGTAATGTTGCACATATCCTAGCTGAATGCCCAAACTTTAATTCTCATCGCATGACATATTTCAACTCAACTTCACTTATTTTGCGAGAATGAGTGGGAGAACCTCTCCATCAGCTTATTTTTAACTTTTTAAGGCCTTATCACATGGCAAAATATCGCCAGCGCTTTCCGCCAGCAAACGACAACGAAAGTGACGTCACTTCAAAGTTTCACATGATTGGTTAAATGTCGTTAGTGGACAATATTTCCGACGGAATTTTCTAGCTGGTTCGAAAAAGTTATCGATTATGAAACTTGCTTGACCGGTTTTTGAGGGTAGAAACGGAAAAATGCTGACGAAATTTCACCGTGTGATAAGGCCTTTAAAGGCGAGTGGATTTTATCATTTTATACAGCTGTTCTTTAACAAAACTTGCTTTGTCTGACTGATCTCTCGTTTTGATGGCTGCTGTTTGACCGACTTGGTTTTTTAATATACCTTAAATATTTTTTCTTGATTGGTACCATTCCAAACCATAGGATTGGCGCAGTATAGCCTATTATACAGGCGCAGTATAGCCTATTATACAGGCGCAGTAGAGCCTATTATACAGGCGCAGTAGAGCCTATATAGCTCTTGCGCCATTAAAATTAAGTTAACCAATCAACCATCTTCGAACCAATCAGACATAAAAAAAGAAGTATAAAACTTCTTTTCTAAATCGAACAAAACATGACCTTTCCAGCTTATTTTCATTTATGGCCTGCTTTTAATTTAGTGACATTAACGTCCCGTTTTCTGAAAAATAAAATAAAATAATTGTTCTTCAAGTTTTCGGGGCCCAGTTTTAATCCCTCTTGTTTGTTTGAACAACGTGATATCCGGTAATTTTGCTGAGAAACTCTATAGATTTTTTTTTTTTTATACTGGTACAAGATCTGTTCTTTAGTTTATTCAGTCAGTGATATCATTTTTTTGTTTTTGTTTTTAGAATTTTGTTTGAGAACTTTTTTATATTTTTTTCTTATAAGAGACAGTTTTAAATTTATCCAAGTTCTGTGGTATTTCAATAGATCTGACATTAGATGTTTCGCGTTAATGACTAGTTATTTGAGGAACAATGTTACTATTCAGTGGCATCCTTATAGTGGATTCTTTAGAATTACCAGTAAGGATGTTCAACAGAACGTCGGAGCAAGATTTAAAGAATATAATCTTTCGCTTGATAAAAATAATGTAACTTTGGAGCAGTTTTGCATTTTTATTTCCGAAACAGAGACAATCAGACAAAAACTTATTAATCTTCGAATCAATCAGACATATATATATATATAAAGCTTCCTTCCTAAATTAAACAAAACATGACCTTCCCAGCTTATTTTCATTTGTAACCTGCTTTTAATTTAGTTACATTAACGTCCCGTTCTGAAGCAACACTAGGGCTATTTTTGGGATGGACTTCGTAATTTTGAACCACGGTCAGATGACGAGGACGACACCTGAAATGGCACCACCCTCTCCACACCACACCAGCGGGAGGACGTTTGGCCTGACAGATTTAACGTGCAAGAGACCCCCTCACACGACGGATCTTCGGTGGAATCAAGTCTCGAACCTGAAAGCCTCCGGTTCCGAAGCCGAGACCTTACCACCAGGCCACCGCGGCTCTTACGGCCGAAGATTTCTCCTCAAGAGTAAAATGATCTTTTGCTTGTAATAAATAGTGAAGCCATTTCAAGCTCCAAATGGTTCAAAATATTGTTCTTTCAAAACAACCTTCATTTCATTTCTCTTCTTGTGCTGTTATTCACTTCTCATCCTGTGATGGAAGAAACGTCTTGAAACGGCGTACTGGCATAAGGGTAGCGCGTCTTCTCCGTGATCTGGGCTTCCCGGGTTCGAGTCCCTGTTAGGGCGTTTTTGTTCCTCCTCTGTTCTATCTGTGAGTATTGTGAATGTGCCGTCCTGTAAAAAGGGGTTGTTCTAGTGAATGTGAAGCATGAAGTAGCCAATTCATACTCTTGGCCTCTTTGGCGCCTCTGAAAAAAACAAGGTGTGCTCATTTAGACTTAAAATCGCTGACAGCGATTAGAGGGCTTGTCAATGACAAATGCCATTTGGAAACAACAATGACAAATACATAAGCATTTATTTCGCTCAATGGCACCAATTTGTGCCCATTGTGCATTTTGACAATTCCAACAGGACAATGTTACAGCTCACACGTCGAGAATTGTTGCTAAGGGAATCAAAAAACGAACATCTGACTTAAAGCACTTTTATTGGTCACCTGTATTTCCATATATGAACATTGTTGAACATAAATGAATTATCTATATCTCAGGATATACTTTAAATGTGAATTAAATTGTCAATGACAAGTGCCATTGTAAACAACAACAACAACAGTTTATTCTACGTGAATATAGTTCGTCAACGGATTCTGAGACGACCCGTTTTCGACCATTCCATTTCATTAAGGGGTGAGAAACAGAACGATGAGTGTATTTCCGGTATTCATCTTTGACCTTGGATTTCCCCAGTTAGATACTTTTCAGTTCAACTTTTTTTTTTTTTACTTGCATGCTAATCTTAAAATATTGCATAAAGTATTCCATCTATACAAATAAAAATGAATGCTTGTCCGTATGTCTCTTATGTACTTCCGTCCCACTCAACCGATTCCGATGAAACTGCGACAACATATTGCTTGCACTCACGCGAGCGTAATAAGCACAATACAATCATCTAAAGTTGAAAATATATTTTCAGACCTATTTACTGCATCTATTAACTATGGATTCACCGCCAAATAACTCGCTAAGGAGACGCAACAGATTCAGTAAAGATGTTAAATTCGAGCCAGACGTTTATATTTGGTAGCTCTTGTACGAAAATGCAATGCAAGTCGTTCTCTGAGGTAATAGTTTTATTAGAGAGCGTGCGAGAAAGTTTTAGGGAGACCAATCATATAGTTGTGAAATTTTAATTAAACAATAATTTTTCGCGTTTTTTGCAGTCACTTCCGAAACTATTATAGTGCAAATAGTCTTGCACCATCATAGTTTTCAAAAAATTATCTTTTCAACTACATTAAACATTTTGTGGTATAAATATATTTTCTATTTTGAATCCATTTTAAAAGAAAATAATTCAATGACGTTTTTTTACATTAAACTTGAGAATTCTGGACGAATATTAAACGAATTATGAGATACAACAAATAGTTTCTTTCATTAACATTCTGAGAGAACACCAAGCTTTACAATTCTAAAAGAACACTCAAATCTAATATATGCAAATAAACATTTGTTTGTAGAATAGAGTGCGATTTATGCTTCTCCTTTATATAACCTTCCATTTCAATGAATGTATTTATTGCCGACATGAAAATAAATATCATTCTTAATTAAACAAGATAACTATATCAAATTCCAAACGATGTTTGCTAGATTATCTCTTCTGCGGCAGCAACGCGTCCGGCACCAGATAGTAACATATAAAAACAAGAAGCATTTTAATATAAGAAAGATCATTGTTATTTTTTAAAAAAGTAATTACGACATTTTATGAACAGAAATTTTTCATTTATTCTTCCTAATTTAACGTTTATGTTCCTTACATTAAATGAAAATTGCTTTGAAATACTTTACTGCGCATTTCAATTTTTTTTCCTTCTGTGTTATTAATTTTATGTAATGTTTACGTCTCATAAAAATGTTGGCTCGGAATAGATCCCTTGATTTTTGGGTTTGAAACCTCGTAACATAGCCACTAGACAAAAGCAATTGCTCCTGTCTTGTAGATGTTATTTAGCTTATGAACTTACCACCACAATATTCCCCCTCTAGTGAGTTTGATGTGAGACAAACGCTGTCATCGCACAAAGTGTTTTTGGCGGGCGACGAACGCTTGTTATGGCTACTTTTGTTACCGGTTGAGGGCGCTACGAAGGTTGCGTTTGAAAATTCAGTGTCCAAATTCACCAATGTGGTAGGTTGGTGTTTGCTCGGAATAGAACTCAGGACAAGAAGCCTCATAACGTAGCCACTAGACAAAAGCAATTGCTCCTGCCTTGTAGATGTTATCTGGCTTATGACTTTGCCACCACAATTTCATTGTTAAATGTGAGCATCTCTTCCTTTCACCCCTATTTTGTGGAATTAAACCCATCCTAACGCATGCGCAAAAGCTCGGAGGGCTCTACAATCCGTTGTCAAACATTAGTGTTTCCACTTTCTCGTATGCAGGGGTCAGAAATCATTGAAAAAATTCGATTTTCGGTTGTTGAGAAAAATTCGCATTTTTAACGACTGCCGCTAAATTCATGGAATGATGTCTGAAGCAGTAATTCAAAAAACAAAATAAAAATTTGTTTGCGATTTGCAGCGCAAAATGTGAGATTTCTTTTCCAATGTTGAAGGAAATTCTTCGGCGAGAAATCTATTTATCTCTTCCTCCGACTTGAAAAATAACTGCATTTATTTTACTCCACCGGACTAGATTCGCACCGAGTTAAGAGATTCATTATATTGTTGGACTAGCCGCCTTTGGCTACCAGCTGGTTCGGCATGAGTAATGCGTTCTAAAATCTTCAATTAAATCACATATTCATTAGCCTTGAAGTAATTCCAGGCTTTGATTGGCCTGAAATTAATATTTTCTTTAAGATGATGGACGGAAAGCTCTAAAAGAACACGTCTTCCTAATAATATTCTTTAATTTTATAAATCAGTCAGTTTTAATTATTGATTTAGAAGACTGATTGATGTATCAACATTTATTTAAAATATTAATAAAACTATTTTGTAAAATATAACTCACGGAGCAAAGTATGAAGAAATCTAAAACTCATTATTCATCAATGCTTTGTTTGACTCAAGCTACATAAAATGTAACTATTTACTTCATTTAGATCAAATTAATAGTATTAAACAATATATATGCCAATTAATAATATTTTACAAATTGGCCATTTGACCGAAATTTGAGCTCATATCCTGTATAAATAAAGATAATTTATTGCACTAATGATTTAAATATTGCAAACGATCATAGAATCCTATGCCTTGCATTTTTTAAAGAAAATATCACATTTTATATTTATTTTATTTTATCCTGTCACGTGCTGAAAGTTACATTTCTTTAGATTTAATTTGCGATGATAGTTTTTTTTTATTTGAACTTCCGTCATTGTTTTCTTTTATTTTATCCAGTCACGTGGTAAAAAAACATGGTTAAAATGTTTCTTTAAAAATTCGTTAAAAATAGAAACATAAGTTATACATTAAAACACTGATACCATTAGAAAGCTAATTTTTTTATCTTTAAATTGATATAAAAATGATGTTTGTACGATCATATTTTCGGAAGTCATTGTTGAAAAACGTCGAAATTTCGCTTAAATTTTAATTAATTCAAATTCTAATTAAAAATTCGAAAAAAGGGCTCAGAGGTGCACAATCCCAACCTCCAAGGTATATTTATACCAAATTTGGTAGCTGTAGGTCTAACGGTCTGGCCTGTAGAGCACCAACAGACACATTGAGCTTTATTATAAGTATAGATGACACAGGATGTTAAAATATTCAGCGAAATTCGGCTATTATTGAATCAATGAACATGAAGCTTGTTGTTTTTAAAAAATGGGCAAGGGTTTCATCAAAGAAATAAGAAAAGTCAAGTCGCTTGTCAAAAAAAAATGTGGTTTGTATTAAATGGTCATTTTTCAGTTTATGAATTTCGAATGCATATTCTGATGGTGATTAGGTGTATGCCGAAAGTGGCGTGACACCGGTGAAAAGCTTAAAATTAAAATTAAAAAAAATAGAGTTTAAATAACTGTCAAAAGACTCGCTATTCAAGCATAACTTTCCTATGCTTATGAACAAGATGCAAAAGAAGCTCAAGGCAGCGCCAAAAAAGATATTGAAATAAAATAAAGAGGCTGCAGTCAATAGAAAAAGGGAAGAAGGTTTAAAGGGTTCGAGCGGAAGAGCCCACGTAATATTCCACAGTAAAAGTATCATTGAAACACAATTAGTACACGATAAAATGTGTCAAAAACAGGCAGTTCCACTTTGAAGACAGAAAAATAAGAATAAAATAAAAATTAAAGTATAGAGGGAAAGACAGAATAAGAAAAATAAATAAATGGAAAAATAAGGTATAAAAAATAAGATATAAATAAATAAAATATAAATAAGTAAATAATAAATAAAATATGAATATATAAACCTGAAAAATAAATAATATAGATTGGGTCAGCCTAAGTGAGAGTCCATGATCCGGAACAAAAAGTTGGATAAAGAGTTTTTTTTGCCATTTTTTTTTCTTTTACTCACAGAATATTGTCCGCTTTTAGTAGTGCTTGACTTTCTCTGCGCTTACTTTGAAGAAAGGTAATAATTAAGTCCGTTTAAAGTTTGAACCTGGTAAAAAAAAAATATTTACATTTCCGAATGCATATGACTAACAAACATCGAATGAGCATATTAATAAGTTATAGAATTCACAAAAGTTAAAACTTTTGCCCAGAGTCAAATAATCCGAAAGCCAATCATTGCCTGGGCAAAAGTTGGCGAACCTCTATGGATGAACGTGCCACTTATTATTTTTTTTTTTCTAAAGAAATGTCTACTGATGTATAGACGTGCCGTCACATAATTCTGACTTGTAATTATTGAGAAAACAGTAAAACTAAATACTAACAACTGAAAACTCTTTATTTACTACGAAAAAATACATTTTCTTCTGTAAATGCTTTAGTTATGCGTTACATTCAAGAGAAAGCAACATCAGTGTCACGTGAATCCACGATCTTTGAAGAAGCCAGTAACAACTCAACTCGGCTTTGGATTTAAGAACTTGAGAAAAATGCGAGAAGCGTTGTAAACAACAGCTAAAAATGATTCAGATCTGGCTCATAACGTAAATGCAGACATTTAAATTTAATTTGTAAATAGAATAACTTGTCTTGTCGTACAAATAAATGTTATGTTTGTTTTCAAGGAGAGTAGTTAGTTTCAATCACAGTAAAAGAACACGTGTACCATAGACGAGTACACGGTAATCAGTGTGACTTCTGTTGTTGCAGATTAGACGACAAATAACTTATTATAGGATTGCAAGATGTTACTTTTGGCAGAAAGCAATGCTGAATGGGCGTCATCTACGAAACGGTTTCTAAGCGAGTCTTTATTGTTATTCATCCCTGAAAATAATGACTCGCAATAGTATGTGTCCAATTTTTTCAAACAATTAAATGAATCTGGAATCGAATTGCATGTTACCGAAATTTCGTTACTGGTATTTTTACTTATGTTGCTCGTTAATTTTTCTGTTCCAATCCATACCAACTTTTTTCCTTATTTCAACAAATTTTTGAATCCATATGGAACTTGAATGGAAATCAATCCGTTGAACTTCAAATTCTTCCTTTTACAAGCAATTTGATTGGAACAAGTCAAGCTTGTCAAATGAAGTCACATGCAAACCTAAATGCAATTGATCCACAGCGGGCCTAAAATGTGTCGTGTACCATTGGTTTGGCATCCCAGAAGTTCTAGAACTTTAGAGCATAAATAAATAAATAAATAAAAACCACGAAGTTTTTTTTAAGGTAATATAATTTTTTTATTCCATTCAATTTATAAAGACCACTAACTTGAAAACATTGAAATTAAAACCAATTATTAGTTTAAATTCAGAACTTTAGTTCTAGAATCGTTTGCATGTTTTCAATTTCACTTTGAGATGTTTGGCATTGGCCAATCAACTCAAAAGTGAACTCGTTCACTGCCACTACCCTCTCCTGATATCAGGCCCATCTATCTAATGAGATGACCCCTTCTTTTGCTATCTTTTATCTGCAATAGAGAAGGTGCCATCTAATAACGCAGATGGTTTGGTCCTAGAAAAGATGGCAATACACAGTTATCTCGCAGTTGGCAGTCACCGTGTTAAAAGATTTTCCAAATTTTGTGTATTTAAAATACATTAACAAAGCTTTATTGATTTTTTTTTACAATTTTTATTTGAAAAATTTAATTCAAAATTTTATATGCTATATGTAGCAATCTTGAGAATAATTCTCATTCAAAAGCTTCGTTATTCCCTTTTGTTGCAATACTTGTTATTTGAAATTTGCTTTGATAAAGATTTAATTAAAATCAATATAAAAAGAATCCGATTGCGGAACATGGGAACTTTTCCTTCATCCGTCCTTTAAAACTTAATTCGGAAAAATTTCACTTTGCCTTCTCTTCTATTTTTACATAGTGCAATTTTAAGGTATCTGACTACATTAAAAACAACTGGTTATCGAACACAATGACGAAGCTATGTTTGTTGTTATTTCTTGTAGTTCAGATATTCCTCTTTTCAAAACAGTTTATTTTTTCTAAGAAAAGGAAGGCCTGACCTATCATCCAGGGTCACTTATTTTTCAGCTAAAATTGTCTCTAATTTCTCAAAACTTTTATTTTCATAAAATTTCTCCACCATTAACACGATATCTGAAAACCTAATAAAGGTATTTGCATTAAAAAAAATTCAACGTGTGCTTTAAATAATATGGGCGATGAAATGAACCAAAAGTTTTATCCTTGGTGAAATACTTTTTACTTTTATAGGTGTTTGTAGAAAAACCAAGTTGTGAATTTATGGAAAAAATGCATATATACTTATATTTTTACTCATAAACTTCTTTGCATCTCAAGATTTTTCTTAGATTGTGGTTCATTTCAATCATCATTATATTTTATAATTTAAGTACAAAGAAAAATAGGATTGTTGCACTACGATTTTGCTTAGAGTGTTAACCGTTTGGATTAAATTTCATTAAAATTTCGAATAATTTTGTTGTATTTTTAGTACTTTGTATTATAATTACAATATATCTAAAAACCACAGTTTTCAGTAGTTTTTAAAAATACAACCTTTTAAATATTTTCCTTCGAACGTAGTCAGATAACCTTAAGCTTTATTTTTGAAATTTTTTTCTTGTTTTATATGGATAAATAAAAACACTGATATAAAATGCAATGAAAAACATCTGAATCCATTAGAATCAAAATATGTAATTTCAAAAAACTGCTACTAGGCAAAATTTTTTTAAACGAAGCTTAAAACAAATTATATATATATATATATATATATATAAATTTACAATTCTTATTTTTTTATATTATTTTTGATAGGATGTTGCGTCAGTAATCTCGGAGCTCGGTAACAAACTTGGCGACCAAACAGAAATTACTAAAAAAAATTAATTAATTAATTAATATTTTAAAACATCTGCATTAACATCGAGTGCCATCCACTACAAGTTTTGAAACTGTATTTGTATTCGAGTGGATGAATAACAAGTATTTTATTAACGAGTGAAAATTTGAACTTCTATATAAATAAAAATTGATGTTAGCCTGTATGTCTCTTATGTCTTCCCGTTCATCCGATTAGGATAAAATTTGGTCAGCTTATTGCTTACACTTACGGGATGATTATAGGCACAATGCAATTATCTAATTTTTTTTAATAAATTCAGATCTTAACCACATCTATTTACTGAGAATTCATCTCCAAATAGCTCTCCGAAGAGACACAATAGATTCAGTAGAAATGCTAAATCCAAGATAAAAATTAATATTGTATAACTAATGTACGCAAATGCCATGCAAGTCATTCTTAGAAGTAAGAACTTTATTACAGATTATGCGAGAAAATTTTCCGGAGACCAATCCAGGAATTTTTTAATTTTAATTAAATTTTAGATTTTTTCGCAGTAACTTCTAAAAAATATTGTAGTGCAAATCATTTTGCACCATCTTAATTTTCAAAAAATTATCTTGTCCAACTATATGAAAGATTCTATGGAATAAATATATTTTCTATATTTAATCAGTTTTAATAGAAACTACTTTAATCCCATTTTCTAAAATTAAACTTGAGAATTCTGAACGAATATGAAACGAGTCACGTGGTACAATAAATAGTTTCTTTCATTACCGTTCAGAAAGAACACCAAGTTTTACAATTCTAAAAGAAGACACAAATCTAATAGATAAAAAAAGGACATTTGTTTGTTCGTGTTTTATATACTGTCAAACCGTTCGTCCCATTTCGATAAAAACAGTGCCAAATTACTGATTGATAGCTCTTAATATTATTTTTTTTCGGCGGCAGCCATGCGCCGGGTACCAGCTAGAGATATATAAATAAATACGTATAGGAAGATTTTGAACTAATAGTAAGAATTGAAGAACAATGAATTAAAATCACGTGGTCTGAATAAATAGCAATAATTCAGCGCAGAAGAGGATAAATCGTCAAAATGCAGGTTCGGATGATAAATCTTTTTTTCTTTCTGGAACATATTCTTGATGAATTTCGGTCAGAATCTCAGTCAGATGAAGAAAAAAAGACCCTATGAAAATAAACAAATTTGCTTCGAAAATAAAATTTTATTCCAGGGAAATAGGATAAATTTAAAATAAAATGTTGAGTAATGGTATCAATTATTTCAGAATTTAGTAGAATGATTTCAGTACTATTTTGCTTGACATAACGTTGTGCCTGTAACTTCAATTGTATTACCAAATTAATCTGTCTTGAAGTGCGGCAAAAACCTCAAATTTCACCTACACTTAACCGCAAAAGTATGTACTAGAGTAGAAATTAATGGGAGAAGAAAGAATTTTCTGTCATCTTGTCTAAATATAGAGTTATCTATACTTATAATAAAGCTCAATGTGTGTGTTTGTGTTGGCGCTCTACAGGCCAGACCGTTAGACATACTGCTACCAAATTTGGTATACATATACCTTGGAGATCGGGAATGTGCACCTCCGAGCCCTTTTTCGAATTTTTAAATTAGAATTTGAATTAATTAAAAATTAAGCGAAATTTCAGCATTTTTCTGCTATAATTTCCGAAAATATTATCGCACAAACATGATTTTTACATCAAGTTAAAGATTTAAAAAATTAACTTTCTAATGGTATCAGTGTTTTAACATATAACTTAAACTTCCATTTTATACGAATTGTTAAAGAAATGTTTAAATCATATTTTCAACAATATATTTCGGATAAAACAATAAAATTTATCAAAGGGAAAAAATTAGGTTTTATCACCATGTTGCCATCATTTTGAACGAAGTTTAAATTTTAAAAAAATCAACTATAACTGCAAAATAAATCTGAAGAAATGTATCTTTCAGCACGTTACTGGATAAAATAAAATAAATATAAAATGTGATATTTTCTTTAAACAATGTAAGGCAAAGGATTCTATGATCGTTTGCAATATTTAAATCATTAATTCAATAAATTATCTTTATTTATACAGGATTGAATTTATGCAGGATATGCATTCAAATTCCTTTCCAATGGCCAATTTGTAAAATATTATTAATAGGCATATATATTGTTTAATACTATTGATTTGATCTAAATGAAGTAAATAATTACATTTTATGTAGCTTGAGTCAAACAATGCATTTATGAATAGATTTCTTCATACTTTGCTCTGTGAGCCACATTTTACAAAATATTTTTATTAATATTTTAAATAAAAGTTGTTACATCAATCAGTCTCCTAAATCAATAATTAAAACTGACTGATTTATAGAATTAAAGAATATTATTAGGAAAACGTGTTCTTTTAGAACTTTCGGTCCATCATCTTAAAGAAAATATTAATTTCAGGCCAATCAATGCCCGGAATTACTTCAAGGCTAATGAATATGTGATTTAATTGAAAATTTTATAGCGCATTACTCATGGCGAACCAGCTGGTCTCCAAAGGCGGCTAGTAATAGATAAAACGAATGTATGGATATGAAATGATTCTATATAAAGTTTAATTTTCCTTTGTTTCGTGAATATTCACTAAGGTCTCTGCTCGTTTCAAATGCTCCTTCAGCTTAGAATTTTTAATTATTTTTCTGTATTATTACACGGCTTTTTACGACTTTTTGTGAATTTGTTAAGGATATATGCTTTTCTTACAGATTTTTCTCTCTCTGTCTCTTTTATTATTATCATCTTATTTTATTATTTTCAGTCTCTTTTTTATTTACTATTAGAACTAAGCGATTATTTTTCATTCTCTAAAAAAAAAAAAACTATAGTTTATTTTGATGTAAGCTTCGCTATGATGGGAATCATAGTTTTTGGTGCAGATATTTTTGAAGTTTTAAAAGAATTTTTTTAAATTTATACCATTAAATGCCAATTTTCAAACAGTTTTGACATTTATTTCAAATATTGGCATCCTATTACTAATTTCGAATCGTCTTAAGCCCAGAAATATGGTTAAAGTATATCTACACCATGTTTTTCTAAAAAAGTGCTCTAAATGTGTTCGGATACCTCAATTCGAATAGCCCAGCCTTTGTTTCACGTGACAGGGTGGGATCAAATTTTAATGAGAAATAAAACTACAATGGTTCGACAGATGGCATATGTCCAAAAAAAGAAAGAGTCACTTTCGACTATTTCACTTTCGAAGATTAAATTCCTAATCCAGAAATTAAAATAAGAAGGTACCATCTACTGATAATTCAAATAATATCTGGACATTCCAAAGATTTGGAAGATGGCAGGAAAATAAATGCATTTGTGGAGAAATGGGTACGGTTTACCACTATTTATTGGAATATATGGAGGTCTCAGAGTGAAGGAAAAACCTGAAGATTGTAAATAAGGATTTGAGAGCAGTACTGATGGTACCAGGTTATCTCAAAGTCCCGAAGGATATGATGTCAAAGATTGACAGAAATTTTTCTAAAGTATGCCAACACCATGTTTTTCTAAAAAAATTGTTCCGAGTGTGTTCGGATACCTTAAAACTTCCTTTTACCTGGATATAAAAAGAGAGCAAATAATTAGATTACCGAGAAGAAACTCGAGGTCCATTAAACTTTTGGGCCCCTGAGTAATGTCTGAATGTCTGTGTGATGTTTGGAAACGAAACAAAGAGACACTCTCCACTGCAGAATTCCACCTTGACATTCTTCAGAATCATTTTAGGCATATTTCAAAGCAAATAATTAGATAACCGAGACGAAACAAAAAAGA
>JAPMOQ010024889.1:1390228-1419082 GCA_026543055.1 Argiope trifasciata | reverse complement strand
ACAGGATTTATGGTGGTCAACTGCTGAATAAGTAGTGTCCAACCTTACATGGACCGATCCATCAGACTTCTTGTATACAGCCGACCACCTCGCCACCACTGAACGTAGCAGTATCGACAGGATTTGCTGTGGTCGACTGCTGAATAAGTATTGTCCAACCTTATATGGACCAATCCGTCAAACTAATATTCCTTTTGGGGTGGTCAATAGCTATCTCTGTCCCCACCTGCACACTCTCAAACGGTTAGAGGGAAACTGTCCATCTTTGACATCATGCCCTTCAGGGTATTGAGATGACCCGGTACCATCAGTACTGTACTCAAATCATTATTGACAACTTATTACTTGCACTTATTTGTTTCTGTTGATGATGGAAAAAATAATGGGCGAGTTACGGGAAGCAGCGCAGAATCGTAAGCAACAAATACATTTCAAGGTGTAGTTATTGTGGTGAAAAGTATTCCAGATTTGAAAAAAAAAACTCTGATTCTGCAATTTTCTAAAACTGGTGATCGCATTTTATGTATGTGGTCTGTGGTAAAGGGGATTGGAATAAGTTCGTTCTTAACTAGAAACTGTAACCACGTATTTATAACAGGAAGTAGAAATATATCAGATGCAGATTGCCAATCGGAAACGCTTATCCCATAAAATGTTTGTTTAATTTTGAGGTATCCAATTACGTTAAAAACACTAGTTATCGACCACATTGGCGTTTTAAAATTATTGTTATTTCTGTAGTTTCATGTAAGGAAGAGGCTATTTCGCAGTGCGAGTAGATGATGTGACCTGAAATAGAATCCGTCCCTCAATCACGCTTGCGCTTTTTACCGAAAATGGACTCAGTCTGGTTCTTCCCCAGTTCTGAAATCGAAACTTTGCTCCCAGATCACTACGACCTTATAGAAATTATCAAGCAAAGCCTTTAGTTTTGAGCTTATGTTGTACTAGCTGGTACCCATGACTCTGTTCGAGTTTAAATTTTGATGTATATGTACGAAAAACTATCAAATAATGACAAATAAAAAAATTAAACCTAAAAACGATACATTTAAAAGCTTAAGCGTATACGAAAAATATATAGCATAAATACAATCTAACAGCAAAAACATATAACGAACGTAAAAACAATTTATTTGCATTGTATACTCAAAATAAAACAAAACAGAGAATCAAGTCCATTCACATCCATTTTATTTATGGATCGAGAGGGAGATAGCTACAACAGTATTATACACATCCTTTTTTAAACTTTTCATTTAAATGATAACAAATTTGCCAACAATTACGCTTGAACTTTTGACGATAGTTGGCGTAACGCACGTGTCTGACTTTCCAACGCCAGTTGGGGTAAAGCAGTGCAGTTTAGAAGTTTTTTATTTCCTTTATTCCGTTTTCTTTTCATTTAAAAGTACTTCAGAATAAATCCGAAGGATCGATTCATTAACAACAATCTGATTTTAAATACATCAAACACAAAGAAAATAAATAGAATCGTTTGAAATAATCATTCGAAATTCTGCTAAGCCTAACCTCATTTCTGTTTGGGGAGCCTTACTCATCTTTGGCGGGATTTGTTCTCAGCGTTTTGGCGCGAAAGTTAGTTCGTAATGAATAAAAAATGAACCACTCAATAAACCGGACTAGAAAGTAGCATAAGTTCTTTCTATTCCTGACTCTAATCTATGTTTGGGCTAAATTTCATCCAACTCCGTTCAGTCGTTCTGATGGGATTGGGTAACAAACATCCATCTATCCAAACTTTCAGATTTATAATATTAGTATCGAAACCACAAGCCAAATTTCATCTATCCAAATCGTTGACAGAGCGATAGAACTCTTAGAAATGTCACCCCTAATTGAGAGGAATATTCAAACCGATAATGGCGCCCACTACCGAAGCAGCATACTCCTCAACTCCAGACGAAGGGAGAACTGGAAATCTGGGGAGAAGGAATCTGGTCCTGCACACGGCAAATACGGCGAAGAACAGAACCACCTGCGAAAACAATCGAATCAAAATGTGCACCTGAAAAACATCTGCAGAAACATAATAAATCGTGTTCTTTCCGAAGAAAGCATTTTCATGAATGTCACGAATTCGTTTTCATGTGACATTTAGATTGAATTAAGATCTAAAACAGAAAGCCAACTTGTTGTTATTTTCATAATACTAGCTAGTCCTGGGGCGTTGCTGCCACCGAAAAAAAATAATATTAAGTGCAATCCATCCATAATTTGGTGATGTTTTATCGAAATAGGATGAACGGTACGACAGCATAAAAAATACGAACAAACAAATATTCATTTTTTATACGTTAGATTTGTGTATTCTTCTAGAATTATAAAACTTGGTGTTCTATCAGAACGGTAATGAAAGAAACTGTTTATTGTGTCTCATGACTCGTTTCATATTCGTTCTGAATTCTCAAGTATGATTTTAGAAAATGTGATTAAAATATTTTATATTAAAACTGATTAAACATAAAAAAATATTTGTATGCCATAAAATCGTTAATATAGTTGAAAAGATAATTTTTTGAAATTTAAGATGGTGCAAAATTATTTGTACCACAATATTTTTGGTGGCTATTGCGAAAAACGTTAAAGTTTAATTAAAATTAAAAACCTCCAGAGTCGCTCTCCCCAAAACTTTCTTGCCTAAACTGTAATAAAGTTTTTACCTCTGAAAATGACTTGCATGACATTTGGGTACTATAGCTACCAAATATTAACCTTTAACTTGGATTCAACATTTCTACATAATCTATTGTCTCCTCGGAGATTTATTTGGAGATCAATCTTTGGTAAATAAAGGCAATTGAGATGAGATTTTTTTAAAATTTTAGATAATTATACTATTATGATAACCATTCCGTAAGTGTAAGTAATAAGCTAACCAAATTTCATTGCGATCATATGAGCGGTTTAAGAAGGAAGAGGAGACGTACAGACAAATATTCATTTTTATTTTATATAGATTTAATGCATTTATTTTATTTCTTACAAGAAGCTTATTTATCGAATTAATGATGTAGAGTTTGCAAACGATCATAGAAACCTTTGTCTTGTATTTATTTTTTAGAAAACATAACATTTAATATTTATTTAATTTCATCCAATTAGTGCTGAAAGTTACATTTAAATAAAAAATTAATTTGCAATAATAATTGATTTAATTTTTAATTTGAACTTCTGTCAATATGATGGCAACACTTTAATAAAAGCTATTTTTTTACCCATTGCTGGTTTATCATTTTTCGTTTGTTGTACAATTATATTGTTTTATCCGAAATTTATTGTTGGAAAAACACGGTTAAAATATTTCTTTCGAAATTCGTTAAAAATAGAAGTTTAAGTTATATGTTTAAATACTGATACCATTAGAAAACTAATTTTTTAAAATCTTTAACTTGGTATGAAAATCAATTCTGTAGTATAATATTTTCGAAAGATGTGGCAAAAAAACGTCGAAATTTTACTTTATTTTTAAATAATTAAAATTCGAAAAAAGAGCTCCGAGATGCACATTCCCTACTCCCCCCCCCCCCCCCCCAGTATGCATGTGTGCCAAATTTGGTAGCTGTAGGTCCAACGGTCTGGCTTGTAGAGCGCCAACACATTGAGTTTTATTATAAACAATCTCGTGCAGATTACATTTTATTGTTTTCTCCGAAATATATTGTTGAAAAATATGGTTAAAATATTTCTTTAAGAATTAGCTAAAAATAGAATCTTAAGTTATATGTTAAAACACTCGTACCATTAGAAAGCTGATTTCTTTCGTCTTTAACTATGTAAAAATAATCTTTGAGCGATAATATTTTCGTAAGTTATAGAGGAAAAACGTAGAAATTTCGCTTGAATTTTAATTAATTCAAATTCGAATTAAAAATTCGAAAAAAGGACTGCGAGGTGTACATTCCCGACTTCCAAGGTATACATGTTCCAAATTCCGTAGCTGTAGGTCCAACGGTTTGACCTGTAGAGCGCCAACACACACACATTGAGCTTTATTGTAAGTATAGATATAGATTGTTGTAATGCGTACCGTATTTCATTTTTCTGTCACTTGATGTTTTTTTTTAAGTCTTATTTACACATAAATTATTTCAAAAATATTTTTTGGGGTCAAATCTAGAGGTTTTTACGATTATATAACATTCTATTTTCTTATTTTTAGTATACAAAGGTTTAAAAAAAGTCCGCTTTGTTTTACTGCTGGCGTATATTTTGCGAGCAATCTGGGAAGAGGAAGCACAGAAAACTATTTATTTCCCGGAGACTCAACCCCAAAAAGTTGCCGACCAGTTCGCCGCTGAGCAAATAAAAAACACCCATCCAGGGGAGGTCGGAGAACGGGCGGAGGGGTCGGCGACGATTCGGTAAACACTAGAAGGTGTTAATAATGGAAAACCCTCTTCAAACGAGGCAGAAGATCTTTATGGCCTGGCGGATGGAAGAGTAGCGGTAGGCAAAGTCCTGCCTAACATCCATCAGAGAGGATTCTATTTTGGGGGGTGCCTGCACGAGCCTATTTCCGGTCGAAACACTTGAGGACGGTGACGTGCGGAACATTGTTGCACGGCAGAAGGATCCTCGGAATTAATCCATCGATGCAATTTCTGTCTTAACTTTGTTGGGTTGTATTTTTAGGATGGACAAAGAGCCTCGTCTTGTATGACATCCTTTGTGTGTGCGTGGGAGGAGGTATCTCTCCAGGAAGGCAGATGGTGAAGTTTTCCGACCGGGAATATTTGCATGAGGTGGCATGTTTGGGAAACAGCTGATGGCCTTGAATTCGAACAGAAAACTGCGAAATTCGAAAGATATGCGGTTCGAAACATCTCTTTGCTCTGATGCTGCTTTTTTGGGGGGAAATCTTTCTGTGGGAAATTTTTTAATTGTAAATAATACATTTTTCTCTCTCATGGTGAGGAATAGATAAAGTTGCGTTATATAATTGTCCTGTTGAAACATTTTGAGGCCCCTTTACGGTAAACAAAAAAGTAGCGAGTAAACTTATTTCAGTTATAACTTCATTTTAATATTTACTTTGGAATACCATTATCTATTAAGTGGCAATTCCTAATGCATTTGCAGTTTTATTTTTTAATGCCTGGTACTGCCACAGAAGAAATAATCTGGGAAATATTGTTTGGAATTTGAAATAACTGTCTTGTTTAATTAGGAATGATACAAAGGATAGCATTTATCTTCGTATCGGAAATGAATACATTCATTGAAATTGGGTGATATATAAAGGAGAAGAGTCAATAATACTTCTTTCTTTTTTTTTTTCTTTGTGATTCAAGAGCTTTAGGGTAGGCAGTATTTTTTGTATCTTATTTTCCGATCTTCAACAGAAACATTAGTAATATTGCCGCATAGAAACGAAGCATTGCCGAATCTGTCATAGCTGAATGGTTTTAAGGCTGGACTCGTAGTCAGGAGATCATGGGTTCGAGTCCCCGAAGACTTAAAGTTTGTTTTTCTTTTACTTCATGTTCCAGAAGATTCTCGACCTTTCTTTCATTTGCCAGATAAGTGCTCTGAACTTTTCTCACTGTCTCCAGAAAGGTATTCAGGAACTTTCCCTGCCTATATGAAAGCTGAAGATCTCTCAGTCACAGTGTTCTTAGTTCAGCTAATAAATTGATTTAATTTCCTCTGTCATCTTTGGTTTTATCTACGTGACAATATTGTGTTAATAGGATAGAGGAACTTAGTCAAAAAAAAATTAACAACTTTGAGTGGAAAGGCATGCCACAACTTGAAGATACTTTTGTGTCAAAATCGCCAAAGGCGTGCCACTTATATTAGCAGGTAATTTTCGCATGAGTAAAAACGTTGTCGATTGATATTGTTTGTCAAAACATAATTCACAAAAGCACAGTCTTAGCTCGAAAATGAATGCAATCGAATATGTTTTAAGGTCTCACAACGAATTAGAGTGAACTATTTTAGCAAGTACTCCTTCCATTTTTTGAGAATCAGACTCTCAAGCATCCAGCATAGAATTGGATAGAGTTGGATGAGCGTTACGGCAGCGCATAAGATACATACAGACAACCATTTATTTTTATTTATACACATTACATATTTGAGGATTTTACATAAATAAGTGAGCAATAAAAGCCAAGTTAAAAGGATAACAATGGAATCAAAATAAATAAAATACAAAGAGAATACGGCCGTTTTCAAGGATCAGCCTCAGGCAGGGAGTCAAAAAGATAATTAGATAATTTTACTGTGCCTATAACCTTCGCATGAGTGAAAGCAATATGTTGTCGAAGTTTTATCGTAATCGGATAAGTCATACGAGAGCGCATAAGAGACATAAGACAAACATTCCTTTTTATTTATATAGTATTAGATTCAATTCAGTATCATACTTTCAAATGAAACGCGCAAAAAGAAAAGGGCATCCATAATAATAATAAAAAATCCAAATACTATATCTAAATTTAACATTTTTTGTAAATTAAAATATTTGGTTGAATAAGTGGTTAAAATGATGCTGATCTTTATAACGAAATTTTTCAATTCATGTAGGAGCAATTGGGATCTGTGGTAAAATTATATATGGGTTTCGGGACCAAAGCGTTTCTAGTTCAAAACTCGATTTTATCAATTTACTCTGAGACTAGGATATTGCAGAGACTATATTAGCATGTTTTGTCGTAAAACTTATGTATTCATTTGTTTCCCATTAACTTTATCGATAATGAAACTCCTAAAAAGTCCCGAAGTTAATTTCCGTCGGTTATCACAACAAAATTTATTCCATCTTTCGTTCAGCGTAGTTCATTGAATACCCTGTGTGCGTGCTTTTTCCAAAAGAAATGCTCGCGCAGATGATCTAGCGGAGCAGGGAGGTTTCCTGAGGACGCTCAAAAGATGTTCGAACGTACGTGTGTTTACACAACGGCTAAGATGGATACTGTTTTTAGATATTAAACCTTCAAAAGCTAAAGCTGTCGGTGAGACTCTTTAAAGGGGGCAAGGGACTTTCCGCAAGTCAGGAGTTTCAATACTCTGAGATATCTGCATTTAAATTACCTTTAGAATAAAAGGGGTGGACCGAGATAACCTGGTTGGTAGAGCATCAGTCTCGTAACCGAAAGGTCGCAGGTTCTGTCCTCGTCTTGTCCAAAGACCGCCGTGCTGGCTAATGGCAGATGGGGCACGTTAAATAGGTTGTAACTGCGAAGTCCTCCAAGTTCCCATAACAAAACGATACCTCTGAGGGTACTGAATCAGGGATGAGTCAGTCTCTGATTTGGATCTCAATTCTGACTTGCGGATGAACGAATGAGTGTATGAATGAATTTAACAGCCCCCTAAAAAGGGCTGTGTCGTGTGTGTTCGAGCAAAAACGTCCTTTCACCTGAACGGCGCTCGTTCACAACGAAAGGCGCACACCTCTGCCTTAATCCGAACAGCTCTGCTAATCGGGCTTGGTATGACCAAGTGGCATTAGACAACAACAACATAAAGGGGGTTAAATGTGACTGCCATTTATTTATAAGACAGCTGTAAAACTACCCTATCAATGTCAAAACTGCCCGTTTAGCTTTCGCCCACCGATATATTTTCGTTGCATTTTTTTTTTTTTTTTTGTAAAACCAATTTATTTACTTATGATTATTGATATCTTTTCCATGTACATCGGAGAGAAAATTTCCTTGGTCATCTGTAAGCTATTCTATGGTAAGGACTTAAAAGAGTTAGAAAAGGGACTTCCAGTTATAAGAAAATCACAACTCTAAATGCTATTTGCTTAAAAATTTAATAAAAACTAAAAGAAACTACCCTTAAAATTTTATAAAGACATGCTGAGTACTGCTACCATCAAGCGTCTCCCATGCATCGTTACTATAAAAGCCTTATCACACGGCAAAATATCGTCGGCACTTTCCGTCAGCAAACGACAACGAAAGTGAAGTCACTTGTGTGATGTCACTTCAAAGTTTCACATGATTCGTTGAATTTCGTTTGCGGACAATATTTCCGAAGGCATTTTCTAGCTGGTTAGAAAGAGCTGTCGATCATGAAACTTGCTTGACCGTTTGCTTGAGGGTAGAAACGGAAAAGTGCTGACGAAATTTCACGGTGTGATAAGGCCTTAACGAACATTTTACAGTGAACTTTTTATTCTCGTGCATTGGGGCAATATAAATTTATTGAATAAAAATATTCGAAAGACAATTTAACAAATCCATTTATTGTGACCATATTTTAAAGATGTTTCTATAAATGGTATTACTAAAGAATACGTGGTATATCATTGAATATCGCTCATGATTTTAGACAGAACTAGCTGGTACGTGGATCGTTGATGAGGCAGAAGAAATAATTTTTTAAATATTGTTAGGAATTTAAAATAGTTATCTTCTTTAATTAATAATGATAGGAAGAATGACATTTATTTTCTTGTCGGCAGTGAATACATTCACTGAAATGGAAGGATATATAAAGAAGAGATATAAATAGTATTTATTCTGTTTTCATTATTCTATTCTACAAATAAATATTCATTTTTATGGTTTAGATTTGTGCGTTCTTTTAGAATTGTAAAACTTGGTGTTCTTTCAGAATGGTAATAAAAGCAACTACTTATTGTATCTCGTGATTCTTTTCATATTCGTGCAGCATTCTCAAGTTTATTGTTAAAAATGTGATTAAAATATTTTCTTTTAAAATTGATTTAATATAGAAAATATATTTATATCATAAAATCTCTAATATAGTTGAAAAGATAATTTTTTTAAAACTAAGATGGTGCAAAACTATTTGTTCTATAATATTTTAGCAAGTTACTGCAAAAAAACTGTCAAATTTAATTAAATGTTGTTAATTTGAAACCTATTGGGTTGGTCTCCCTAAAACCTTCTCACACATTCACTAATAAAACTATTACCTCAGAGAAAAACTTACATTGCATTTACATGCAATAGTTCCGAAATATTAACGTCTAGCTTGAATGTAGCATCTTTACTGAATCTGCTACGTCTCCTTGGCGAGTTATTTGGAGATTAATCCATGTTTAATAGGTGAGGTAAGTTTATCTGAGAATATTTTTTATACTTTAGATGATTGTATTATGCCTATAATCATTCTGTAACTGCAAGTAATAAGTAGTCAAAGTTTTATCGGAATCTGATGAGCGGTACGGCAGTGCTTAAGGGACATATGGACAAACATTCATTTTTATTTATATAGATAATTAAAAAGACTTAGATTAGACATAGATTATAAAATGGAAATAAAAGTATTCCCGATTTATAACCTTTGGACACAACTGTCATTCATATTGAGAATATTTGTCCATGCACGAGATTACTTTGAAAATCCCGGTTTCATAAAACATGATTCGGCCGAGTGAGATCACAGAATCAAATCTGAAACCGCCAAAGAATATCTTTATGCGCCCAGGCAGATGAAAATTTGAGAGCCAATCCAGGGCTGTATGGCGAAAGCGCCCTATCAAATTCTTGCAGTTTTCACTCTGATCATTCAAAACTACAAGGATTCGGTTGCGTCTTCTAAAAGACCGGAATTTCGATAGTGATCCTGCGCATTTTTAAAATTGTTTTCATAATTATGCACGTTACTTAGCGATGCCCTCTACCCTTGAAGGTAACATTCCACCACCGTTTTTGCTGGAAAATTTTGATTTTACGCTACGACTCTGAAATGAATTAAAGTCCGATTCACAGTTAAACGCAAAAAGTAGGATGTAACCGTAACTGATTCCTCGCCCTCTATCAGCCGTTGTCATGAACAATCAGCCCATGTCTTGGAAGCGAGTGTAAAGCATGATGTAATCCCCGAGTATTATTTTAATGCTATATGTTAAATGTTATTGTCCTAAATAGTTTTGTCCCCTTGTAAATCATGTCCTTTAATTTCATTGAATGTATTTTTAACTAAATTGGCATGATTTATTGATTTTAATAGTCTACTCTAACATAGTTAAAATTTTGGCGCCCTTTCGGTCACAAGGATAAGAAACATTTGACTCTGACTAGAGTATATATGAAAAGAAAGCATTACAAAATAACTTCGAATTACAGATATTACATCTGAAATTTTTGATTCTTGGCTTTTTTTAATACTATAGGCAATCAGAAATGTTTAGGTTATCGACGTAATTTTGGTAATCAACTATTTTTAGGTAATCGAAAATTCTAGACTTTTAATACTGTATATTTAATAATAGGAATCAGAATATTTTAGGTTTTTATAGGTGATCAGAAGTTTTTAGGTTTTTATAGGTGATCAGAAATTTTTAGTTAATTTAAATTTAATCCAGGATTTTTAGGTAATCAAAACTTTAGGTTTTTAATACTATAGGTTATCAAAAAATTTTAGGCAATCGACGATTTTTAGGTAATTGAAAATTTTAGATTTTTAATACTATAGGTAATCAGAAATTTTAAAATAATTTTGAGGTAATCGACGACTTTTTTTACGTAATACGAAAGTTTAGGTTTTTAATACTATAAGTAATCAGAAATTTTTAGGTAATTTTAAGGTAATTGACGATTTTTAGGTAATCGAAAATGTTAGGTTTTTAATATTATAGGTAATCAGAAATTTTTGATTTTACGCTACAAATCTGAAATGAATCAAAGTTCGATTCACAGTCAAACGCAAAAAGAAGGATAAGAAACATTTGTCTCTGACTAGGGTATATGTGAAATGAAAACGGAGAAAACATTACAAAATAACCTCGAATTACAACAGATATTATCTCTGAAATTTTTGATTCTTGGCTGCTTTTAGTACTATAGGTAATCGGCGTAATTTACATAATCGATGATTTTTAGGGAATCAAAAAGTTTAGATTTTCAAAACTATAGGTAATTAGAAATTTTAAGATAATTTTGAGGCAATCGATAATTTTTTTAGGTAATAGGAAATTTTAGGTTTTTAAAACTTTAGATAATTAGAAATTTTAAGATAATTTTGAGGTAATCGACGATTTTTTTTGGTAATAGGAAATTTTATGTTTTTAATACATAGGTAGTCAGAAATCTTTAGGTAATTTGAAGGTAATCAACGATTTTCAGGTAATCGAAAATTTTAGGTTTTTAATACTATAGGTAATCAGAAATTGTTAAGTAAATTTTTATGTTTTAATAGATAATCAGAAATTGTTATGTAAATTTTTATGTTTTTATAGGTAATCAGAAATTTTTAATTAATTTCAGAGTTGTAGCGCAAAATTAAAGTCCAATTCACAGTCAAACACAAAAAGAAGGTTAAGAAAGAGAAGAAACATTTGACTCTGACTAGGGTATATATGAAATGAAAACGGAAAAAAACATTACAAAATAACCTTGAATTACAATAGACATTATTTCTGCATTTGCCAAGAAATTTGGATCATCGCGTTTCGGAGTTGCAAAAGGAATATTTTTGGAATGATAGTTAGAGTGTCAGCTCAATCAGCTGAGTTGTTGAGATTTGGCATGTGTCACCTTTTGGAATACTCACATTCTAGAACGTTTTTACTGTACTTCTAAAGAAAAAAACTCCATTTGTAAAGTGTTTCTGTTTTTTGTCGCGTATCTTACAATTCAAATAGAATAGTTGTATTAAATGCATTTTTTATTTCAACGGCCATTTATTTCTGTTTTTGGATAAGGATAAATAGATTATTCCAGAAACAGATTATCTTTCTAATGATGCTATTTTTATGATTATGATACTTTCTCTCTTTTGGATTAAAATGTTGAGTATTTTTTCTGAATAATTCGAATACTTCCTCTTTCTATGTTACAAAATGCATTTCAGTTACATTTTAATAGAATTTTTGTCGGATTGTTTTTTTTATGTAAAAACATATTACATAAAAATATTAATTATTACATTACAAAATTCTATTTATTATTCTATAAATTATTACATTATGAATTATTCTAAAATAAAACATATGATAAAAAATTAGACTATTTATTTATATCATGTAAATATCTTTAAACCTTTGCACACAGAAAATTAATTCGATGTGAAACTATTCACCTAGTATAATGGCTCGTTTATAATTCCAAAAAATAAATTAATATATCATTGTTTTAAGTTGAATTTCCTCGAGTTATTAATTTCAGTCTTTTTACCATTCTGTAGGCATTTCTAACAATCAAAATTGAAAAATGAATAAATAAAATGTCAAAAAGATGCACCGCCTTGAATGGTACCTGAGTGGAATCTTTACAGAGCAAAGGTACTTTACAATTAGCTAAATATTAGTATTTGAATTTGAATTTGAATTACACACGACCAAATAAAAAAGTAATATTTTAAAAAAATCGTCCAGCTTAACACCTCAACTTCTGAATATTAGGACTTACATATGTAGATGGTATAGTATGTTATAGTGTGTTTTTTATTAACACAAGGTCCAGCTTTGGACAATCTGCGCCATCCACAAGAATTTTTAAATAATTCCATTATAAAATGTGTAAATGAAAGGAAGATGTATTGCATAAATGTCATAAGTTGAGAAGATCTACGATTTAAAATGATTTGGCACAAGAATAAAAATAAATATCGAAGGTTAAATGCTATGAGAAATACCAATGGCTTTTAAGAAGGCAAAAAGTTTTGAGTGAGGTTTCTCACCCACTAGGTCTCATAAATTTAAAATAGGCGAATGAAAGCGAGTTAAACGATCTGAAGTAAAATTTGGGCATTGAGTAAGTTTTTGAAAGAAAGATATTGCGAAGTATTTTAGGAGGTGTGAAATGTAATGATACATGGAGAAGAAGAACAAACTTGGAACTTTACAATGTATACAAAGAACCTGACATCATAAAATTTATCTCAACCCAAAGACTAAAATGGGCAGGACACTTGATTAGAATGAACGATGACCGAACCACCAAAAAGATCTTCGACGCTAAACCATCTGGAACCCTCAAAAGGGGTAGACCGAGGATCCGGTGGATCGAGTGTCTAGAAACAGATCTAAAAGTTCTCAGAGTTAATAACTGGCGAAGTCTATCCAAGAAGCGGGCAGCCTGGAATTCGATTCTGCGGAAGGCCATGGCCCACCCTGGGCTGAAGCGCCACTGAAGAAGAAGAAGAAGAAGAGTAAGAATATGTGCTATAAAATGGATCACTCCACAGTTCGTACAATGAGGGGCCCATTCACCAAACAACAAATTTCTATGTGTATATCTTGTGTGTCCAATACGCAGACGAATTAATTTTATATCCGCGCCACAGTTCTGTAAGGCATATGTTGATATTAAATTTTAAAAAATCCTGTTGCCATTCTTATTTCTATATAAAAAGTTTTTCAAACTTTAATACATTTCCTGTTATTCTCTTCTCTTTTTTTTTCTAACTTTCTAATTCCTTTCTGATTATTTTTTCGTATAGTTATTATTTTCAGCACTCTAAAAATTAAATAATTTGAAATTTTTAATGGTGGTTCATTAAAATAGGTCAAATCATATTATTGATATCTTGGCAAACCGAAGCCAACAATAAATAGAATGAGAAACAAAATATTTTATTAATAGCTCTATGTAGGAAATGATAATATTGTTGCGGATTTCCAATCCTAATCCGTCGGGTTCGTTTTATCCGTATAGTGGGTGTTATGGTGTGAGTAGATGAGCACACACAATGATCAGTCCTTCAGTAGACGACACAATACAGCGACGTTTATTTTCAGGCCGAAGCACAAAGGCAACAGATATTAACAACACAGTGACGACAATTATTTACAGCAGAAACGAACACACAGCAGCACACAGTAACAAGAGTAGCTCACAAGTAGTAAAAATATCCACAGCACTGGCTATAGTACTCGACGCTGCTTCCTCAACAGACTACAAGGCACACTGCTCATTTCAGCACTTGCTTGGCTCCACCACTTCGTTCGCTATCCTCTGGAGGACTCGTTATCTAACGTCGATTCCGACTACTGTACTCTAAGCTACGACGCAACGCGAGGCATGGAGTTTCAGAAGAGCCCGCTTCAGCTAGAGGCTATCTTCATTCATTGTTGTAAAGTGGGGCATGTTAACATGGATCTTACTGGGTGCCCTGGACTGTGCTGTCTCATAGCTAAACCCAAAGCTTGAAAATGTCGCCCTTATATAGTTCCAGAAGTCGGGGCTAGAAATGTCTGGACCAATCAGGGCGTATCTGGAAGTATCTCGGTTCCTAATGAAGGAATCGAGAAAATTCTCATAAATTTCGAGAATTATCCATCGCCAAGTCGCCAAATGGTCGTCAATCTCTGGGATCATTTCTAAGAGCATCCAGTACAGAATACTGTAAATTATTCTTCCCGGTGATGGAAACAATCATGCTGGAAGGCAGCATCACAGATTCGTAACATTATGCGTGCTTTATAGAAGAAATTTTCTGAAAATTACAATTATTAAGCCTTTGTTCTGAGATTTTCCACCCCATTAAGATAATCAATTAATAATCACGTGATTTGAAGGAACGGAAAATCCCGTTTCAGCTGAAAAGAGAGATATAAGCAGACAATCGATGACTCCCCCCTTCTGCAGACGAAAAGAGTTTTCAGCAGACGATTCTTCCTCCTTTTCGTATCAACCGTCACTTGAATTTGCGAGGAGTAAAAGTTTCATCCATTCTCTGTGTTTTTACTGAATGCAGAATTTTAGAAGCGTTTCATCCCAGTTAAAGCGATTTTCACAAATATTTTTTATTATGATTATCTATATAAATAAAAATGAATGCTTGTCTATATATGTATGCTTTCCTAAATCATTCATCCGATTACGATTAAACTGGGTCAGATTATTGTTGTACACCGACGGTATGGTTATAGATTTAGTACAATTATCTAACATTTAAAAAAATATATTCGAATCTCAATCGCATGTATTTACCAAGAGCTAATTTTCAAATAACTCGCCGAGGATAAAATGGATTCTGTAGAAATGATAAATCCAAGTGAAAGGTTTATATTTGGTAGCTATTCAACACAAATAGCATGCAAGTCATACTCAGAGGTAACAACTCTATGACAGATTTAGCGAGAAAGTTTTGGAGAGACCAATCCTGTTTTTTATTTATTTATTTATTTGATTAAATTTTAGCATTTTTCGCAGTAACGACCAAAAATATTGTAGTACAAATAATTTTGAGCCCTCTTAATTTTCAAAAATTATCTTTTAAACTATACTAACGATTTTATGGTATTAACGTGTTTAAACAATTTTTTTAAAAATATTTTAATCCCATTTTCTAAAATTAAACTTGAGAATTCTGAGCGAATATGAAACGAATCACGAAATACAACCAATAGTTTCTTTCATTACCATTCTGAAGAACACCAAGTTTGATCATTCTAAAACAATACCCAAATCTGATATATAAAAACGAATATTTGTCTGTTCGTGTTTTATGTACTGCAGTACCGTTCATCCCGTTTCGATAAAACATTGCCAAATGATTGATGGATTGCACTTAATATTATTTTTTTTTGGCGGTAGCAACGCGCCGGGTACCAGCTAGTATCTAAATAATAACTATAATTACAGATTTTAATTAAGTTTTAATTTATTGGTCACCTATATTTCCATATAGGAGCATTGTTGAACATAGAAGAATTATCTATATGTCATGATATCTCTTAAATGTTAATTAATTAATTTTTTAAATATTTTATTTAATTTACCCTATAATAACTTCATTCTAAAATGCTCTTTTATTTCCTGATACAATTCTGCCTTTTAATTAATTAATTAATTAATACAACAGAAGGTAAGTGAAATAGTTCCCACACACCGAGTTAAGAGATAAAAATGTGTCGATCTAACACATTCTTTTAAAATATTCTTATAATTCCCTGATCTAATCGACACGTGTAAAGAAATCCCTATTAAAATCTCACAGTACATAATCATGGGAATAAATATTTCACCGGATTTTTCTCTCTTGTGCCGCACTGTGAACGGACGTGTTTTGTCCGCTCTTCTTGAACATAAATTATGCCTCCAGGATGGAATAAAAGTAACTTTTAAAAATTCAAAATGTATTCTCTCACTTCTGCCCTCACTCCGTTTTAATATTTACTCATAAATATATATAAAACGTGTATGTGGACGCAAAATGATGCTGAATTTGTTCATCGCAGTTTGGCACCACTTCGACCTTGCTCGGTCACATCAACAAACTGTTTGATGAGATTTCAAGCGAACGCGTTTGAAAGATGAACGGACAGAATTTTTTATGAGTACGAAGGCCTTATCACACGGCAAAATATCGTCCTCACTTTTCGTCAGCAAACGACAACGAAAGTCATGTCACTTCAAAATTTCACATGATTGGTTGAATTTCGTTTCCAGACAGTATTTCCGTCACTGACATCGGCATTTTCAAACAGGTTAAAAAAAGTGGTCAATGACGAAAAACTTGCTTGACCGGTTGCTTGAGGGTAGGAACGGAAAATTGCTGACGAAAAGTGAGGACAATATTTTGCCGTGGGATAAGGCCTTTACGCTGCCGTATGGCAGGAATGGCGAATCAGTGGCACGATATGTGAATTTGGATGTGACTTCATTTGATAGACTGAATTTGTCCCGATTCTATTGGTTGGAAATCGAAGAATTTGAAATACGATGGATTGATTACTAGTAGTTCAATTAATAATTCAAAAAATTATTGAAGCAATTGAAAAGTTGGAATGGATTGAAACAGAAAGGTTAACAAGTAAAAATGTCAGGAACGAAATTTCGATAACACGGAATTTGATTCGAGACACATTCAACGGTTTGAAGAAGCTGGTTCATGCTATTTTAAACATTTTTTCATGTATGCCTTTCGAGTCATTATTTTCGGGGATGAATAACATGAAAGATTCACTGAAAAACCGTTTGGCTGATGACGCGCATTCAGCACTGCATTCTGCTAAAAGTAACATCTTGCAATCCTAACATAAGTAATTGTCGTCTAACCTGCAACAACAGAAGTCCACACTAATGCAACTTTCATTTGAATGACACTCATAGCCAAAACATCTACAACTGCACCGTTTAAAAACGTATTTTTTCGTAGTAAATAAAGAGTTTTGAGTTGTTAGTATTTAGTTTTATTATCTTCCCAATAATCACAAGTCAGAATTATTTGACGGCAGGTCTATACCTCATTAGACATTTATTTAGAAAAAAAATGTCAGGTTGGTCCATAAAGATTCAGCATCCCTGCTGTATGAGAAATACTTTAAAAAATTGATTACCCCTGCTGTATGGTAAATTTAACAAATTGATTACCCCTGCTGTGTGGGAAATACTTTAACAAATTGATTACCCCTGCTGTATGGGATTTAGTTATATTAGTTTAGTTTAGTTATATTAACGTCCCGTTTTTAAAGCAACACGAGGGCTATTTTGGGACGGACCTCGTAATTTTGAACCACGGTCAGATGATGAGGACGACACCTGAAGTGGCACCCCCCTCTCCACACCACACCAGCGGGAGGACGTTTGGCCTGACAGATTTAACGTGCAAGAGACCCCCTCACACGACGGATCTTCGGTGGAATCGAGTCTCGAACCTGAAACCCTCCGGTTCCGAAGCCGAGACCTTACCACCAGGCCACCGCGGCCCCCCTGCTGTATGGGAAATACTTTAAAAAATTAATTACCCCTGCTGTATGAGAAATTTAAAAAAATGGATTACCCCTGCTGTATGGGAAATACTTTAAAAAATTGATTACCCTGCTGTATGGGAAATTTAAAAAATTGATTACCCCTACTGTATGGGAAATACTTTAAAAAAGTAATTACCTTTGCTATATGGGAAATTTAAAAAATGGATTTCCCCTGCTGTATGGTAAATACTTTAACAAATTGATTACAATGAATCTTTTGCAGTCTCTTCTCACATCCTTCCTTCACTAGGATAAAATATATTCTGTGCGAGAGAAATTCCGAATTGAATTCATGGAGTTCATGAGACAGTTCCTCCTAGAAAGACGGGAAAGTTAGAAGCAAAGGGACGAATAAAAAAAGAAAGAAAGTGAGGAAAGAAAGAAAAGAGCGGGCTCTCTTTTGTTCGGTAATCGCATTTCGAACCTCAGTTCTTTGGAGAACTCTTGTAAAGACTCTCCCTTTTCCGAATCCTCCCCCATGTGACAGTTATTTCCGGCTGTCAGATATTCCCCTCGCTAACGCAACCCATCTTTACTAGACCTTAAAGATCGCAAATGGATGAAAAAGATCCTTGATCCCTGCCATTGAAATTCACGCAAAATCATACGTCATCATGACGTCAGAAATAGAAGTCATGAGTATACGGTATTATTGGGAACATGAGTATATCGTATTATTGAATTGAACTTATCAAATAAGTAATGGTATATTGTATGAATATCTGAAAAAGCTAGATTTGTCAACCAAATCAAATGAATCAGATGCTATTTTTTATGCAAAAACTAAATAAATTATTGGGAACATGAGTATACGGTATTATTAAAGTGAACTTATCAAATAATAATGGTATTTTATATGAATTTCTGAAAAAGCTAGATTTGTCGATAAAATTAAATGAATCAGATGCTATTTTTTATGCAAAAACTAAATAAATTCATTTATAATAGTAAAAATTCTAAACTTTTTTTTATTTATTAAGCCTGAAATTTTGTGATTATTTAGCATCATCCGATAGGGCTGATATCTTCGAATGTGCGATGATGGTGATACATCTTTAAAACTTTCAAAAATGACCTTTTGTTCGATGATAGAGATCTTAACAACAGCGAATTCTTCCACAACGTTTCTTGGGCTGATAACTAACGTTTTTCGATCGTTACAGACAAAACACAATTATTATTTTTTTTAACCTTTAAATAATTTTTAAAAAACACTGGCTCAAAGATAATTATTTCGTATGTATTAGAAAGTATTTTAATCTATATAAATATAAATGAATGTTTGTCTGTATGTCTTTAATGCTTTTCAAAACTGTTCACCCAACGTATTATCTATACCTACGGGATGGTTATAGGGATAGCACAATTATCTCAAATTTAAAAATAAAATTTCGAATTTCAACCGCATCTATTTACCAAGGAACGTCTATTACATCATCTATTTACGTGGAGACTATAGATTCTGTGGAAAGGCTAAATATGAATTAAAGGTTAATATTTTGGAGCTATAGTACGCAAATGACATGCAAGTTATTCTCAGAGGTCATACTTTTATTGCAGATGATGCGAGAAAGTGTTGGGGAGACCAACCATGGCGGATACTTTTAATTAAATTTTAGCGTTTTTCGCAATAACCACCAAAAATATTGTGGCACAAATAACTTTGCACCCTCTTAATTTTCAAAAATTATCTTTTCGACTATACTGAAGATTTTATGGTGTAAAGATATTTTCTATGTTTAATCAATTTTAAAAGAAAATATTTCTATATCACCTTTTATAAGAATATATCACCTTTTCTATAATGAAACTTGAGAATTACGAACGAATATGAAACGAATCACGTGATACATTAAAGAGTTTCTTTCATTACCATTCTGAAAGAACACCCAGTTTTACAATACTAAAAGAATACACAAACTGATATATAAAAACAAATATTTGTTAGTTCGTGTTTTATATACTACCGTACCGTTCATTCTATTTCGATAAAACATTACAAAATGATTGATGGATTGCACTTAATTTTATTCTTTTTCGGCGGCAGCAACGCGGCGGGTACCAGCAAGTTACGAAATAAAATCAGAAGTGAAAATACCGCTTTCAATTAAATGTCCAAAAACTTTTTTTCATGGAAAATGTAAGATTGGTATAAGCTCGCAAATGAATGATTTCTTCCTAGCTGATTTAAATTCTGGATGGCCAGCGATCTTCTGGATTCACTTTTCCTAAACTGCAGTGTGATTGCTTTAGAAGGGTGACTAAATTCGGTAAAATCTGAAACAATTTCTTTTTAGGAGACGTGTTAGTAAAGAAAAAAATTCTTTATGAACGATGACGCATAAGCTATATTTTAAGAAAAGAAAGTTAGAAAAGTAATATATTACATGTTATTTTTTTAGTTGATGCCTATTAATTAGCTTATATACTGGTTGCAATAGAATGACACTATATTGTGCATAATAAGTGAAAGAAATAAAAACAATCTCAGGAGCTAATTTTAAGAAACTGTAGTTAGTAAATCCCATAAAAGGGAAGGTGAATTCGCTATTTCTGGTAGTGGATTTTTTATTAAAAAGGAAAACGGCATTGTGATCTGTGTAGGTTTTGTAGATCTGAGATTTTGCATCACTAAGAGCGTTTGCACAGACATTCGAAATTCTGAGTGACAGCCGAAGTTGCATTCAGCACTTATCTGAATGGTGGAGGCACAACTGAGAATATCGTTCAACTTTTGAATCGCTTGATACCAATGTTAAGATCACCTTTCAGTGGGTTCCATCGCACGTGAATGAGCACGGAAATGAAAGCCATAAGGATACTGCTCAGGTTGGCTGCCTTATTTTCTCAGAAATCGCCAGGACATCAGGCAAGACATCTGTTCTTCTTGGAGGAGGGCCCTCGTGCACCAGCGGTATGCGGAGAGTCGCCCTGGAGTGTTTTAGTTGGGGCTGGCAACTGGCGCCATCAGACAATTCTCGCTAGATTTCGAAGTGGGCACACTCGTGTGCAACTTCATGTGACGAACCGCAAAGTTTACCCCCCCCCCCAGTGTCCAAAATGCAATGCGACTCAAGCTGCTCCTGCCCACATTTTGGCCTGCATCGGTTGCAATACAGGGTAACACTTCTCGAGTCCTGAGGCAGTGCTTCACTGTTTGAAGACGCTCGGGCTCATGGACTTGGTTTGATGTTACTGTCAACCAGGTGGGATAAGACACAACACTAAATCGCACTTTAGCAAATTTTGAAGTTTGAAATGCATCACCGTAAAAGCAATCTGAAAAGTGATTTCCCAATGAATTGTTCAAAATGACATTTCAATTTTCAGCCACATTTCACAGCATCGGACACTCTCATAAAATATGGTAAATATTCAGCTTCCTTGCCCTGAGATTCTGTTGACTACTGTGCCAACGGCCATACCATACTGAAAGGACTGGCTCTCGTCTAATCACTGCAGCTAAGTAGCATCTAGCGCTCTCAGTACCTGGAAGGGTGGACACCTGGGAACAGCGAGTGCTGCTGGCATCTTTTTATAGTTGCAGGGGTATGAAGCAGGATTGTGCTATGTTAATCACTGTAACTTTCCTTGATTCCACACCCGATAATTGGCATTTCCGGTCAGCTACGGCATCAACTATGTGGCATCCCCAAAGTGTTAGGTGCCTCCAGACTGCCAAAAGGGGGACCATTCCATCCCCCCCCACAAATTCCGGTCATCCGGATAAAGAAATACACGTGCTTTTGAAGGAACGAAAGAAACCAAATCCAAGGAACGAAATCGTATCTTCCAAGGGGAAGAGTGCCACCCCTTTTGGATGTTAATCTCTATAGCTGTGATTACACGCCCTGCATCCCTCTGCAGACGAGGCATGAGTTCCCTTTTCGACCCCTATTGCGGTTTAGTGGGTTCCTTTGATGCCTGCCCTTTTTACCGAGAAATTGTCGGTAAACTGTACAGGCATCAAAAGAACCCACTAAACCGCAATAGGAGTCGAAAAGGCTTAGCGTGGCTCGTCTGCGGATGGACGCGCCGTAGGAACTCGGCTTAAGTCCCATTGTGAAGAGCAGTACGAGAGTGGATTATCAGCGGACATTCCCCCTGTAGACCGGAGACCACTAAGGTTTTTCCTGAGCGACTATTGGGTAACAGAAAGCTCGAATGCGCCGATGTGCAAATGGGAGGCGGAATTTTGAGGAAAAATAAAGTACGAGAGTTTCGGAAGATCTCGTCTAACAGGGAGAGAATCCCTCTGTGGCGAAGGGAGAAACTTCTTGAGATAGGGCTTCTAAATAAAGTTCCGACCGAGTGGAATTCTGTGAATTCCGAGAGCTACCCCCTGCAGTAGCCTGAAGCTGTGGTTACACGACTTGTCCATTCGTCAGATGAGCTACGTGCTCCCCCTTGCGGTTTAGTGGGCTTATTTGATGCCCGTTGACTCTACCTACAATTTGTCGGTAAACTGCCCAGGCATCAAAGGACCCAAGGAAACCTCAAGAGGGGTCGATGGGAGGAATGCATCTTCGTCTGCAGACGGATACAGATCGTGTAACCACCGCCTGAAACACATCACCCCGATATCTGTTCCCATGAAGTGGTTTCTCCAAAATGATTCTAGGAACTGTTCCTGTTTGAATCTCAATTGCATTGCAAATATTATCATTTCATTTCATCTAGATGAAAACGAGGGGTTTTATGTACATAAGGCAGTGAATAAAGAGATTGTCTTCAAATGCTACTCCCTTATTTGATCGGACTGGACCGTGTCTCTAAAATGTATTCCATATTTATAAAATTATTATTTATGAGGAGAGGAAAGTACTTACAACATTTCGTTTATGAAAGACTCTTTCCATCAATACTACTTCTCTCAACGGTCTCTCCAAGAGACTGCCCTAATTTTACAAAAAAAAAATTAAATATTTAATTATTTAAAAAGATGAACTTTGTCTTACCAGTAGTCTTTCTGGTGCGAAGGTTTGGGGGGAGGTTTAAGTGGAGAGTACATGCCGTTTCACAATGGAAAAAAATGACGAAGTGTGACCTGAAATTCCCTACATTTTGTATCTAAAACGAGATGCTAATTGAAACAAAACATTGTTATGCTTAAGAAGCACGTACACACTTGAAATTTCGAAAATTGTTCAAAGAATCGAATATTTTTTTTATTGCTTCGAAATGTTCTCTGATCCTTTAACTTTCAAACGATGTTGTCAATATTCGGAATATTTCTCGAGTTATATGCGTTTTTCCTCAGGTACTTTCATTTAAACAGGTAAACTCATTTTATGAAAAATGATATTTTTCTACTTTGTTGCTTTATTTAAACAATCCTTACTCAACAAGAAATGAACCAAATACAATTATTTATACATCAAAATAATCTGCATGAAACAGTGGATGTTTTATATCTAAACTAAAATTATATTTATAGACTCAAATCTTTAATAGCTATTTTAAAGTTAAAATCACCGAAAAAATCTCACTTTTTCTAGTCATGGTTGATAAGGAAATTGTTTCAAATATCTGTATATTTTTATAACTTGATGGATACAAACAATCTAAAGACTCCTTTTAGGTATCATTTCCAACTAGACCTAGGTCATTCAGCAGTCGACCGCAACAAATCCTGTCGATACTGCTATATTCAGTGGTGGCGGGGTGGTCGGCTGTTTGCAAGAAGATGTCATTAACATATGTTTAAACTCATTTCAGTGAGAAAACACCATGTTATGTTAATTATTAATTAATTAACATTTAATGAGCTAATTAACCTATTGTTTGAAAGGTGATACGTACAGACGCTAGATTCTAGTTGTAAAATGGTGCCTAATATGAGTCTTCATGTCGTCTGCCTCCATCAAACTATAAAAATATTTTTTGAAACAATTTTTTCATCAACGAGGAATAGAAAAAGCCACAGTTTTTCTGTAATTTTAAGTAGCTATTAAAAATTTATTTCTATAAATATAACTTCGATGGGGGCACAAAACCTCCCGTTACATACAGATTGTTTTGATGCATAAATAATTGCATTTGGTTCATTGCTTGTTGGATTATGATTGTTTAGTTTATTTTAGTTATATTAACGCCCCGTTTTAAAGCCACAGTAGGGCTATATCTAGATGGACCTCGTCATTTGAACCGCAGTCAGATGACGAGGACGGCACCTGAGCAAGCACCGCTCTCTACACACCACACAACACCACAGGACGTTTGGCTTTCAGAGATTCCCTAACACGATGGTTCTTTGGTGGAATTGAGTCTAGAACCTGAAACCCTTCGATTCCGAAGCCGACTCTTTACCACCAGGCCACCGCGTCCCTTATGGCTGTTTGAATGAAGCAACATAGTGGAATCTCATTCTTCATAAAATGAGTTTTAAAAATCCGAAAGTAGATTTTTTAAATGAAAGTAAAGCTAGAAAAATCCTTATAACTCGAGAAATATTCCAAATATTGACAATATCTTGGTATCGTTTGAACGCTAAAGGAGCAGAGAACATTTCGAAGCAATAAAAAATATTCGATACTTTGAACGATTTTCGAAGTTTCTAGTGTGTTCGTACACTTTAACCCTCTAGTTACCGAATTATGCTCTCATCTACTTTTCCACTTCATTTTTCCACTAGTAATATAGTTTTCTTGCAGAATAATCCCAAGTAACCGTAGAAAACAAATGTAATTAACAGAACTGTCTTAATGAATTTAATATTTAATAAAATATTTTTGAATCCTACTTTTAGCTTATAATAACTTCATGCTATTGTGGGTTACATTCATCGTGTTTTTTAGAATACCATCGGCAAAAACAGTCACATAGTAAAGATATAAGCTAGATTTAATTACCGTCAGTAAATTTAAAACATAATATTTGCTGTATCCTCACCTTGCAGAATCCTTTTCCCCACCACACAGGGATCAATAGCCATGGCAGTGAAAACAAAAACCTGTTTAATTATTATTTTTCTGAAAATGCCAAACGTTTTTCCCAGACACAAACAACATCTTTCAAAATTTCGAACCGTCTTATTTTCGTGCGAAAACACGCCGTAAAAAAAATCGCGCAGTAAAAATAGCGATAACCTTATAAAAATCGATGATAAATCAGCCTTCTTGTTTTCCTCATCCCTTTCTCAAGTGGCCGAAACGTAACCAGGTCATTCAAAAAACACTTTTCTTCGACTAGGATGAAAGAAGAGAAATAAATAAATAAATTTAGGATCTTGAATAGGGAAGAAAGAACAACAAACTGCTGACTGTTGCACAGTCCGCACGAATGCCACTTTCCGCATCCAGATGGAGCCACCATCGACCATCTGCTCCGAATGGGACGGATTGTTCATCACTCGGTAGAGAAGTCGAGTGTACAGTTTGACGAAAACGAAATCGTGCTAGTGGAATATCGGTGTAAAAAGGGAGAGCTACCTGTAGTAGCATTTCATGATTTATTGAGTAAGTGAGATTTCATATTGTTTTTAATGCTGTACACGTGTTTGTTTACTTCAAATTCTTATCAAGCTTTCTTTCTTTTTTTTCCCCTAAAATATTCACATTCACATATTATTAAATCTAATTTTTTTAAATTTGAACATTTAAAATGAAAAGATCAAAGCTAAAATGTTAGCTTAATTAATTAATTTTTATGCGTCAAATATTTTGAAGATAAAAAGAATATCCTAAAGCACAATGTAATATAAAAGTATTAAAGAAAGGAATTTTATTATTCGAAGTGGATAATTCGAATCGAGGGAGTTATATTAAAAATATCATTCATTACTAAAAAGTATAATGTTCTCATTATATAGTAAAAAAAATTAATTTTTAAGATGTTCGTTACAACAGTTTTCTTAAAATCAAATCATTTATTACAGGTGAATACATCTGTAATATTTACTTTTATCAGTATTCTTTGCATATAAAAGCTTAAGAATTTTCAGTAATATTATTGAAGAATTTCATTTTAAATTGTAAAAATTGATCATGAGATTACTCATTCATATGTTGATAACAAATAACTCTACTTCGACTAATTTTCGCTATAAGTCTTCATCAGATCAAATAATTATTAATTATCAAATAATTACTTCTTTGGGCCTTATTTTAAGTTATTTTTAGAGCATATTTAAAAATCCATTTAACTGCTTTAAGCATTTATTTTCAATATTTTGTTTCAAAAATGTTTATTCTCAGCATTTTGGAAACATTTCTTAAGCTGAATCCAAAACTTTTTAAAAATATTAAAATCAATTTTAAGGAAATTTTTATTAATAGATAGAAATTCTTTTAAAAAGAGGAATAAACAATGAAACACACCTGGGATGGGCAGGTGAAGATATTTATTATTTAAATTAAAGGAAAAATAAATCCAAAAAAAGTAAATATTACTTACAATCTTTACAGTAAATTTAAAAACGATTTTTGTATATAATTTGCAACATGGATTTTTCTGTAGTTTTGGCAAGATTTAAAGTCTTTATTAGAATCCGCATTGTTAAGGTATCAGTTTGGTGAGAGCTTCCCAGTACAGGTGAAAATAAATGAAACTTCAAACAGTTTTATTAGAAAACTAGCTAAATTAAAAAAAAAAAAAAAAACTGAAGCAATTTTTTTTTTGTTTGATGTATTGTATGAATTTGAGTTGGGAGGAACCGTCTAATAGCTTTCCTGAAAAACATCTGAAGTAACATACACTTTTATCGCTAATTAATTTATTGAGTGACGATCATAATGTATCTCAGTTAAAAAGGAAAAAGATGTGCTTTCAAGACATTCGTTTAATATATCACTCAAAAATTATTTAGACTCAGTTGAATTTATGAATACATAAATTCACCTTGACTGACCTTGAACTTTCGAGGACAAAAAGAATTTATTTTTTGAATGATTTATCTTTACATGAAGCTGAACTGTTGAAATGGACAAGAGATATCTCTCAAATACAATTTGCCAAATATTGTGTTTATTGCTTAAAATTGTGTTTCGTCGATTTTTTTAAAAATTATTTATAAAATTTACGTCATTCTCGGAATTTCTAGTTTTTGTTGAGTCTGCCATGTGATCCTTGGCGATTTATTCCTGACTTGAGATTAACAATAGACGAAAATCTCTGTTTTAAAACCGTTCTTCTCAACCAATTGAAACAAAAATTTAATACAGAATTGCACTTGTGGTCACAAAATTACATACCAAATTTGATATATGTAAGTTATTGAATTTTTAAGTTATCGCGTCTGTATGTCGTTGAAACTACAGACAATTTGACAGTCAACACCTGATTTGATTTAGCCCAAAATTTGATAAGCCAACTACTCTATAGATATAAAATCTTTGTACCGAATTTTATTCATCTAGCTCTCTTTGTTTTATATTTATCACGTTAGAATATATTCGAACAACTGGACATACAGACTTCTGAGTAGATTTCGTACAAAATTTGAATGACAGCCCTATATCACGTTTCATTAGTCTAGTTCAAAGGGGTTTTGAGTTATCTTTGTCTCAGACGAAGGACATTTTCTAAAAAAATTGTGGGAATTCTAAAATTTGAAAATTTTTCAAAATCTCAGGTTTGAGTTTTTTCGCACTTACAATACTCTGTCTAAACTCCTAATACTAGAAAGTAAAAGTGGTTATGCCTAAGCATTGTTCAGTTAAGAGTAATCAATGAACTTCCATGAAATTGCTGTAAATGTGCTAAATCCTTTTTTTTGTTTTCGCTCACTATTTGTTAATCCTAATTTTTTATAGTTTCAAGGAAATAACTCAAAAACTCGTAATCAAAAATATATAAAAAAAATATTTTTATTGTCAATTTAATATTTAGTAGGTTTTCTATGCTCTGTCATTCCCTATGGTAGTTTGAGTGTCCTGAAATATTAGATACTAGCTGGTACCCGGCGCGTTTCTGCCTCCGAAAAAAAAATATTAAGTGCAATCAATCAATAATTTGCCAATGTTTTATAGAAATAGGATGAACTGTACGACAGCACATGAAATACGAACAAACAAATATATATTTTTATGCATTAGATTTGTGTGTTCTTTTAGGATTGGAAAACTCGGTATTCTTTCAGAATGACAATGAAAGAAACTATATTGTATCTCGTGACTCGTTTCTTATTCGCTCGTAATTCTCAAGTTTGATATTAGAAAATGGGATTAAAATATTATCTTTTAAAATGGATCAAACATAGAAAACATATTTATACCATAAAATCATTAATGTAATTGGAAAAAATGTTTGAAAATTAAGATGATGCAAAATTATTTGTTTAACAATATTTTTGGTAGTTACTGAGAAAAACGATAAAATTTCTTTAAAATTAAAACCCCAGGCTTGATTTCCCCAAAATGTTTTCTCACAACCTGTCTTAAAGTTGTTACCTCTGAGAATGACTTGCATGACATTTGAGAGCTATATTTACAAAATATTAGCCTTTAGCCTGTTGTGTCTCTTCGGCGATTTATTTGGAGATGAATCCTTGGTAAATAGATGCGGTTGAAATACGGATTTTTATTTTTAAGCTTCAGATCACTGTAATATCCCTATAACCATCTTGTAGGTATAAACAATAAACTGAACCAGTTTCATCGCAATCGGATGAACGGTTTAGGAACGCATAAGAGACATGCAGACAAACATTCATTTTTATTTATAGAACTTTAAAATTTTTGAAAGTAAAACATGCTTTTAAATGTTGTAAGGGGTTTTTTTTTTTTTTTTTTTTTTTTTTGCAATAAACATGTGTAATCAGCGAAAACTTTCGCCGTATTTTTTGCATAGTTAGTATTTCTCACTGATTTCATTTATTCATATTCTAATATATTAAGAGGCGAAACTTTATTCAAGTAATAAAATCCTTTAACCTCTTTTAAACTCATTTAACCTCATTTAACCTCTTTTTATTTAAAATACTGACTTCAAAATACTTCAAAAGAAAGCTGAACACTATTGACCCCTCGTGATCCGAAAATAACCAGAAAATTATCGGGGCATTTTCAGTATTGTTCCCACGTGATCATAGTATTTGAGATCACGAGAGGTTAATACCATTGGACATTGTCCGATTCCTCACCGAAAAAATGCCTTATTTTGAACCCTTGCCTGAGAGTGGCCCTTGAAAAAATCTTCAGGCTGGTATCTTTTTCTATTTGTTGTAATTTTGATTCTATTGTATTCCTTTTTATTTTGCTTAT
>JAPMOQ010024889.1:1376866-1390128 GCA_026543055.1 Argiope trifasciata | reverse complement strand
ATGCACCTTCATGGCAGGATCAGGGGTAAAATTCTGCAATCGTGTCAAAGAGGTGAAAGTTGTTTTAAGAAGATTAATAAGAAATGAATTTGCTTCAGCTTTAAAAAAATAACAAACTTTAAAGTAATACTATATCCAGGAGAGAGCTGAAACTTAAGTTATTTTAACATTTTCATTCGCATTTTCCAATTCTTACTATTAGATCACACTCCCCCTATATATGTTGTTCAAATTTTCAATCGTTAATAAAATACTTTTTTATTCATTCACACCAGTTCAAATACATTTTTTAAAACTTGTAGTGGACGACACTCGATGTTAATACAGTATTTTTTTTCCAAATATTAATTAATTCATTACATTTTTCCAGTCATTTCTATTTGGTCGCCAAGTTTGTCGCCGAGCTCTGATATTACTGACGCCACACTCCATCAGAAATAATGTTAAGATATATATAAATAATATGAGAAAATAAGTTGGAATTGAATTTTTTCTTTTTCTTTTTTCTTCTTTTTCTTTCTTTTTTCTTCTTTTCCTTTCTTTTTCTTCTTTTTCTTTTTTCTATCTTTTTCTTTTCTTTCTGTCTTTTTCTTTTCTTTTCTTCCTTTTTTTTCCTTTTTCTTTGCTTCCTTTTTTCTTTTTCTTTCTATCTTTTTCTTTTCTTTTCTTCCTATCTTTTTTTCTTCCTTTTTTTTCTTTCCTACCTTTTTCTTTTTTTTTCTTTTCTTTTCTGATTTGAATTGCATTTTTCTTTTCTTTCTTTACTTTCTCCTTTTTCTTTTCTTTTCTTTCTATCTTTTTCTTTTATTTTCTTCCTATCCTTTTCTTTTCTTTTCTGCCTTTTTCCTTTTTTGTGTGTGTGTGTGCGTTTACCAATTTGAAATCAAGGAGCAAAATTTTACTTTGATTTGAAAAATTTTCTCCGTTTCTCTTCTACGAAGAAGGAAACCGTTATCCGGAACTTTTCCCTTTCAGAAGTCTCAAAACACACACACACGGTTTTTGTCTTCGTGCCATTCACACATTAGGCCGGTTTTCCACGATTTTTCCTACAAAAATAGGATTTCGCGAAGACTGGCGAGTTTGTTAGCAAACATCTTTCTTACATTCTGTTCCTCAAACTCGTCTTTTGACATTTCCTTGAAATGATCTTTGATTTTTGTTTCAATTTAAACTAAACCGTTTTTTTAGAAAACTGGAGATGTACAATTTGATGCAATTTTTAAAAGAATAAAGGTTCTATTTTATATTCCCCTTGCACAATGGTACATTTTATCAATTTACCTTTTTTGAATTTTTAATAATTTTTTTAATTATTAATTATAAATTAATTAATTTTCCCACACGCAAATGAGTAAGGCTTCAGTTTTTTTACCCACAGCAATGCAATTAAGCTTAACATATTTCCGGCCGATTATTTCACAGAATTCTGCTTATTTTCTTAGTGTTTAATGTATTTTTAACTAAACATTGTTAATGAATCGATCTGTTAATGATGAATCTGAGAAAATTTTGTTGGAAACTTCTTGAGACGTTACATAAAGCAAGAAAGATATTCTTTTGTGTCCGTAAGGTTTAAATGCTCAGCGACTCTATTTTTAACCATTTCGCATTCAATGACGTGTCTAAGACGCGCATCGAATGATTGAATTTTTAATCTGCAATTAAGTGAAAAGTATTAAATAATTCAAATTGAAAAAAGTCACTTGAAACGCATCATTATTAAAGGCAATAAAATAATAGTTAATATTCCAATTAGGAAGCTATTAAATTCGTCACTTTATTAGGAAGTTAAGTAAATTCGTAAGTCTTGTGGTTAATACTCATATTTAGAAAAATGCTTCATTTCAGTAAAAAAAAAAATTATATTAATTGCAGTTTAATTAATTCCACTTTCTTTAAAAGCATAAATTCTACGGAAGCCGACAGAAAATTGGAAAGATAAATATTATGTGACGGCTGAAGACCTTCATAATATTATGAGTGAGTTATATGACTATGAAAAAATGAAGCGTTTTTTATGAATATTTTGATGAAGAAGCTATTAAAGTAGGAGCTAAATAGAAATATTTAATTCTTAAAATTTTAACGTGCATTAAGGTATCCGACTATGTTCGAATAAAAATATTTTAAAAATTTGATTTTCTTAAAAACTGTTTAAAACTATAATTTTTAGATGTATTGTAAATTATAATTTAAAATATTATGAATACAAAAAAATATTTAAAACATAATATATTTTAAGAAATAGGAAAAATTGTGGTAAATTTTAAAGAAATTTAACCAAAACAGTTAACTCTCTACACAAAATGGTAATGCAGAAATCCTATTTTTTCTTTGCACGCAAGTTATGGAATGTAATGATGAATGAAATGAACCAAAATCTAAGAAAAATGTTTTGATGCAAAGTTTTGGGTAAAAATATATGTATATATGTAATTTTTTTCCACAAATTCACAACTTAATTTTTCTAAAAACACCTATAAATGAAAAAGTATTTCACCAACAATAAAACTTTTGGTTCATTTCATTGCCCATATGATTTAAAACACACGCTGATATTTGTACGTAAATACCTCTATCAGTTTTTGAGATATTTTGTTAACGGTGAAGAATATTTATGAAAATGAAAGTTTTGAGAAAATTGTATTTAAAGACAAATTTTAGCTGAAAAATATGTGACCCTAGATGATAGGTAAGCCTTTCGTTTCCTAGAAAGCATAAACTGATTTGGAAAGAGGAAATTCTAACTACAAGATTTGAACGTAGCCGGATACCTTAACCAACAGTATAAAATTTAAAAGAAGTTTTCATCGCCAACAGTTCCAAATAGTTTTATTTTATTTTTAAAAGGGCACATTGTGGTGAAAAAAAGAACCCAGCTCGGATTTTATGAATAAATAATTAAAATGCTTAGCTATGCATTAAAAAACAATACATTTTGGAAATTCATATAACTGAAATAGTGCAATGCTTGACATAATTCACTTATTAACCATAGGAACAGATATTTTATTCAGTCGGAATGAATACAACCGTAGTATCGAAAACGTTTATTCAAATTTGCTGTTAAAGCTGTTCGCTTTTATCGCTATCACTTATTCTGACTTCCTTAAAATTAGTTTTATGTTCAAACGCTTGCATAAATGGACACGGATGAATACCTTGTTCCTTAAACCCTCTTCTAAAAACATAATAAACAAGGTTATTTATTTATTAATTTATTTTTTACCTCTTTGCGTTAGTAAATGAAAGTAATAGGAGATCTATGGAGAAAGGAAGCTTTGAAATGAATTCTGCGCATGCGCATGGAGAAGTCAATTCGGTTTCCTCTTCAACGCTTTGCTTAGAATTTGGACAATTAATGCAGGTGATTTAAGAGTTGAAAACTAGATTTTTTAAAAATTTATTTCAATTTTGTTGAAGTAATTATCTTTATTTATTTATTTATTTTATTTTGAAAAATATTTGAAATCCATGGCAAATCAATATTCTTACTAAGTATTTTTGGAACAAATTATTTCTATTTTAGTGCCTATTTGTTTAATTATTGTCATAAACGAATGTGATATCATTTAGGAAAAAAGTGATTTTTAAAAAAAAATCTGCTAGCGAAAAAAAAACATTTTGCTGTTTTTTTTAAGTTTGTTTCGTCCAAGATATCGCATGATAACAGATGCATAGAATTATCGCGTGTGCATGCATAGTATTAAAACTATCTGCTTCAGAAAATCCCATTGCCATCAAGATTTGTGTTGATGTGGTGATATCTTAATAAGCCAGTAACAGCCACTAACCATTGGTGATCGCTTTTGTCTAGTGGATATGTTACGCGGCTGTAAATCGTTATGTCACGAGTTCGATACTTTACGGAATTCAACCCCCACATTGGCACGACATCACAATACAAGCCGCTATATTGAAACTTCAGAATCTTGCATTTATTCAATTTCCAATTCAACTGCAGAGCTGCTTTTTAGGATCGGAGATAAAGCTTTCAATTTATGTTTGGCAGAGGGACAGCATCAATGCGCACCTATTGTGGAAGCTTTATAAGCCAGATAACATCCTCAAGACTGAGTGATCACTTTTAGTCTTGTGGTTATGTTATCTGGCTACGAACTCTAAGATCGCGAGTTCGAACCTAGCTATTACCAATCGGTACATTGGTGACCTAGGACGATAAACAAAGAAAACGCAACCTTCATTCAGCTGTTGTGGTGCCCTCTACCCGAAAAAAAATTAAATAAAAATGGCGATAAATATTCAGCCAATAAAAATAAATGAAGCTGATAAATAATCAACCAAAAAAAAATATGGGTAAGACGAATTTTAAAAAGTCAACAGCCAATAAGATGACTACTAAACGGCACCAAAATATCGTTCGCCTTACTTCTCACTGGAGGGGGAGTATTGTGATGGAAACTTTACCATCCAGATAACATCCTCGAGATAAAGTGATCACCTTTGGTCTTGGGGTCATATTATCTGGCTACCGACCTTAAGATCTCGAGTTCGATCCTAACTATTGCCAATCGCTATGCACTATATTCCTCAAAATTCAGGATCGATGTATGATAAATTTGTTTTCGATCCTGAACAATGTATTGAAACTGAGCTGGCAGGTTTGTATCTAAACACAGTTTGTTTGGTTGAAACGTTGCAGTTATGGAAATTTTCTCAAGTCCTGAAAGATTTTTTTGACTGAAGGGGAAAAGCGAAATATGTGATGCCTGGATCACTTGTTCCCGTTGAATGATAAAAATAACTTTTATTTAAATTATTTTTGAGCTATTGCATTATTGCTCAACGGAAAGAGTAATAATTATCCACTGTTGATTAGAAGATTTTAAAAATTTGATAGCAATACATCTGTATAAGTATAAAGCGCTAATGTACGTGTATGGAAATCGTACTTATTACTTACTAGCCGCCTTTGGTGACCAGCCGATTCGTCAATCTTAAGGCTTATTAAAATTTCAATAACAATATTTTATGTTACTCCTATTTTAATAGCTTCTTCATAAAAATATTTTAAAGCTTCAAATTTTGATAGTCATACAATTCACTCATTATACTGTAAAGGCCTTCAACTATAACGCAATTACTATCTATATAACTATCGCTCTACTATTGTGTCGGCTCCCGTAGAATTTATGCTTTCAGTTAAAGTGGAAATGATTAATCTGCAATTAATATAAAATCATTTTTTACTGAAAAAAGGCATTTTTTTTAAAAAAAATATGAGTATTGAAAACAGAGTCGCTGAGTATTTAAACATTATAGTTACGAAAGAATATATTTTTTAATTTATTTAATATCTCAAGAAGTTTTCAACAAAATTTTCTCTCATTCCTTATGAACAGATCACTGTTAATTATCACTGTTTAGTTTTAAATACATCAAACACTAAGAGAATAAACAGAAAAGTTTGGAATAATCGTCGAAAACGTGTTAAACCATCACAAGCAAGTCGTATCCATTCAAAACAGAGTTGTCAACTATCAGAACACAATGCGCATGCGTGAATTTTCTGCTTCAGTTGGTGAAACACTGCGCAGACTAGAAATTTTTTATTTCCTTAATTCTATTTTATTTTAATTTAAAGATACTTCAGAACGAATCCAAATGACTGATTCATTAACAATGATTAATTCAAAATGCATCAAACACTAAGAAAATAAACAGAATCGTTTGAAATAATCGGTCGAAAATATGATACGATTAGTCTCGTTAATATGGAAAAAAAAATTGAAATCGTACTCATTTGGTGGTGGGGAAAAGAAAAGTTTTTTTGGCGGGAAAGTTAGTTTTTTTATTTATAATTCTAATTCTAATCGAAAATTAAAAAAGGGACCTCAGGTGTAGATTCCAACCTAGGCATGCATGTGCCAAATTTGATAGCTGTAGGTCGGACAGTCTGGCCTGTAGAGCGCCAAAACATATTCACACTTTGAGCTTCATTATAAGTATAGATTGTTGAAAAGCAACTTCGAAATGTAAATAAAACAGCAATCGGAGATTTCAAAATCCTCTAAGAATGACTTTACGATTGCGTTTAATTCAAAGTTCGCCAAGCTTATTAATGGAGTTGCAAAACATTCACGACCGAAGAGCTGCTATCTTAAAACCTCAACTTAGTCAGAGGAAAGAATAATGTTTAGTTAAGTTATTTTAACGTCCCGTTGTGAAGTATTGCTAGGACTTTTTTGTTACGGACCTCGTCATTTTGAACCGGGGTCAGATGACACCTGAGCTGGCACCCCCTATCCACACCACACCAGCGCGAAGACGTTTTATCTGACGGATTTAACGTGCAAGAGACCCCCTCACACGACGCTTCTTCGGTGGAACCGAGTTTCGAACCTGAAACCCTCCGGTTCCGAAGCCGAGACCTTACCACCAAAGAGGAAAGAATATTGTTACGAAACTGTAATTTTACTTTCCCGTGCTAATAATGTCATCGTACAGAAGACAGATTTACAGTCATCTGTATTGAATAGCGTCTGGGTGTGACTTCATTAGTCCCAGAGCTTGGTGACGACTTTGGCGACAAAATGGATAATACCCAAAACATCGAGAATTTTCCCGATACGTCCATTATTAGCCGAGATACATTGAGAATGTGCTTGATTGGCCCAAAAGATTTTAGCCCGCCACCCACCACTATATAAAGGCGGAATCTCATTGACTGATTATTGCTCATTTTCTCACACCATATACCCCACTATACGAGTAAAAGAACCCAACAGATCAGGATAGGGAAATCGGTAACAAAATGTAAAGAAATCAAGAAATAAATGCCAAAGATTAATCGAGCTCGAAAATTATCTGAGACGCCTCCAGATGTATAATCACTGTGGTTTCGCTATGAAAATGGATGCCCATTCCTATTAACTCTGAAATAGGATTTTCACTTCTATTGTTATTTCATACCATATGCATTTCTTCATTCCCTGCCATTGATTCACTTGAAGTCATATCTTTCAGGTGGATTCTATAACGAAGCGAAATTTAAAAGGAATACATTCCATATTAATCTTCCAACATTTTTTAACCCTTTATTTACTGACGGTACTTAAAAGTGCCGCTTAAATTTAGCTTATATCTTCGTAATATGACTATCATTTTATCAACAAAAAATGAAGAAAAAATATTTCAAATAAGGTAATCAGCCTTACCTTATCCTCCTGGACCGCCACTATAGTTGAGTAATCATTTCACTTTCACACAAATAATCCCTAATCTTGAAGACGAAACATTTATTATCACGTCACGCACACAAAACAAACACAAAATAGCATTTAAAATCAAAAGCCTCTCAAAATGAAGTTTAGATTTCACCCGAAGACCATCTATTGATGCTTTCACTAGCAGGTCTCGGTATCAACTGAAGTAAGGTGTCGGATTCTAAAGTTACAAGATGGGAGGAGTTTGTGACAATGGCCATTTTTTTAATGATATTCAATAGACCACGGTGAATGTAATTCAGATAGCAAGTAGTTAATATAAGCTAAAAGTAGAAGTTAAAAATATCTAATTATTAATTAAGTTAATAGAGATATTTTGCTTAGTTAAAAATGTTCTTGGATACCCTAAGATTATTCTACCAAGAAACTTTAATCATTGGTGCAAAAGTAAAATCGAAAAAATTACGGAAATAAAATTTCGTAAATAAAGGGTTTAAAAGTCAATGATTTAGATGAACAAACAGGTCGTCAAAAGCTGCTAGTTGTCAATAATTTTTTAATGATAAAAACAGTCTCGAATTCACATTTAAGCAAGTGCTACATTTGTCAATGTTTCCGCGAAAATTGTGCCTCTCTTTTCGTTTGACCTTTTGTAAGTGGTGAGGGATGAAAAATCAATGCTGCTATTTTCCGAAGAAAAAAAAATCTTGAAAACAATATTAATTGATTTCTTTTTTCGAAAAAAAAAAGATATTGTAAGACGCTGCATTTATTAATGCTGAATATAATCACTCAATTTTATCAACGTTAGTGAAGTAAAGTTCTTCAATATCAATCGATTTACGTATTGATTGATTCTTTTTTGTATTAAAATGCTGCTAGAAATCGACACATTTGAAAAGTTACAAAATTGTTTCCAGCCTCGATACTTGGCGAATGAGAGCATTAATAAATTACAACTTTGAGAATGAAATAAGCTAATCGTTTAAATGGTCCAAAAAACTTTAACTTTGTTGATAATAAAATGACAGTGAATAAAAGCCAAATAGAACACCAGAGAAAATAAAAATAAAAATTTTAAAAATTAAAAAGTTCAAAAACTACAGTCAAACCTTTATCCATTATACTCGAAGATTGTTGGAACAAAAATCGACATGCCATTTTTGTATATAGAAAACTAGCTGGTACCCGGAGCGTTGCTGCCGCAAAAAAATAATAATAATATTAAGTGCAATCAATCAATAATGTGGCAATGCTTCATCGAAATAGGTTGAAGGGTACGACTATACATAAAATACAAACAAATAAATATTCATTTTTATATATTAGATTTGTGAATTTTTTTAAAATTGTTAAAGTCGGTGTTCTTTCGGAACGGCAATGAAAGAAACTACTTATTGTTTCTCGTGATTCGTTTCATATTCGTTCGGAATTCCCAAGTATAATTTTAGAAAATGTGATTAAAATAGTTTCTTTTAAAATTGATTGAACATAGAAAATATATTTATGCCATACAATCGTTAATATAGTTAAAAAGATCATTTTTGAAAATTAAGGTGGTGCAAAATTATTTCTACTACAATATTTTGGTAGTTACTGCGAAAAACACTAACATTTAATTAAAATTTAAAAACCCCAGAGTTGATCTATCCAAAACTTTCTTATATCTTATAGTTGTTACTTCTAAGAAAGACTTGCAGGACGTTTGCGTTTTATAGCTACAGAATATGAACCTTTCACTTGGACAGCATTTCTACAGAATCTATTGTCCCCTCGGTGATTATTTGGAGTTTAATCCTTGTTCAATAAATGCGGTTGATGTTCAATTTTTTTTAAATTTTAGATAACTGTACTATCCCTATAGCAATCCCGTAGGTGTAAACAATAAGCTGACCCAGTTTCATCGCAATCGGGCGAACGATTTAGGAAGGCATTAAGTGAGATACAGACAAACATTCCTTTTTATTTATATAGATATATTAGTCCGATATATATTTCAATACAAATGTGATTTTAAGATACTTATTTAAATATGGAGAAAATACTCGATAAAAAAAAACAAGCTGCTAATTCATCCCACCCCACTTCTTTCCCTCTCTTAAAATTCATCGATCCAGTCACGACCTGGTTTGCATTTCGGACATTCCCGATTTTGAGTCATTGTTCTTAATGAACGGCCCGGGCATGCGCTCTGTCTTCTGTCATTTTTGCCCTTCTTCATAAGGCAGCAGTGAACTCATCAGTTTTTAGGCTTTTAAATCGTTTCAAGTCTCGTAGAACACTTTCAAGGATTTCATAACAGTATTGCGCTTTAAAAAATTACCGTTTACATATTTTCAATTTTGCCACTTTCTTATTTTTTTATTTTGCTTTCTGTGTCTCTTTTTCAAGCTGCATTCCTCTTTCACACTTCGATTTTCCCATTTAGAGGGTCTTAATCACTGGAGGAAATTTAAATATTAAGCTCCAAAATTCAGGGAAATAGGAGTGAAAAATATATAACAATCTGTTATTGCTTATGGCACTTGCCTTTGGATAAGCCCACTGTGACGTAGACAGCGATTTTAGCCAATAGGGTGCACCTCTTGATTTTTTCAGTAGCGCCATCTAAGACCATAAGTACGACTTTGACACTCATGCTTCACGACCCTTTTTACGGAGTGGATTTTCATTCATAGATCGTAATTTTGAACAGAATCAGAAAACGATCCCCTCTGAATCAATACCCCCAGTGGTATTGCTCTCAACAGGGAGGACTTTGTGACCACGACAGATTTATATGGTGAATCTTCGACTGGCGGATTCAAACTCGTCACCAGACAAACACGAATCCGATGCCCTACCAACCAGCCCATCCCGGCCATCTAACGATTTAAGATATCTAACTAAATATACTTTTACGTATACAATATTCTGTCCTTTTTGCAATTTCGATAGGCCGTGGTGGCCTGGTGGTAAGGTATCGACTTTGGAACCCGAGGGTTTCAGGTTCGAGGCCGGATTCCACAGAAGAACCGCCGTGGAAGCGGGTCTGGTGTACGTTAAATCCGTCGTGGTCAAACGTCCTCCCGCTGGTGTGGTGTGGAGAGGGAGGGGGGGGCAACTCAGGTGTCGTCCTCATCACCTGATCGTGATTCAAAATGACGAGGTTCGTCCCAAGATAGCCCTAGTGTTGCTTCACAACGGGACGTTAATATAACTAAACTAAACTAAATTTTTCAATTTCGATTGTCATAAGGATCGGAATTTTTCTCCATTTTTTTATATTTCTTATTTTGAACAAAATCCATAAATCGAAATATGATATATAGTTATCTTATTGATATATTTTTTGTTTGTTAATAATTCAACTCTTCTTACTGGGAAATTTTTTACAGAACAGTTTTTCCTATTACAAATTGAAAGCTTTTTTGTTGTTGTTTTCTATTCAGGCTATTATGTAACAAAAAAATTAAATACAAATAAAAGGCCTTAATGGCAAAATTTTATTCAAAATAAAATTTCTTAATTCTTAAAACAGCGTGCAGAAAATTGCATGACAGTTTTATTGTCTCCTTCTTAAGACAAAAGAAAAAAAATTGCGAGCAAAATTTACCTTAGTCTTTTCGCATTTCTTTGATATCTAAAACTAATAAAACATACGAAAATATTGTAACTTTTAAGATTATTAAATGCAATTTAAAATATATACTGAAACTACTTTTCCAGCATGTTTTAACTGATAATCTAGTTCTTAATATTGGTATGATTAATGTCGGTGAAATATTTTTTATTTATTTCAAGTGTAAAACTATTTAATTTTTCCTTTAAAATCTTTAACAATAATGCATGAAGATCACATCCTAAAAAATGATATTCAAAAATGATTTGTTTATCCAAAATTCTATAATTATATTCGTAAACAGTAAGAGAGAACAAGAACTGCAACTAAAAACATAATGAGAGCGAAATTCTTTAAAATAAGAGCAATGTCAGAAAACACATAAATTTAAAATATTTTTCAGAGCAGTTGAAGATATCAATAAAAAAGTACTTATATTGTGAGGACGAATAACCCTTTTTACGTGAGATCGCTGATCAACTGCTTGTAAATAAAAAATTAATATAAAAAGCATTTCATTTGCCGATTTTCAATATCTTCTATCACCATGAAATTAGATTTTTAAAAACCAGCTTTTCACGCAGTAGTTTCAAAATTCCTTATTTACCAACTTTCCTTTTTAGATCCATACGTTTAATAGCTTGTTTTTAATTTACTTAATTCCCCTAAGAAGATTTTATTTTTATCTCGTCATCGTATTTTAAATATTCTAATACAATATATGACAACAATATAATTTAAATATATAGTTTAATTATGAAACATACGATTAAATTGTATAATTTAAAATATGAAGTAATTGCGCAACTTGCATTTGTATACCATACAGTTGTTAAAAATGATTTTACAGTGTATAGTAGTTATATAACAATATATGCAAATATCGTAATCTATTGCAACTTTCTAGTTTCTTTAGGGAGGAAGCTTTAATATTTAACAATAGCCGCATTTGGCGACCAGCTGATTCACCCATCTTACTGCTGTTTAAAATTATCAATTAAATACTTTATGTAACGTCATTTAAATACTTTATGTGACTTGTCATGAATGGATAATACACTATGAATGATAAACCAATTCTCTGAATTTATTACGCTAAGTACAATTTGTAATAATCATCTTTCATGATGTCATTTCCTGAATTTTAATAAATTTAGAAATTAAAATTGGAAATGATAAATCTTAAGGTATTCTACTAGGCTCGAAGGATAAATTTTGAAAAATTGAATTTTTTTAGAATTTTTTTAAGGTTTTTTTAGATGTGTTGTTACTAATAAACACTATAAATACAAAAACAATTTTTTGAAAATATAATATATTTAGAGAAATTGGAAAATCTCTAGTAAATTTTAAGGACATTTAAACAGCACTGTAAACACACTCTACACAAAATGGTAATGCAGCCATCCTATTTTTCTTTGCACACAAATTATAGAATACAATGATGAATGAAATGAACCAAAATCTAAGAAACATATTGTAATGCGAAGAAGTTATGTGTGAAAACATGCGCATATATGCATTTTTTCCATAAATTTAGAACTTTATTTTTCTAAAAATGCCTATAAATCAAACTTTTGGTTCATTTCATTGCCCATATTATTTGAAACATACACTGAAATATTTATGTAAATACCTCAATTAGTTTTGGGTATATCCTATTAACGGTGGAAGATTTTTTTAAACATTAAAGTTTTGAGAAAATTGAAGTGAAAGACAGATTGAAGCTGAAAAAATATGTGACCCTAAATGATAGGTCAGGCCTCGATTTTCTTAGAAAAAACAAACTGTTTTGGGAAGAGAAAAGTCTGAACTACAATAATTAATAATTTTTAAAAATCGCCAATGCGATAGATAACCAGTGTTTTTAAAGTAGTCGGATACCTTAAGGATGTTATTTTCTTAAAAATTGCCTTAGAATTATCTACATTCATTCAGTTGAATATTATTGCTTGATTGTCAAGAGGCAGCAGATTCTTCTCAATTCTTAAAAAAAAGTTTCATTGTCATAAAACTTAGAAAACGGACGAATTGGACATTTTCGTTTTTCATAGTGTTGAGAGGTCATGAGAATGTTCTCCATCGGCAAAGTCCACATACACAATGAGAAGAAAATATATTTTAAAAAATCAAAATAACGCGGTTTCAATATTTGACAAATTAAGAGTATCAGGGTCATGAAGTTTTGTCTAAACTATTTAACTGAGATTAAATATATAGTGATATCCCCGGTGAAACAGCTGGTGTCTGAAGGCTACTAGTATTAAATATATATTTTAATTTCTTGCTACAACGTTCAATTTATGTATTTATTATGTAATAACGTTAACTTTCCAGGTAAATACAAGTTATGTAATAAATATTTCGCATTGCAATAACTTTAACTTTCCCTGTAAATACATATGTTTTAAATATCTCACACTGTAATAACTTAAATTTCCCCTGTAAATACATATTATGTAATAAATATT
>JAPMOQ010024889.1:1366578-1376856 GCA_026543055.1 Argiope trifasciata | reverse complement strand
TAATAACTTAAATTTCCCCTGTAAATACATATTATGTAATAAATATTTCTCATTGTAATAACATTAACTTTCCCCTGTATATAATGTTATGTAATAAATATTTCACATTGTAATAACTTTGACTTTCATTGTAAATACATAATATATAATAAATATTTTTCACATTGTAAAAACATTGACTCTCCCTGTAAATACATAATATGCAATTTCACATTTTTTTCATAATTACTGAATATATTGTAATATTTTAACAAAACTTTATGGATAATTAATAAAATAATATTTCATTTGGAAAAATCATGTTCATGATTTCCACCTTAACAACGCTGGATCTATGAGGCCCGAGTTACAAATGAGACCGTTGTAAACAGATTTCAAGAGCTTTTATTTTGTTTCTATAGAAGGAAAGGGCTATTTCGGAGTGCGAGTAGATGATGAGACCTGAAATAGAATCCGTCCTTTAATCACGCTTTCTCTTCTTTTACCCAAGGCGGACTCAATCTAGTTCCTCTCCAGTTCTAGAATCGAGACTTTGCCCCCAGATCCCTACGACCTCATAGAAATTATTAAGCAAAGTCTTTAGTCTTGAGCTTATGATGTAGCTGTTACCCATGACTCTGTTCGCGTGGAGATTTTGATGTATATGTACGAAAAACTATCAAATAATGACACATCAAAAAAATTAAACCTAACCTAAAAACGATACATTTAAAAGCATAAGCACACAAGAAAAATATATAACATGAATACAGTTTAATAACAAAAACGTACAACTGACGTAAAAACAGTTTATTTACATTGTATGTGCAAAATAAAACGAAACCGCAAATCAAGTTCGTATTTGTTTAATATCAGGTCAAATACATTTTATTTATTGATCGCGACGGAGATAGCTACAACAGTATTATACGCATCATTTTGAAACTTTTCATTTAAATGAAAACACAGTTGTCGACAATCGCTCGCCAACTTTCAACGCCCGTTGGCGTGATGCACCTGTCCGACTTTTTTTCACCAGTTGGGGTAGCGAAGTGCAGATTTGAAATTTCTTATTTCCTTTATTCTGTTTTCTTTTCATTTAAAAGTACTTCAGAATGAATCCGAAGGATCGATTCATTAACAACATTTGATTTTAAATACATCAAACACTGCGAAAATAAATAGAATCGTTTGAAATAATCGGCCGAAATTCTGCCAATTATAACCTCTTTTTTGTTGGGGGAAAAAAACTGGAGTCTTACTTATCTTTGGCGTGATCTGGCCTCGTCTTTTTGGCGTGAAAATTAGTTTTTAAGGAATAAAAAATGAACCACTCCATGAACCGGAATAAAAAGTAGCGTATGTTCTATTCCTAACTCTAATCTATCTCTGTGCTAAATTTCATGTAATTCCGTTCTGGCGTGATTGCGTAACAAACATCCATCCTTCCAACCTTTCGCATTATTATATTAGTATAAATTATTAATGCATTTTATTATTTTAAATCGCCTATAAACATTAGGAACTCAAAACAACATTATAGAAAGCATTATTCGGTGTAAACGCTTCAATTAAGAGGTCTAGAAATATGTCTAGTGAATTTCAGTGTAATTTATGTATTTCAGAAATTTAAATTCAAACATCAATAATTAATTCAATAATTTTATGGAACAATAAAACACTTCCAAAATTCTCTTCGTTACGTTATTCGTCTGAGTATTGATTGCTTTGATTATTATTGACTGCATTAATCCTGTTAAAGAAAGCAAACTTTTGAACATAAATTCCTTTATTCCATCTCTCTGTATAAAATGGTAGCATAACGTGACAGAAAAATTGTCACTATTATTTATTATCGAATCGAAATTAAGCAAAGTCTTAAGTAAGTCTTAAGTGAAGTTAAGTGAAGTCTTAAGTAAACAAAAAATAATCATACGAATTTCATAAATACTTCATTGTATATTTTTATGCCCATATTGAATTTAACGTTTCGCTCAGATAAAAACTTGTGCAAAAAATATTATTAGAAATTTTCAAGAGATCTTGCGTTCGAATCTCGCTGGATTCAACATATGTACACACATTTTCCCTTGATTTATACTATTTTATTTCGTGTTCCAGAAGATTCTGGACCTTTCTTTACCAGATAAGAGCTACGTGTACTACAGAATAATTTTCATAATTTTTGTAATGTCTCAAGAATTATCCAACAAAAATTTCTCAGATTCATTATAAAATTCAGTTTTTGGTTTTGCTTTCAAAAGGATTTAAATGACATTAATAAAAAGATTTTATTTCTTATGCGTTTTTTTGATCCTAAGAAATCATATCCAACGAAATATTTTTGACACTGCTAGATTTTTTTTAAGTGAACGTTACTATCTTTTGCTACAAAATATGATCAATTTATAAAGTTTTGAATAAAATAATTTAGAACAATCAACATTTTTATAATCTTAAGCCAATCAGTGTTGAAAAATCCTGGGTAATGATTAAGGTATCATTTTTGCGATGGTCTATAAAGTGGTCTGAAATAGCCCATTTTTATTGAATATTAGCATTCAAATATTCACAAATCAGGCAGTGTTAGAGACTGGTTTATTTCACTGGAATGCAGCTCTTTTTATCTAAAATATTTGTGTCTCAAGAATATTTAGTTAAATATGATTCACAGAGCAGAAGATCTAGGTAAAAGTTTAACATTCTTCATTATTTTGAGCATATATAGACTCTAGTTACATATAATAGAATTATTTACTTCATTTTGACCATTTTGCTTTAGGTAATTCTGCCATTAAATGTTTACAACTTAGCCTTTAGGCCTTCGATTGAAAGGATATGTTATAAATCATGTTTACCTTAAGCAAAGCTGATTTCTTGAATTAATAGTATATATAAAATCATCGAAACTTTTTTTTTTCCTTTTTTTAAAAATAATATATCATACTATCATATGAGAATATATTTTTTTGGTTTGAGGTTTCTGAGTAAAAAAAAAAAGTCTCGTGATTGTTTCAAACCGGTTTAAATCGGATTTTAACTTTTCAATTTTTTCTTCGCTGGCAAAAAGTTTTGCAGCTCTCGCAAATCTAAAAAAAAGGGGGGGGGAGGGGACATCATATTTTTTTTTAAGTTGACGCATGCGTATTAGTATAATTACGTGATATAAATTTGTTCTCACTTGATAACTAGAAATTTGCGACAAAATATTTCAATTTTTGAAAAATATTTAATTTATTTCATACGGATACGAACTGGATATTTCATTTTTTTAAAATTTAATTTCTAGTAACAGATAACTTTTGTTTTTAATTTGAACTTATACCAGTGTGGTGGCAACACTTTGATAAAAGTTAATTTTTCCCCTTCACTCGCAACGTGCTCGTGAGAGTTGATTTTTATTTTTATGTTGTTTTAAACTAATTATTGGAAAATTTAATTAAATTATTTTTAAAAAGAAAACTAATTTGTATTTTAAAACATTGGAATCAATAAAAAAATTCTTTTTTGAACTTCAATATAATGTAAAAATCAGTTTTGCGCTGTAATATTTTCGGAAAATATAATGGAAAAGTGCCGAAATTTTTTAAAATTTTCAATTGATTAAAATTATAATTAAAAATCCAAAAAAAATCACTCCCAGATGCACATTCCAAGGTATATACATGCCAAATTTGGTGTCTGTATGTCGAACGGTCTGACTTATAGAGCGCCAACACACACATTCAGCTTTATTATAAGTATAGATGTAAATTAGCTGGTACCCGGCGCGTTGCTGCCGCAGAAGAAATAATCTTGTAAACATGGTTTGGAATTTAAAATAGTTATCTTGTTTCATTAAGAATGATATTTATTTTCTTATCGACAATGAATACATTCATTGAAATGAAAGGATAAGCAAAGGAGAAGCATAAATAGTATTTATTCTATTTTTATTACTCTATTTTACCAACAAATATTCATTTTTATATATTAGATTTGTGTGTTTTTTAAGAATTGTAAAACTTGGTGTTCTTTCAGAATGGTAATGAAAGAAACTGTTTATTATATCTCGTTATTCGTTTAATATTCGTTCAGATAGATATAGATATGTACACTCTTTAACATGCAATAATCTGATTTAGTTAAGTTCCTATTTTTGAATCGTATCAAATGAAAAAGTGAAATTTTTTATAAAAACATATGCAGTCTATATGAATTATTTAATAGTAAGCCAATATTCCTGCAACTATGTTAAAAATAAAACCCTTACACGCTTCTTTTTTTTCAATTTCAAATCTAAAAAATTTTGATTGTGAAGCTACCAGTTCTCATGAATGCTTGACAAACATGATTGTTTAAATAGTGGATTCTGAAAATCACATCCGCTTAAAATCTGAAAGAAAAAAAATCATTCCACAATCTTTTTCTCTCTCTCTCTTTCTTAAGTTATCACGTAAGAAAATGCTTTAATTTCTTTTGCCTCGTTCAAGAGGTTCCTTGAAAGGAGTTTGTACTTTATATAAAGAACAATCGTTTCGCGAACAATGTTATCTGCTCTTCAAGTAGTTTTACGTGCACGTGCTGTTATCGCATTAAAAATGCGAAAGAAAGCACTCACCGGCATGGATCATAAATTTACTTTTAGGAGAAGAAGATGCGGGAAATTTCAGAATTGCGCATTTTAGGAACTCGTTCAAATCGCATTGTGAATGCCATCCTATTATGAAGCCATAATGATTCCATAAATGTTAAAAAAAAGAACATATGAATTTATATAGAACTAACTGGTACCCAGCGCTCTGCTGCCACCGAAAAAAATATTAAGTGCAATCCATCGATAATTTTGTAATGTTTTATCGAAATAGGTTGAACGGTACGACAGTATATTAAATACGAACAAACAAATATTAATTTATATACATTAGATTTGTGTATTCTATTAGAATTGTTAAACTTGGTGTTCTTACAGAATGGTAACGAAAGACACTGTTCATTGTATTTCGTGATTCGTTTCACATTCGTTCAGAATTCTCGAATTTAATTTCAGGAAATGTGATTAAAGTATTTTCTTTTAAAATTGATTAAACATTGAAAATATATTTATGTCATAAAATCGTCAATATTGTTGAAAAGAGGTTCAAAATTATTAGTAGTACATTATTGTTAATAGTTACTGCGAAAAACGTTAAAATTTGATTAAAATTTTAAAATCCCACGGCTAATCTCCCCGAATCTTTCTCACATAATCTATCATAATGTTGTTTCCTCTGAGAATGACTTGCATGACATTGTGTTTTATAACTACAAAATATTAAACTTTAACTTGAATTTATTTTTGCAGTATCTATTCTCCTCGGCGAATTATTTGGAGATGAATCCTTGTAAATAGATGCTGCTGATATCGGAATTTATATATATATATATTAAATAATTGTACTTTCCCCGTAACCATCCCGTAGGTGTAAGCAATAAGCTGACCCAGTTTCATCGCCATCGGTTGAACGGTTTAGGAAGGCATAAGAGACATACAGACAAACATTCATTTTCATTTATATAGAATTTTTATGAAAACGATATGTTGTAAACACAAACATCTATTTTCTAATTTCTGAGATCACAAAACAGTTTCATAATTTATCCTTCTTAGAACAGCAGTCGAATTCTTTAAATGTTTCCCACTCAAGAATGAAGGAAGTGATATTTCCCCACTGAAAGGAAGATAAAATACTTTTATTGAAACTGTTATTAAACGAGAGTAAAGTTTTTTTTTTCTTTTTGAACATATTGTAAAAATTAAATTATTTCATTTCGAAAAAAGAAAACAAATTATTTCATTCCGAAAAAAGAATAACATTCCACGAAAATAACAGCTATGATGTCATAGTTCTACGTCAACCTTTTAGAAACGCATCTGCTATCAGAGAAGCGTACGTAATAATAATGCAATACCGGAAAAAGCAGATAAAAAAATACGTGTATTAAAAAACGAAGATCAAACGGGCCATTTTTTTCTTTATTCATTGCCTACGCTATTTCGAAATTCGATTACTTATTGCCTTCAGGTATTCAAAACCTCTTTATGAAAAAAATATATTTTCGCATGATAAAAAAAGTAAATATTTCATAAGTATAATAACTATGCCATCGTCCTATAATCGTAATATAATACTGTAAATATTTAATTGTGTGTTAAACATAACACAAACATAAAACAAAAACTGCCATCGAATCACCCAAAGGAGTAGACTCAGAAGTAGAAGTAAGCCTATTTTTTCAAATGTCAGATATCTCTAAATTTCTCACCAAAATCATTTCAGAAGCATATTAAAAAACAAATAAAGTCATTTGATGAGTGATTTATAACTGAATGGGAAATTCCGATCAGTGACATAAAAAAATAAATAAATTTCAGAATGGACACTTTGAATGGACTTCAGAAGTTTGACGTCAAATACAGATACTTCTTCATCCCGTATCCATCGCAGATCATTTCTTCTCAAAAAATACTGTTCGGGAGAAAAATACGTCTTCTTCACTAATGGGATGGAATTATTTACTACCATTCGTTATTGGGAAAATATGTTGCCAAATAAAAGTAAATAAATTTTGATGCTTATTAAAAGAATGGCTGAAATAAACGTCTTATAAACTCTTTCATTTCCGAAAAATATTAATTGACAAATTAATGTCAAAATAGCGAATTCCATACAATTTTTTCCAATATTTTAGTTATATTAAAATTCCGTTTTGAAGTCATTCTAGGATTACATTGGGATGGACCTCAACATTTTAACACAACAACAACCAAGCTAGAATCCCTCCTCTCTAAATTTCTGCACCATCCTAATTGTGGTGCCGACGGATTTTGCTGCTACTGATGGGATTGAGTTTGCAAACCTGGAACTTTTCTTGTCTAATACTTAGTCTCAAATCATATGTTTAAGGTATCCGACTACATTGAAAACACGGTTATCGACCATATTGGCGATTTATTGATGTTGTTATTTCTTGTAATTCGCCAACTCCATGTTTCTATTTTGAATCCATCATGCACTAGTTAAGGTATCCAACTACGTTAAAAACTCTGGTTATCAACCACATTATCATGACCACCATTTTATTAATGTTATTTCTTGTAATTCAGACTTTCCTCTTTCCAAAACAATTTCTCTTTTCTATAAAAAGGAAGGCCTGGCCTATCATTCAGGTTCACATATTTTTCAGCTAAAATTTGTCTTTAACTACAATTTTCTCAAAACTTTAATTCTCATAAAAATTCTCCACCGTTAACAGGGTTTCTCATAAACTAATCGAGGTATTGACATAAAAATTTCAACATGTGTTGTAAGTAATATGGGTGATGAAATAGACCAAAAGTTTTCTTGTTGGTGAAATACTTTTTCATTTACAAGTGATTTTAGAAAAATTAAGTTGTGAATTTATGGGGAAAAAATGAATGCATACGTATATTTACGATACTGCTACGTTCAGTGATGGTAGGGTGGTCGGCTGCATACAACAAGAAGAAGAGATATTTACACACAAATTTCAGCGTGTGTTTTAAATAATATGGGCAATGAAATGAAACAAGAGTTTAATTGTTAGTGAAATACTTTTTCATTTAGGAAGGTGATTTTAGAAAACGTTGTAAATTTAAGGAATAAATGCATATACTCTTATATTTGTACTTAAAACTTCTTTGCATCTTAAAACTTTTCTTAGATATTGGTTCATGCCATCCATCATTGTATTCTATTATTCGTGTGCAAAGAAAAATGGAATTGCTGCATTTCCATTTTTTGTGGAGTATTCATTGTTTTGGTTAAACTCTATAAAAATTGCTACACATTTCTTTATTTCTCAAAATGTATTACATTTTTGAATAATGTTGTTGTATTTATTGTATTTCGTATTATAATTGACAATACATTTAAAACCCATAGTTTTAAATAATTTTTTAAAAATACAATTTTTCAAAATTTTTTCTTCGAACGTAGTTGGATACCTTAAGCATGGTCAACATTTTCTGAAACAGAAATTTTCTTTGAACCTTTCGTCTGTTATATTAAAGCAAAATAATATTTTAAGCTTGGTACATCTAACTTTATATTATTTTTAAAATACATTCTTAATTATATCAGTGCATTTATTATTGAAATAACGCATGTATTGAGTGCCATGAAGCGATGAAAAACATTGTTGTGAAAAATAAAATTAAAAATACTTTTAAAAATTTAATAAAATTAAAGAAAAAAAATGATCAATGATCATTGAAAAGCGAATATTTTGAATTTTAAAATGCGGCGCGAATAACTTTTCTGTGACTCTGAAATATGGAGGAAGTCGTTGCCGTTTCGAGTCAATTAAGGAAAGAAAAATTCGAAATAATGAATCTTGGAGTTGAGGAGGTCATTTTGAATAGTTTGAGGAAAGTACTAATTAATAACAATGAAGAATGCTTTGATATACAGCTCATCGATACAATTATTTTTGATCATGAGAAATTAATGGCACTTTAATTAAATGAATCAAAGAAAACCGCCCTTTCTGTGATACATTTTTAGTAATTTGAAGTCGGAATTCGGTAATCGACTTTTCTTTTTCTTTTTTTTTCGCTAATCATTTTCTGATCATTGAAGTTTTGATAGTTTGTGCAATTGTGTATTTACAATGACAAAACGCTATTCTTCATTCTAAATTATCAGCTAATTATTAATTGAGGCAGGTAATGGTGACACCTGATGATAAATCTGAGAAGAAAAAAAAAACTTAAGATTAAAACAAAAATAAAAACTTGCCTTTCAAGACACAAATAAAATCTTGTTATTAAGGTATCCGACTGCATAGAAAACACTAATTATTGACCACATTGGCGATTTTTTTAAAAATTCTTATTATTTCTTGTAGTTCAGACTTTTCTTCTTCCCAAAATAATTTATCTTTTCTAAGCAATGGAAGGCCTGACCTATCATCTAGAGTCACCTATTTTTCAACTAAAATTTATCTTCAGCTTCCATTTTCTCAAAACTTTAATTTTCATTAAAATTCTCTACCATTAACATGATATCTCCAAAACTAATTAAGGTATTTACATAAAGTTTTTAACGCGTGTTTTAAATAATACGGGCAATGAAATGAACCAAAAGTTGTATTGTTGGTGAAATACTTTTTCATTTACAGGTGATTTTAGAAAAATTTAATTGTAAATTCATGGTAAAAATACATATATACGCATATTTTTATCCAAAACTGCTTTGCATCTCAATATTTTTCTTATATTTCGGTTCATTTCGTTCATCATCGTATTCTATAACTTGTGTACAAAGAAAAATAGGATGGCTGCACTACCATTTTGCGTAGAGTGTTAACACTTTTGGTTAAATTTCATTAAAATTTACCACAAATATTCCTATTTCTCTAAATATATTATGTTTTCAAATAATTTTTTTGTGTTTATAGTATTTTATATTATAATTTACAATACATTTAAAAAACATTATTTTAAATAGTGTTTAAAAAAATTCAATTTTTCAAATATTTTCCTTCGAACATAGTCGGATACCTTAAAATTGGTCAAAATTTTATAAAGAAAAAAAAAAAAAAAAAAAACTTTTGTTTGTTACATTAAAATAAAATAATATTTTAAGCTTGATACGTCTATCTTTATATTATTTTTTAAATGCAGTCTTAATTATATCAATGATATCTTCCACATAAAAGAGTGCATTTATTAAGCGGATTAAAAGATATCACATCAACCATTTATATTTTTTTCTTGTGATTATGATTTGAGACAAATTAACCCTAATATAGCTATAATAAGCTTTTGGAGAATTGATTGTGTGAGGATGGAACTCGTGGCGTAACATAACCACTTGACAAAAGTGATCACCATTATCCGAAGGCTGTTACTGGCTTATTAAAATATCACCACACCTTGTAATGAATTGAAAAGTCCAATCAATGAGAAATGAATTTCCGGATTTTTATCTCTTACCACATGAGCTAAGAAACACTACGATGCAGCATAGCCTGGTTTGTAGATTTTATCTGACTCTCGTTATCTTATAGTAGTTCTGATCCATCTACTCAAAACCCATCTATCTGGAGTGAGAGAATAACAACGATAATAATCATTCTTCAAGAAAACCTCTGTATCAGTCCCTAGACAAATGTAAATCTCATTAAACATCAGAATCTACATTCAGATGTATATAATTTTCAGATTCATCTACACTGAGATATAGTATATTATTATACAAATGTACATATTAAACATCAGAACATTCATCTACATTCAGATGTAGATAATATTCA
>JAPMOQ010024889.1:1347223-1366568 GCA_026543055.1 Argiope trifasciata | reverse complement strand
TCAGATTCATCTACTTTCAGATGTAGATAATATTCAGATTCATCTACATTCAGATATAGTATATTATCGTACAAATATGCCATTAATTAAACATCTACAGATTGAAATTCGAGACTATTTTACATCACATCAATGGAATGATGACACTTCCTGCCATTACAGTCTTCCACAATCACTCGTAATTGTCTGGTTTAACTGAGTATTGTCCTATACTTTTATTCCTCTCTGGGGAAAAAAGAAATATTTATTAAATAAATTTTATGTGAATCTGCAATGATTCAGTAGAAAATTTACTCTCAAATTTTAAACAGTCTTGCAACCAAGATGTCAGCGGAATAATATCAAAAATGACTGAACTATCCATTTAGAAATATATTTTTATTTATTTATTACTAGCTGGTACCTGACGCGTTGTTGCCGCTGAAAAAATGCAAACAATCAATGATTTGGATATGTTTTATCGAAATAGGATGAACGGTATGACAGTATATAAAATACGATCAAACAAATATTCATTTTTATATATTAGATTTGTGTATTCTTTAAGAATTGTAAAACTCGGTGCTCCTTCAGAATGTCATGAAGGAAACTATTTATTTTATCTCGTGATTCGTTTAATATTCCTACAGAATTTTCAAGTTTAATGTTAGAAAATGTGATTAAAATAGTTTCCTTCGAAATTGATTAACACACAGAAAATATATTTATACCATAAAATCTTTAATATAGATGAAAAGATTATCTTTGAAAACTAAGACGATGCAATATTATTTGTATTACAGTATTTTTTGTAGTTACAGCGAAAAATGCTAACATTTAATTGAAATTAAAAAATCCCATGGTTGTTCTCTCCAAAACTTTCTCGCATAATCTATAATAAGAGAATGACTGACTTGAATAATGAGAATGACTTGCATGACATTTGCTTACTATAACTACCAAATATTAACCTTTAACTTTTATTCAAATTTAACAAATTTATTTATAAAAATTTATTTTTAACTTTTTAAAACTGATTTAGCATTTCTATAGAATTTATTGTCCTCTCGGCGAGTTATTTGGAAATTAATCCTTGGTAAATAGAGGCAGTTGATATTCTGATCTATTTTTTAATTTAGATAATTTTATTAGGCCTGTAACCTTCCCGTAAATGTAAGCAATAAACTGACAAAGTTACAAAGTTTTATCAAAGGTTTAGGAAAACATATTAATTTTTAATACGTTTATACAAATTAAAAATTAATTTTCAATATGTTTATGAGGACAAATATTAATTTTTATTTACATAGATTCAGGGAAATATTTAAAGAATTGGAATAATTCTTGTTGTATTTTGATTCTTAGGTAATTCGCTGAATTAATCATATCAAGGATTTAGAAAGGAAATTTTCACACACAAAAAAGGAGAGTTTATAATTTTTTTATATCTTTTGGCATTTGGGAAAGAAAAGAAAGATATAGTAAAATTAATATTGTTTCAAAGAATGCAGAATTTCTCTTTTTAATAGCAAACGATATTCAATTCGAAACTTACAGAAAGGAGATTTTTAATGAAAATTAGTGAAATTAAAAAAGTTACAAATAAAATGGTCTTACAGTATTTACCGAAAGTGTAGGATTCAAATCAACGAATGGGCTGTTTTAATTCTTAGTGGTTTGACTGACTGCGTGTATATCTAAGATAAGAAAATAGCTGAATAGTGAAATGCAGCTGGCCTTCATGGAAGCGACGCAGCAGCGAAAAAAATGAAAACAAATTACTTTTATTAACGGGAATGACATTTAACATTTAGTTTCGGAAGATTTATCTGATTATACGCTTATAAGATATTTATACATTTCACGTAGTATTCTCTCAAAACATGGTTCCGATCTCTTTAAGAAACTTAAAATTTCACAAACATAAAAAGATAAGATGAAAATGCATTGAAATTCCTTGAAATGAAAAGAATTCTGTGTTCCTCTAATTTAGTTTTTCAAGTGCATTATTTTTGATATGAAAAGGAAGTAAACTACCACTTGTTTTACAATGTACTGATACAATTCAAGAATATAAATTGGAAAATTAATATGCATTTGTAGAAAAAAAAAAAGAGCGCAACAAACTTATAGAAAATTAATTGAAAGTATTGGAATGAATACGCAGTTACTTTGCATTTTTCAAAAATGTTTATCACTAACGGTTTTTCCCGGAAAAGAAAGATAGTTCTCTTCTTCGCGAACGAAACGAAAAGAACCGGAACTGTACGTTGATGGAGTTCTTTCTTTTTCTTATGTGTTTCTCCTTATTAAATGTCCGGTTAACTGAGGGAGATAAACCTCTTACGATACCAGTAGAAGTAGAATAATGGTTACTCATCAATGATATTGCAGAGCGATTGTCCCTTTCCACAACTCACGACTCTTGTTTGCCGAAATGAGATGCACTAAGGCCAAAAATCTGTTCCAGTTTGAAATAAAAATTATTTATGGTAAAGAAGTTAACATCTCCGCAGACTTGTTGTTGTTTTCAATGGCACTTGCCATCGAAAAGCCCGCTGATCGCTGTCAGCGATTTTAAACCTAAAAGAGTGTCCTTTGTTTTTCAGTATTCTGATGTTTTCTGATGATGATTAGCTGTGTGCCCAAAGTGGCGTTACACCGGTGAAAAGCTTACAATTACAATATAAAAAAATAGAATTCAAATAGCTATCAAAAGACTCGCTATTCAAATATAACTTTCCTATGCACATGATGTGCAAGATGCAAAAGACGCTAAAGGCAGGGCCAAAAAAATAAAAACCATTACAATAAAATAAAAGCATAGAGAGAAAGATTAAGATAAATTAAAGCATAGAGGGAAAGACAAATAAAAGACTAAGAAAAATAAATAAATGAACTATAAATAACTAAATAATAAATAAATAAATATAAATAATATAAATAAATAAAATATAAGGAAATAAATAAATAAATAAAATATAAGGAAATAAATAAATAAATAAAATAAATGAATATAATTATAGAAAATATAAATAAATAAACATTAAAAATAAAGAATATACATTGGGGTCAGCCTAAGTGAGAGTCCTTTTGTCCGGAACCAAAAGCTAGATAAAGAGTTCTTTTTGTAATTTTTCATACAGAATATTGTAGACTTTTAGCAGTGATTGAATTTCTCTGCGCATACTTTGAAGAAAGGCAATTAATAAAGTCCATTTAAAGTTTGAAACTGGTAAAAAAACATTTTCTCTTGAAAAATTGCTTTATCACAAGGTATAACCGAGAAAGAGTAATTTTCCTTTCGCCACAAACAAAGAATTTGGAGTGCAAAGATTAGTTAGGATTGAAGATACTGGGATAAATGATTATTCAGTAAAAAAAAAGGTTAATTGTATAAATTGTTTTTCAATAAAAAATAAATAAATCTAGATTTCTAAAATATTATTTTTTTTTCAGTAGCGCCAACTAGGGCCAAGAGCGCGACTTAGCTACTTCATGCGCTTGCACAATCCCTTTTTACAGGGGGTCACATTTACTCTACTCACAGATAGAACACAAAATTACAACCATGCCCGAACCGGGACTCGAACCCCGAGACGTCCAAGAATACCAGGAAGACAAGCTGCCCCTAAGCCAGGATACCGGCACCCCAAAACTTAAAATAAAATTTGATTTAAGAAATAGATTTCATTCTTAGCACTCTACATTAAGAGAGCATTTGAAAGAGAATTTAAATTTAAATTCTGTAATTAACAATAAATCAAGAAACAGTGATTGGCCAAGTTTCCAAGTTTCTAGTATGCGGAATGTATATTATTTTTCACGGTAACACGTAATCCTAGTTCCGAAACTGGTACAATAATAATTGTCAGTTTTCATCCCAAAGAATGAGTTTAGTTTAGTTTAGTTATTTTAACGTCCCGTTGTACAGCAATACTAAAGCTATTTTGGGATAGACCTTGTCATTTTGAACCGCCGTCAGACGACATCTAAGCTGACACCCCCTCTCCACACCACAATCGTCTTTAGCGTTTTTACCTCATTTATAAACTTTATGGCAATTTATTCAGAATGTCATTGTTTATAATTAAAAAAATCCGTGTTAAAAATTTCGAGTTTAAGTTTCAGATGTTTTATTTTTCTTGTCGTTTATACCATATTAGAATGTAAAAGTGGAAAATAATCGAAGTAACTATCACTCGGAATCATGAATATTTGTCATCTTCAGATAGAGTTAAAAATAATTTTGATTATCTCACCACAAATCTGAAAAAAAAAAAAAAAAAAAAAAAACGACATAAGGAAAAAAGGTATACAAATACAAATTCTTTATGATTGACAACCTTTAGTAAAGATCTGTAATTTTGTTTCTCATCTAAAATAAATATAAATGCATGATTTGAAAATTAAATTTCTTATGAAAAACTTATTTTCCAGATAACACAGTCTGTTGCACTATATTATACAATATTGTGTGACATTATATGATATAAAACAATATTGAGAATATTGCGCAATGTCATACAATATTGTAAAATATTTGTGTTCTACTAGAGTTATAACCTATTAAGAAATTCTGCATCCATGTTATGAAGAATAATGACATTTGACTAATACGATACTAACTAGTACCCGGAGCGTTGCTGCCGCCGAAAAAAATAATATTAAGTGCAATCAGTCAATCATTTGGCAACGTTTTATCGAAATAGGATGAACGGTAAAACAGTGTATGAAATACGAAAAAACAAATATTCATTTTTATATATCAGATTTGTGTATTCTTTAAGAATTGTAATGCTTGGTGTTCTTTCAGAATGGTAATGAAAGAAACTATTTATGGTATCTCGTGATTCGTTTCCTATTCAGTCATAATTCTCAAATTCAATTTTAGAAAATATGATTAAAAGGTTTTCTTTTTAAATTTGAGAAAACATAGAAAATATATTTCGTATGAAATCGTTAGTATATTTAAAAGCTAATTTTTGAAAATTAAGACGGTGCAACATTATATGTACTACAATATTTTCGGTGATTACTGCGAAAAACACTATTTAATTAAAATCTAACCCCCTCCCATAGTTGGTCTCCCCAAAACTTTATCGCATTATCTGTAATAAGGTTGTTACCTCTGAGAATGACTTGCATGACATTTGCGTACTATAGCTACAAAATATTAAACTTTAGATTGAACTTATCATGTCTACAGAATCTATTATTCCCTCGGCGAGTTATTTTGAGAATAATGATTGGTAAATAAATAAGGTTGAGATTCAAAATTTTTATTTTTAATTTTATATAATCGTACTATCCCTATATCCATCGCACAGGTGTAAGCAATAAGGTGACCCAGTTTCATCGGAATCAGGTGGGTGGATTAGGATGGCGTAAGAGACATACAGACTAACATTCATTTTTCTTTACATAGATAATGTGCTGACTGTTTAACATGTGCTATGAAAGGTGGAGTATTATCTTGTTGGAATTTTATTGCAGTTCTGTTGTAGGAGGGTGTGTGTATTTATTCCAAGGAAAAATTCTTCTTTACTTTTTCTTGTTTATTTTCACACACACACATGTATATATAAATGGACGACGATCACAGATGTACAAGGAAGCACATAATATATATATTGAAATGTAGAAAGTGCCGCCAACAACGAGCGAACAAATAATACTTTTTGCCGCTAACGGTGAGCTAGAGGGTGCCTGCCTGCACCAGTTTCAACAACACCGGATGTAGTTGTTTACAAAAAATCTCAACAGTGCTCCCCTCACATTCCAAGCATATTTCTGGGTTAGGACATGCTGCTCCATCTATGTTCCGTATGCATTTATACATATGAACAAGTATGCAAAGAATAAACAACATAAAAATAAAATAATTAACTGAAATCAATAATTAAATAATTAAATCTCATAAACATCTGGAATGGCAAAAGTTTGCAGCATATCTCGATAACGTACAGATTGTTGATCTTTGTGGAATGAGTTCCTGAAAGAGAAATGACCGAATGCAAAAAAATTGAAGTAAAGCTGATCTAAGCAGTAAGATACGATGAATGCAAGGTCATTTATTGGATCTGGTGAGGATTCGTAGTGCACCAAGTACGGCAGTTGTTGGATTTTCATTTTTTGCTCATGTGAAAGTGAGTCTCATCAGCCCTTAGGATGCTCTATCCAGCTCCATCTACGCGAAGAAAGGTAAAACCCAAGCACATCGTTATCGGCTTTTTTTTTAGGTATCCAACCAATTACGTTAAAAACACTGGTTATTGACCCAATTGGCAAATTTTTTAATTATTGTTATTTCTTATAGTTCAGAATTTCCTTTCCCAAAACAATTTATCTTTTCTAGGAAAAAGAAGGCCTCGCTTATCACCCAGAATCACATAACTTTTCAGCTAAAATTTGTCTTTAAATTCAATTTCCTCAAAACTTTCATTTTTATTCAAATTCTTCACTGCTAACATAATACCCCCAAAACTAATAGAGGTATTTGCTTAAAAATTTCAACGTGTGTTTAAGTAACGAAACGAAGCAAAAGTTTTGTTATTGGCGAAATATTTTTTCATTTATGAGTGCTTTCCTAAAAATTAAGTTGTAAATTTATGGAATAAGTGCATATACACGTATATTTTTACCCAAAACTTCTTTGGATTTCAATATTTTTCTTAGATTTTGGTTCATTTCATTCATCCTTATATTCTATAACTCGTGCACAAAGAAAAATAGGATTCCTGCATTACAATTTTGTGTAGAGTGTTAACCGCTTTAGTTAAATTTCATTAAAATTTACAAATTTTAATGAATAAATCTAGTATTATATTTACAGATAATTTTTTTTGCATTATAATCGACAATACATCTAAAAATCATAATTTCAAATAATTTTTTTAAAAATACAATTTTTTAAATTTTTTTTTCGAACGTAGTCGGATACTTCAACTATTGCAAGCAATGAGTCTAGTGTATATAGGTTTCGAGTATAATCCCCATGTACCTCCAAATCGTAGTATATGGCAAATCCAAAGCCTTCATACGGTGCAAACACTAGATGTCCGTGCTCTGTTCGAATCATAGAGCTGGGATACTGATAGAGGGAGTGCAACCCTACTTTCGTGTAGGACAAGATAAAATCACGTGACTTTGGGACAGAATTTGTGTTAGCTGTAACCACATTCTCCGTTCCCCATTATATTTCAATGGCAGATTTTTTCCCTCTTTTAACTGTTGGAATTTAAAACTTATTTAAGCCATGGTTACCTATTGCTGTGCAATTGTATGCAAAGAAAAAGCTTCTAAGGATAGTCCTTTATCATTTCATAGGTATTTACAGTCAACATATTCTGTTTATATCCATTTTAAGTCAATTTAAAATTTCCTAACATCGATCACTCAGTGATTTTGGTGTTACAACTGAATAATATTTCATAGTTTGGCTTAGTTATTGTATTGAATTTATTTAACATGTTACTAAGCTTCGTTTAAACTGATGTAACTGCGTTATATTTTGCTACTTGCTTTATTTTAATCTCGAATGTGTTGCAAGCGCTTGGCTACAAACTTGGCGGGATTTTTTCTCGCCAATACAAGTGTTTACATAAACATTATTGACCGATTAGTAATTGTGTGTTTATTTTAATGCAAATAAAGTTCTTTAAAATTTCTTAATATGTTGTTTCTTTTTAACCACAATTATTGTATTATATCGTGAACAATATTAAATCCAATCTAAATTTTGCAAAACAATTTTTTATGGCATATTTACCTTATAGAACAATTTTCCTTAATAATGCTTTATTAATAAAAGCGTAAAATAAAATCTCAATATTTAATTACAAATACAAATTAATAATTAAAATATTTGTAATTATTATTATTATTTGTTCTTGTTTTTGTGATTTTAATAAGCACTAGTTTAACTCTTAATATTCATTTTGTAAAAAATGTTCAATATTTATAATTTATATTGCAAATATGAATAAAAACATTTAAAAAAAAAGACTTACGTCACTTTAATAATCTGTTTTTAAAAAGTTGTTTTTTATCTGTTTGAGAGAATGATAGAAAACATTTGAGCATCTAATGTAAAATCTTGAAATGTTTTTAGGCAAAGAAAAGAAATAAAATGTTTATTTAAAGAAGAAATATAATCACTTTTAATCATTGCACAAAAACAAAGTAAAAAATCTAAATATAATTTAATTCGAATACTTGTGTAATATATATATATATAATATAAACTGTTTAGGAAATGAAATAGGATTTATTTTTATAGGATTTCCAGTCGGTTTAATAGGAAATGAAAACCGACTTGACCCATTGCCGGGAAGCAAAATGTTGCGCTGCAGTTTTTGAATATGCCAACTTTTGCGATATGGCTGCAAAAAGGTGTTCTTACTTCCAGATTTTTCTAAAGTCACATGACTCATGTTGGGTACACTTTTTGAGACAGGAAACAAGCTACTAGCTCCCTCCATTTATATATCAGCTCTATGGTTCGAATCGGCTTGCTCAAACATAGAGGTCGATATGCCTTCAATCACCAGCAGTATCCGTGTTTTACATCCTCTGCCTGCTTTACCTGCAAAGAATTTCTGGTTCGACACTCGATTCCGCCGAAGAACCGTCGTGTAAAGGCACGCTAAATCTATCAGGCCAAACGTGCTCCCTCTGGTGTGGAGAGGGGATTTCCAGCTCAGGTGTTGTTATCTGATCGTGGTTCAAAGTGACGAGGTCCGTCCCAAAATAGCCCTAGTGTTGCTTCACAGCGGGATGTTAATATATCTAAACCTAAACTAAACTTATCAGCAAAGATTATTTCCTCGAAACGTTTGACCATATTCACTGTAGAGCGCAAGCTGTTATTATATCAGGATATGAAAATTTCTACCCTCGGTGTAGGCGAGACGCTTTAGCAGTGTTATTGCTGTTTTGGTAAAATAGCTTTAGTAGCAACGCAAGCTCCGGCAAAGAGAATGCAATTATTCAGTCTGAGAATGTTCAAAACCCGTACGCTCGCTCTTTTGTCTGTTAAGAGCGACTTTTTTCTTTTCTATCATGCAAATTCTGTTCTCCAGTATACTTCACAAGTCATATATCCGCATTTTCTTAAATCTAGATAGCGAAATATGTGAGTTAGCAAAGCAATAATGGAGTTTATTACAATTTAGTTTAGTTATTGGAGTTTATTCTATCCCTTATATTGGGACCGTGGTAGTCTGGAGGTAAGGTCTCGGATTTGGAATTGGAGGGTTTCAGGTTTGATACTCAGTTCCACCGAAGAACCTCGTGTAAGGGCACGTTAAATCCGTCAGGTCAAACTTCATTCCGCTGGTGTGGTATGGAGTGGAGGGTGCCAGCTCAGGTGTCATCTGATCGTTGTTCAAAATGACGAGGTTCATGCCAAAATAGCCTTGATATTGCTTGTTAACGTTAAAAAAATCTATCTTTTATTGTTGGTGTCATATTTCATATTCATTACCTTAAACCAACCACAACGTCACATTTCACTTTGTGGCCTTTTTTAAGATAATTTTCTTATTGCATCAATCAATTTCCCATAGTTTGAAATGTATATCCTCCAAATATGAAGGCGTAATGTCAACTGGTACTCTAGTTAGTCAGGGTGGCTGAAACAGGGGTACTTTAATTTGAATCATCCTGTACACTGCAATTTTAAAATTAGCAGTATATTCAGTTAATTCCAACTTAACTAAAATTAGGTAATTGATGATTGAAACAAACTCAAATCGAAGAACTTCAATGGTAAATTAATTATATAATCTTATATATTCCTAAATAGATATTTTTTAAATTATTTTCTTAAATATTTTCAGTGGTTTGTATCTTGTACTATTAATAACATTATTAAAGTAAAACATTGCATATTTCTATAACTCAAAAATATCACTCTTTAAAATCAGTTTACAAATTTAATGAAGCATAACTCCTGCTACTTATTGCCTTTTGAAAGAACCAATAAATTCGATTTCTATGGGTCATAATCGTTAGAAAAAGCTGATTACAAATGTACTCAACTTCTGATGCATACAGCTTATGATTGTGTAATGAATTAATGTATAATGAATTCTAAAATTTATCAGAATTCATAACACATTTGTGTGTGGCGCAGTGCATTCGACTTGTTATACGTAAGTGTGATGTATCCCATTTCAAATTTTCATCTTTAGATTTGCTGATTAGCTTTTTTTTAGATCTAGAAAATTTTCAGGAAACGTAATAAACTGTCTTGTAACTTGATCCAAAGATTAGACCTTAGCAACGGAAAATTGTGGGATGAATCGTGATCTTGAGAATTTTACCAAGTATGCATATTGACATAAGATACTATACCAGGGGTAGGCAATCTGCGAGATGGACACGAATTACTTCTACACAGCCTAAAAAAAACAAGAAGGATTGATTAGCTAAAAGGTTCAAGCAACTCAAAACAAATAAAATACTCTCGCTTTCATAGTAAATCCCCTCGACACAAATACAAATTAGATAACCATTAAGCCATTTAAAATTGATGCTAGATCTCTAGATTTGAAAACCAAAGATTTGTGGAGTGGCAGATTCACAAAGATCAAGTGCAAGTTGGAAGAGTTGAGGATACAGAAATAATTACACATCGCGCAGCACAAGTGGACAGCTGTAGAAGAAATTCTGCAATTTGAGACCCTCATATCTGATGCATGGAACAATCTTTCATAATGCTACAGTGAGATAAAAAAGTTGCTTCGGCATACGAAGTACAATCTTCGGCTCGGCCTATTCGTGTGAGCAAGCGTTCTCTTGCTTGAATATAATAAAAAGTAAATTTAAAAGTCAACTAACAAATAACAATCTAGAGTCGTGATTGAAATTTAAAACAACAAGCTATAAGCTAAATATAATCATTTCAAAAGACATGCAAAGTCAGTGATCTCATTGATGTAAATATCTATATTTGTGTTTTTATATGATTAAAGATTATTTCGCATTTAAAGCCGCTTATTTCAAATAAAAAAACAAATATATGTAAGCAAATACTGTAATATTAAATGAAAAAATTTTAGTGGCTCTTTAAAAACTGGAAAATTTAGTAAATTGTTGCTTTTGGCTCGGCCGTTTTAACAGGTTGCCGCCCCCTGTACTATACGATATCTTGACGATGTTGTTCCACATTCTGAGTGTTATACTGTATCATAAAGATATCAAAACAGTATTGCTTGTCATTTTCTGCTGATGGAGATTTTTCATGCATTTACTCTAAGTGCATGTAATATCTGATGCCTTAAAATTGCTCCATTGGAGAAGGTTTCTCTGTTATCATCCCCGTTTTTCATCTGCCTAGCTATGTAGAGATATCTTAATAAGCCAATAACATCCACTAGAACTAGTAATCACTTTGTCGAATGGCTGTGACGCGCGACTACGAATCCTAACGTCGCAGGTTCGATTTCTACACAATTTACTAATTAGCTACATTGGTGACCGCGGACGATGAACCTTCAGCCATCAAACAGCTGTCTTGGCACCATCTACCCACAGTAAACGAAACCAACGCAAAATCAACAAAACCCTCTCGCAGCAACCAAAAAGTCGCCAGATTTACTTGATGCAGCAACCAAAGTCGTCAGACTCACTTCACGCAGCAGCAGTAACAGCTGTCACACGCTCGCTATAATACTTGGCACTATAAATCGTTCGTCTCTCCGTAAATTCACTGGTGGGAGAATATTGTAGTGGTATCTTAACAAGCCAGTAACAGACACTAGTGATCACTTTTGTGGAATGTTTATGCTACGTGACTACGAACCCTAATGTCGCTTTTCTATTCACTACAATTATATATATTGTAATGTATTTCAGTATTTTGAAAAAAGAAACAATGCAATGTAACTTTTTTGGTGAAACTGCATTTTAGATTATAACCAGATAATTAGTAATTTTATGCAAATGATGTGTCATTATTAATCATTTGGCAAATAAGAGTACAAAGGGAATTATCATAAAAAATGTGTGAAAATGTTCGGAAGAGGGTTTTTTTTTCTGTTACCAGTTGAATAGTTACAAAAAAATTTGCTTCATTTTGTTTATACATGGGCTTGATATTCTGTAAAATAGTGCATATCCATAATGATTTCGAGAATTATAGTTTGAAATTCAGGATAATAAATATATATTCAATTGAAAAAAAAATGTTTGATGAAAAATATTTGTATACGTAATTATGACTTTTGCATTTCCCGGAAATTAAATTTAAATATATTGCTTACTGTATTGCTTTTAAAATTAAGTTTGTGATTTTTTTCTTAGTGAAGGCTGAGTTAGAGAAGGAGAAAATAAGTTTATTTCGATTTTGTTCCTCTTTCATTTCGAAAGTCTCGAATCTGTTACGGCATATTATTCTTCCTGCCACGACACGACTGCAAGAGCTAAACGACTGTAAAGCTTAATGATAAATTAATTTTAATATTTTCTATTAATTCACTATCATAATATTTTTGATTTGTTATCTGCAATAATAACTTGATTTTTTGTAAATTACGTAGCGGCGCGAAATTTATTCTGGCGTTGCTGTGGTAACCGTAGATACTGGAGTCAGCAATATTTAAAAATAATAAAAAACTATGGAATGGAATTACGAAGTTATATTTTAAAATATGAATTTCTATACTATTTAATTCCTCAAAACAGTAACGCCCATGAACAATTGCTGCCACGGACGTGATTTGAACACTCAGTCTTCTGATCTGGAGTCAGAAGATTACTGGTAACGAAATAAACAAACAAAAAAATGTTCAGTAAAATTTTTCTTGCATGTTTTTATGAAAATAGTTTGATTATACTTTATATACACATAATTCTCTAAAATATCTCCTTTCTTATCCAAAAATAAATTTCTGATTTTTTAAGGAATATTTTCTTAATTTTATATCGGTTGGTTTTTATATATTCAATATATTTGTTACAATATCCGAAGAAGGAAGAAATCTTTTAATTTTCTATAGCAGAAACAAATTACAATTGTAAAAAGTGAAGTGAATGGGTGCATATTGTCGATTTTCTGTTTTCCGATTCATCCAATCATTGTATTCCACATTACTCAACCGGCTATGATGAACCACGAAGGATCTAATTGAGAATAAATTTTTCGATCAGTTTTCATTTGGCATGCATTTAGATGTTCGGAACATAATACATCCGTCTATCCTTTTATTGTTGTGTTTCCACATGTATATTTGGAGTGTCTGAATTATTGCATTCGGAAAAATCAAAAAGAAAACTGCATTGCATTAGGCTTATATCCGACGACGGAGTAGCCCAAGTACATTAGCATTGTATTCTGTGTTGCCAGCTGGCAAAGTGGTTTTTACGTAGGTAATATTTTTGATCACACGTTGCAATATAATATTTAAGAATTCGTACTTTTTTTTTCTTCTCTAAAGTCGATTCAGTACGAAACATCGTAAGTAGCTCATAGCGGAAAAATAATCATTTTAAGTATTTGTGCGTATTAATCCGACGAGTTCCTACAAAAATTGTATTACTTTTTCCTTTACGCTATCCAAAATTACATGCAAATGAAAATGTTTATTTTCTTGATATTAAGTCTGTTTAATTTTCGTACTATTTAATTAAATGCTGAATTTATTTTTCAGCGAGGTGCATTACACCATAAATTCAATCATGAGTGATGAGTTGTCTTATCACAACGTGTTTCTTTAAGTTTTCTACAACTAGTTTTTGTATTTCAAATCATATATATTGATTGAAGAAAGAAAGCTTTAATGAAATGCATCTTAAGGTTCGGAACTAAAGTGCTTGCTTACGATTAAGAAACTCGATGCTCATTTAATTTGATATTTTTCTCATCAGAATTAATTTTACTGGATTATTCATAGTCGGACAGAATTTTCAAAATTCTCTTTTCTGGCATTTTTTACTTTGCTTCATTGTAAGAAAAATTGTTTGAAGCATTTATAGTGAATTTTATATGTATTAAATATTATAAATATTCACATCTTTTTTACTGCTATGTTCTTTATAGTAGTTATATTTCCATTAAATACTAAACTAAAATTGTTAATTTTGCTGTGTATAGCTGACTTCATTCTATAAAATAGAATAGGATATTTTATTAAAGTCACATTAATTGATAATTAAATACATGCCAGTTGTATGAAAATCTTAGTACATATTACACAATTTGTAGCAAGCCAACTCTTGAATAAGGTTCCAGGCAATCGTGTGTTTATTGAATAATTAGCAAATCTGTTTCATTGTTAAAAAAAATTAAGCATTTCATGTTTTATATTTTAAGAAACATTTTTTATAACTTTCAAAGTGTATTTTAACATTTTCATTAGGCTTTAATCAAATATAAATTTTTGTTAAAGTAATTAAACTGTAGTACCTTTAGATTCTTGCAGCAATCCCTATGTAAAGTTTTTGTAGCACTAATCAATGTGAATGTATTGATACTAATATAATTTTTCACATCCATGTTAACTAATATAATTATAAAACTGATATGTTGTCATTAATTTTCAGTGGAAAAACTGTAACATGTACATTAATAAGCGTGTCAGTTCAGTGTTCTTAATATACAATGTATGATGTTTGTTTCTGGAATAAGAAACAATCACTTTGGGGGGGGGGGGAAACAAGCAAGGAAAGCTCATTTGGGAAGTTCCTTAAGCCATAATCCTTGTCCCAACAGATTTTTTTTTTGTCAGTACTATATTATATCTTAATTCTAACCTTATGTGTAATTATTAATCACATAATTAAATTTTAGTGACTATGCAATTGTATTTGGAGCTTTCTATATTAGTAAACAAAACATGCATTTATCCCTTTCTTTCTTGATACTTTTTTCTTGCAAACTTAAAATAATGTAACTTGGGTAAACTAATGCCATGTAAGATATTAGCACATAATAGCTAAAATTGGCATGAATTTAACACTTTTACTGAATCTGTTGTGCAGTTCTAGATGATTAATGCTGAGCATTTAATGATTCATACTTAAAAATCAAGCTTGTATTTTAGATAAGATAATTGAAGCAAAATTTGTTCCGACTATTATTGTAGCCATATCATGTCATATTTCATATATTTGAATCGTTGTTTTTGAGTTGAGTGTTTGCATGCATGCGATGTCCATTCTGAAAGTCAGTATTTGGTACTTTTCCATTATCTGGGCACAAATGCAATGTAACTCGACTATGTAAACCAAATGCAAGCCAAGCATAGCGAATGAAAAAAAAAGAAATTTGGTGGTATTTTACATTACTTGGGGATTTCTTGCTGTGCCCAGCTAACGGGAAAAGTACCCATCATTTATGTGGAGTCTAAAATTGCTACTTTGCCTTAGAAATATTAAAGCATACAGAAACAAATGTTTATTTTGTGACTAACCAAAAAATATTTAATATATTAAAATTGAAAGAAGCAATTTAGTGTATTTTATCTTGAGTAATTAATTCGGATCTTGAGTTTCACTTTTGTTATGGTTTATTTACTTTTTTTTGCATAATATGTTGACCATGGTTTTATTTTAATTGTTCAGTGTACTTTTCATTCTGTTTATTTTAGTTTTATTAATATTATTATAATTTAATATCAACTTCAAAATATTACTGTAAGGAATTGTTTTGTGTTAATTTTTAAATCTCCATAAACATTCTGTTCTATAATTTTGTATCTCTCATTTTGGCTGAAATATTATTTTAATGCTTTGCTTTTGTTCCATTCTAGGACTCTTAATAAAGATTGCATCTGTGTGTTTTTCTCCTCATCTTAAATGTGTGTGTGATTTGTAGAGAGAAGCATCCTTCTTATTTATTTTGTGCTGTGTAAATTAATGTAAAAAAGAAATGGAAGTTGCTCATACTAAAACAGTTGAAGAAATTCTAGAGTATTTTGGAACCGATGCAGAGAAGGGTTTATCCGAGTCTCAAGTAAAAAATCTCCAGGAAAAATATGGCCCAAATGGTAAGTGATCGTGTATTTAACCTTCATTTAAATTGTAGTTTAAATAAATAAATCAATTGCTTTAAAAATAACTTGTTTGGTAGATCTTTTTACTTTTTTCAAATTTTTTAAAACTTCTTTAATAGAATGTATTAAATTTACATTTTAATTCTTAAGATTCCTATGAGAAATACTGTTTTGATGGATGCTGGCTAATCACATTGTATATTTTTCATATAATTTCCAAAATTATGTAAGTTAATCAGTTGAAAACAAAACATGATAGACGATGCTTGTACGAAATTTTTTAACATTTTTCATATTAGTGTTAAATAAGCAGTACTTTATCTTAGTCACACTCTACCTATGTCTGTATGTATACAATATAAATTGTTACTGTCTATGGCACAAAAATAATTTATTACTTAATGTTGAATTTCAAGTCAGATGTAGATAAAATTTAAATATATTTTGAATTGCTACATTGAATTTTTCCATAGCTTCATACAATTCGATGCTTCCCTAATTAACAGAGTTAAAAAATATTAGAAAAATGCTGGAGAATGCTCACTATGTCATCAAAAAGTGCTGGTTAGAGGATGGAAGATGTAGAATATGAAATTTGTGAACTTGCAACATGTTACTTTTATATATATATTCTACATCTCCAAAACATCTAATTGAATCATATTTAGTTCACTTTATTAAAGACGAGGGAAATTTCAAGTTCTATGAATACAAAGATTTAGTATTCCATGATTAGAAATTTAAACTTTTTTTCCTGCCATAACAATGGGAAATTATAATTGAAGAAACATTTTTAAACCATCTTAAAATTAAAATTTTTATTTTTATTTCTGCATAATATTTCTTTCAATTGTTATTTTACAAACTTGAAATGCTATAAAATTAATTTTAACTTTGAATTACACAATTACTTTTATACATATATACATTTCTTTTACTTCATTTTCTTTAGATTCAAAGTAATAATTTAAAACGATGTCTAAAAGCTGGCATAAATTGATTGTTCAAATGTAAACATAAAAATTGAAGCTGTGTCAAGCAAATGTAACAGTTCAGTAGTGGCAATGGTTACAGGCTTTGAGAAATTAACCATGAGTTTTCTTTTACATATACATATATTTCCCCTGTCCCCAAAAAATACTAATTTTAAATTGATTTATCTTCTTGATACCAATTTCATTTTTGTACATTTTTTTCTTACATTTATTGTTTAGAAAGTATACATAGCTGAATTTGAAAAAAAGAAAAAATTATAGATATTCCTTTTACTCGGCAACTGGAAAAGATGTAAAACTTCTCTGATTATTTTTTAAAATTTGTTTCATTTCAGTACATACATCTTAAAGGATCTTGTATATTATACTATTGCATATCAGTGATTTCTATGTTTAAAATATTACATATAAAAAGTTTTTAATCATGAGGCACATCAATTAATGATTCAATAAATGTGAAAAGATGTCTAATCCTCAGAGTAGTTTAAAAGATAATGTTAAGAGATCACAGTATATTGTTTGATTGATATGTTTTTTAATAATTTCCCAACATTTTTACTTCTTTTTATTTTTTTAAAATCCTTTTAATCTTTCTATAAACTTATAAATTAAAATGAGTATTCCAAATTATGATGGGGGGCATGCTTGTGACCACTTTGTTGTACTGTGGAACTCCGAAAAATCACACCATTGCCTACTTAAGTCTTTTTGATAAAATTGTGCATTTAAATTTTTATATATTATATAATACTTCTTAAATATACCTTTTTTAAAATTAAATTAAATATTCATTATCTTGATAGACTGTTATTATGATTATAATTTAAAATCTTATATAATCTGATGTGGATTGTAATTTTATAAAATGACTAGATTTTGTATTTTTACTAATGATTGTAAATAATTAGTATGCTTTATTTTATGTTCTTTAATAAATTGAAATTATTTGAAAAAAAAATTATTTTGAATTTTTGACTAATATATATATTTTTTTCTTTTTTAAACTTTAGAATTGCCTGCAGAGGAAGGTAAGTTTGAATTTTTTTACAAAAAATTCTATGGAAAAAATAACTTTTTACAATACTTAAAATTCTGTTCTCTAAAATTTTGTTTGTTTTTTTTCCAAATTGGAATTATTCATAAAACTAAATAGAATTAAATATTATGATTCATATTTTTAAATTTTTAATGCATTTCTAATATTATATTAATTACAATTTTTAAAAATTTAGGAAAACCTCTGTGGCAACTTATATTGGAACAGTTTGATGATCTACTAGTTAAAATTTTATTATTGGCAGCTATAATTTCATTTGTAAGTATAATTATATATATATTGCACATAAAGGTGATGTGCACATGTTTTCTTAAATCTAAATGGTGTGTTTATAAATATGAGTGTTTAGAAATTGAATTTCTTTTATCCATTTCACTTCTTTAATATTAATATCAGACTAAATCAATTTGCTTGAAAATAAAGTATATATACATTTTTTTTCTGAAGTTGAAAAAATTTCATTGCTGAATTGCAACTGAATTTGTTTTCTAACAAAATTCTGAACATTTTATCACTTAACTGCAGCTTTTCAACATGGGCAATAAGAGCAAACAACTCTTTTTATGGCTTCAATGGCATATGTAAAATAAGAAACAACTCAATAAATTGTAATCAAATTTCTGAGAATAGTGTTAAATTTCTTTAAAACAATCAAAGATTTAACCGTTTCAAACAATACCTTTTTCGGGAAAGAATGCTTTTAATAGAAGATCCCATATGGTTGAAAAGTGTAGATATTCATATGATCTGAGATTTGATTTCCTTTATTAGAAAATATGTCTTGTTCTTTATTATAAAAATAGTTGTATTAAATAAATTGGGAAATGTTTGAATATGAATTTTTTAGGGGGTAAAAAACCAAAATGTCATTTTTGGAATAATTTTCAAAATAATTTTAAATTTTTAAATTTACCCATGGAAATATTTAACTTTATTGTAAAAATATGAATTGTTTTTGAAAATATATTTCTTACAATTGCAGGTTTTAGCATTATTTGAAGAACATGAAGGCCAAATAACAGCATTTGTAGAACCGTTTGTTATTCTTCTTATTCTAATAGCAAATGCTGTTGTTGGAGTTTGGCAGGTTTGTAAATTTTCTCATATATTGTGATTCTTGTTGTTGCTGATGATGACGATGAAGAAGTATATATAAACTGATCTCTTAATAAAATCAGAATTTATTTGTAAAACTTTATGGCTAAAGATTTGTTAGTTACTCAGCTGCCTATTCTTATATGCTGATATGTGCACATTACGTCCTTTTCCATTCTATGAGAAATGCAGTGAATGCATATATTAATTTTCTGTAGATC
>JAPMOQ010024889.1:1305675-1347123 GCA_026543055.1 Argiope trifasciata | reverse complement strand
ATATATATATATATATATATATATATATATATATATATATTCTGTTACAGATTTACTACTTCTGAAATCATTCTTTTATTTGGTCATATGTTCTTGAATAGCATACATTAGGGCTTAAAATTGTATTCATTGCCTAGATATTTTTGAAGCCATAAGACAATAGTGCTAATCATTAGTTTTTCAACTAAAAATTGGTGTATCTTTGCTTAATAATCTACAATAGAGTATTTCAATTATAGAATTAAAAATAATTCTTTGTTATTGAACTATTTTCTACCTCAGCCTACATTTATAAATATTTATTGGAATACTAGTATTTATTATGGATGTTAGCATGACATATTTAATCTGCACTTATTTTGAGTATATTTCGCTTATTTTATATATTTTCAACAACATGCCCAAAAGACATTAAAATCTTTTCAAATAATAAATTAACAAAATCAGTTTTTTTTTCCCTGTCTTTTTTCAACTTGCCTCTGTGGCCAAATGTCCCCCCCCCCCATAGCACATATATTGTTTTTTCAAATATCATTTTACTATAAAAAATAGTAGGTTAACGGAAAAAATCAAGTTTAAACAGATTGCTGTTGTAAACACCTAAAAGACGTGGCAACTAAATTAACTTGTTTCAAATAGTCTCCAATTATAATATGTAGGAAATACTAGTGATAATCCATCTATAGTGAATTAATATGTGTATTGTAGTTTTATATCTGTAATAAAATATTTTTAACTTTCTGTTAATTTTTCATGTGCTTTAGTTTTTTTTTTTTTTTTTTTTTTTTTTTTTTTTAATATTTGCAGGAGAGAAATGCTGAAAGTGCGATTGAAGCACTTAAGGAGTATGAACCTGAAATGGGGAAAGTTATCCGACAGGATAAATCTGGAGTTCAGAGGATCAGGGCGAAGGATATAGTTCCTGGAGATCTAGTTGAAATATCAGGTAAGTTCTACCTTTCCTTTCTTTTTTTCCTTCATGAAATTTATTTTATAAATACTAGTAATTAATAATAATTTCAATTTTTATTTCAGTTGGAGATAAAGTGCCTGCAGACATTAGATTAATAAAGATATTTTCTACCACTTTAAGAGTCGACCAGTCAATCTTAACTGGTATGAAATAATAGTTTACTCTTCCATTATGTATATATTCGAAGATTTTAAAGTTGTAGAAAACCTCTTGCATATTATCAAAGTATTTTTAATTATTTACATTTAAACTGCATTAAAAAATTTAAACTTTAAAAGTAAACAAAGAGCTAGAATTAGGAACTGAAACTTCATGAACAGTGAAACTGTTTTTAGTATTTAGATCTGACTTGAGAAAAATAGGGATTTACTAATTGGAAAAAATGCAATGCTTAAATATTTAAATTTAAAAAAAATCTTGAAAGAACATATTAGTAATAATTCATCTTGTTGATGAGACAATTTAATATTATAAAATAATTTGGTATTATAAAACAAAAATTTATAGAAGCTCAGAAGTGTTCATGGTGTTGGCTTATTCTATTAGTTTTTTATATTGAAAGATTCTTATGTATATGTGTAATAGATCTTAATTTGTTGTTTAAAATTATGAGTTTGATTTATGCATTTAGAATTAAGGAGTGAATCTTGTTTTTACTTGTTTGTTGTAAATCTTTATTTAAAAATCTTTTAAATTGTTAAAATCTTCTCTTTTTTTATATCAAATCCCTTAAAATCCATCTGAATTATTAAATACATTATTACATTATTTACATTATCAATAAAAATCTTTTTTAAATCAGGTGAATCAGTTTCTGTTATAAAACATACAGACCCCATTCGTGACTTCAAAGCTGTTAATCAAGATAAAAAGAATTTACTCTTTTCTGTAAGTATTAGACTTCTTAGTGTGTTCAATATTGCATTTAGATTTATTTTTGAAATAAAATTCTTATTTTCCTTTATTTATAAATATTTACTTACTAAGCAATAATTTTAGGACTGGCATTTATTGTTTGAATTGTCTATTTTGCCCTAAATACATAATTTCATCTTTTATTATGCAAGAAAAATACTTCTCCTTAAATCTCCTATGCTGGTTAAGGGGTTAAATGAATTGTTTTTTTTTACGGTGACTCTAAATACTGTTAAATAAACTATCTGTAGTTTTATTTTAATGTTTAAATTTTTAAAAGCAATTTTAAAAAATTCTTCGAAATCAGTTGTTTAATATATGTGCTAAAATTTATATAAATTTTGTCATTGTATATAGATGGGATATTTCTTGAAATAGAATAAATAAAAATGAATTATGAAAACAATTTTATTTTACAAGAAAATTACCAGAATTTTTAAAAAATATTGTAAGTTATTGTGTCTGTAGTTTTGAAATTAACTTGGTGTTCAATTAAATTTGAAATATTCAATATTTTTTCTGTTATAAACTGAATTTGAATTTATCTCTGTTTTTATATTGTTCAAAAACAATTCTTTGTTAATTAGGGTACAAATATTGCTGCTGGTAAAGCTAGAGGAATTGTTATTGGAACTGGATTAGAGACTGCTATTGGTAATTTTTTTATTTTATTCAAAACTCCTACTTCTTATTGTGATATTTTTTTAAATGTTCATCATTTATAATTAAATAACTAAAAGTTTGAACATCAGAAACATGCAAAAATGTTTCTGATTTAGTTTATTATTGAAAAAATTCATACAAATGCTTATTTTCACTATTCTGTATTAACATGTAAATATTAAATTTAGGTAAGATTCGTACAGAAATGTCAGAAACTGAAGAAGTTCGTACTCCATTACAACAAAAATTGGATGAATTTGGGGAACAACTCTCGAAGGTTATTTCTGTTATCTGTGTTGCTGTCTGGGCTATCAATATTGGACACTTTAATGATCCTGCCCATGGAGGATCATGGATTAAGGTGCTCATTCTTCCTATATTTAATTTTAAATGGAAGACATTGATTTTATTTAAAATGTTCAAACTTTAAATTATAATAATTCAAATCAAAACTCCTCCTTGACTTAATTTTTCACATTTGTTGAATCATAAATAATATTAAAAGTTATTTATCAAGAATAAAGGTAAATTATTATAGAAATTTTTAAGAACGTATTTTATTTAGAAAAATCATGGACTAATTAATCATTTCCTGTAAAGGTTGTGGTAGAAATTTTAACTGAGAAATTTCTTTCAGGGTGCAGTCTATTACTTTAAAATTGCCGTTGCTTTAGCTGTTGCTGCTATTCCCGAAGGATTACCTGCTGTAATTACAACTTGCTTAGCATTGGGTAATTTTGATATTTTATCTAAATATATAAAGCTATGATTGCATGCTGTAGTCAGAATTACAGTATTTTTATACATTCAGTTAATTTTTGCTAATAAAATTTAATCATTGGAGACATTTAAATTCTAAAAAATCTCAAATCATTTTTTAATTTTTAAGAGTAATTGCACACTTTAGATTCACTATAAATGCATATAATTATTCATACATAATTTTGCTAACTACAGATTGTTGTAAAACAAACTATTTTTAACAGAATAATTAAGAAAATACCGAATTTTCCTGAAATACATTATTAGAATAAATTAGGAATTTTTAAAATTTTCAATAAATTGTTTATTTGGAAACCTCTGGCTGCGCTTGTGGCCTAGATTGCCCATCTTGCAATTTTTTTTGTATGGCAATACCATACGCTTTTTTTTTCTTCTGCCCTATGAAATTTGATAATTTTACTTTGCTTTGTAAGTCTTTTTAACCAACTTTGTACACAGCAATTTTTTTAGCAGTGGTTATTTCCTCTCACCATCACTCTTTAATATATGTTTGTGGGAAGATGCAAAAAGTTTTGTTTCCTAAATATTTCTGGAAGCCCATTCTTCCGATTAGTAGTTAAAATAGTCTTTAATCTAAACACAATGGATTAAATATCTATATTTAAAAAGAAAAAAATCATGTAAACAATTTGAAGATTGATAGTTCTTATCTACAGTATACTAAATTCAAAAACAATAATTCATTAAATAATGTAGTTAAATATACAGGATTTGATTTTGTCTTTTTGAAATTAACATTTTCATTTCCTTAGCATTTATAGTTTGTTTTGCAACATATGTTACATTTTCTATTCTGTATTTCCTCTTGCCTTTGTCATTTTAAATTCTTAAATTTATTATACATGTTAGTTCATTTACTCTGGGATATGAGTATTTTTTATGCATCTGTATATATATCTGGAAAAGGTGTAATCTTTGGAACTTTTCTATTTTAGACACTAAAAATAAATCCAACCAGTTGCTCTGGAATTATGTTTGTTTAATTTAAAAAAATGAATTCTCTTAAATCTTAGTAAAGATAACAGATTAAATGTTTGTAGCAAGTTATCAAGGTAAATATTTTGAATTAAAGATAAAGAATCACTTAACAGATTATTATAATATAGCAATAATTTTATCGCTTAACAGATTATTATAATATATCAATAATTTTATAATACTTACATGCTCATTAAGATTTAAAGTGGGAAATTGGTCTTCTATATATTGTGGTTAATGGTTAAATTTCTAGAAAATATTGTAGTTGAAGTATGAAGTGTTATCAAAATTTGTAAACGACCCTTTTAAGTATATATAATATAAATTTTTTAAAAAACGTTCGACTGTTTCAAAGATTTTAAGCTCCTACCCTCACAGCACAAACAAATACTTGCTTTTTAAGTGATTTGTGGAGGGGGGATGTTTATATTCGTCTGCCTCTGTTTCTTTTGAGTATTAGAGAACTGAATTTCAAAGAATGTGTTGGAGATTTAAGAGCTATGTTTATCCATATATTTTTAAGGAAATGAATTTATCCCAATAACAATATGGTGATAAAATTCATTTTATAATTGCTTTTTTGTATTCTAATTTTTATGGATTTTTATTACAATTTAGGTACTAGGAGAATGGCTAAGAAAAATGCAATTGTGAGATCCTTGCCTTCAGTAGAAACTCTAGGTTGCACATCTGTCATTTGCTCTGATAAAACTGGTACTTTAACAACCAATCAGATGTCAGTAAACAGAGTAAGTTTTATTGTAAATTCTATCCAAATGAAAAAAATAAAGCATTTCATTTTATACAGTAGCTGTTGCTTAATGTGACTGTTTTCAAACTTACATATTTTAGTAATATAAATCATTTGATAGCTGTAATTGTTTTGGATAAAATTAACTGCTTTTATCATATTGAAAAAGCGGGGGAAGAAGCTCTTACTTCCAATCTATTTATAATTTTTTTTCAAAGGTAACAATGATATTCAATAATTGCTTATCAATATTCCTTAATAGTTCACTTATATATTGTCAGTGTTTATAAATTTTCTAAAATCTTTGAATGGGGCTGCTTGCAAGATTTTAAAATATCTTGACATCTTTCAGGCATTCATTTTAGGATTTTTTTTAAATACATTCATCCTTATGGGAATTGCCAAGTTTTATTATTTAATGTTGTTCATGTAAAGCTCATGATTTTCCAAAATTTTATGAACAAAAATTTGTGAAATTTTCAAACTTATTGTAGCTTTGCATTGGCTCAATTTAGATAAACTTTTATGCCTGTTAAGAAATTAATTTCAATCTATAAAACTTTAATCGTCTTTTATATATAGCTGTTATAATTCATTTGTAAGCAATGGGTGTTACAGCTGTTCAATAGATTTCAAGTTAAATCTTGCAGCTTAGTTTCCATTTAAAACAATCTATATTAATTTATTCCAAATGAAAGTTTTGTTGCAATGAAGAGATACTTTCTAGATGTTTTTTCACTACGTAGACATGGAATTTCAGGGACATTAGTTGTTGAAAATGAAGAATCAATTACGTTGTTAAAAACAGATGTGATGATGTAATCGTCCCATTTAAATCATTCTTGTGTGTACTTGAATATGTTTTATGAGCATAGAATTTTGATTATATAAAGCATGGTATAACATTAATCATGGTCTTATTAAGTAACATCTGCTATATTTAGATTTTAATAAATTTATTTTAATCCTATTTAACAAAATTTATTTAAATGCTGTTTCTATTATTTTACATCTCTGCTTATTATTTTGCATGATATTGAGGAGGAATGCCCTACCTCTGGGAGAAGCAGCAAAATTTACTTTAAAAAAACAAAAAATGGGAAAATGCAAGGAAATTCTCAAAATTGTCATAAAAACTGTTAAAATATGAGGAATTTTCAGTTCCTTAGAAATTATTTTACTCCTCATCTAAATAAATGCAGATATCTAAAATTGCTAGAATTAAAGCTAGTAGTCATAGCTTCCAAAACATGAACAATCATCATCACCCTAAAACAATACCATTCGCAATTATGTAATGTTGAAACTCGCTCTTTCTCTCTTTATTTAAATCAGTCCAGTTTCATTTTGCCAAACATTCTTTTGCCACGAGATTTCTGAAAGAATGAAAAACATCTCTTTTGTAGGAACACTCATTCTGTGGAAGTAGTGCTGAGGTGTTTAGTCTACCGTAAATAAACTTATCGATTTGTTTATTGGGAAATTGTCAGCTTATTCAAAATAGATTTGTGAAATAAAAAAAAATACAATGTGCTGCTCAAATTAATATAAATTTGAGATTAAAATAATCAATCGTGAGTTTACTGAATAGGCTTGAAGTTTCACAAAATTCATTTGCTGCATATTGTTTGCTTTGTAAGACAAAAATAAGCCTAAGTAACCTTGAGAAAAGTATTTAAAATGAAGACATGGTGAATATATCAAATCCAACAATAATGCTTTAATGACCAAAAATCTATAATGCTCGATTTTTATGATCATTAAAATTTATATATGTATTTTTTAATGCATGCAATGAAATAGTGGAAATGATTTCATACATGTTCACTGAAATTACTAAATATCTATATTAGACCTATAAAAATACTGCACCTTATTTAGTAAGGATTAACTCCATGGAATTGATATTTGAAAAATCTGTAGAAATTGATACCCAAATACCTGAATTGACAAAAATTAGATTTTATTGATTAATTACCAAATGATTTGTATCGTGACTAAAGTGCTTTATTTTATGTTTTATTATTAATTTATGTGACATATAATTTAAAAGTGCAAGAGATATATCCCAATCTTAATATATAAATTTTCTGTTGTTAAATTATAATATATCTATTGTTTGTATGTAATTATAAATTCTTTGAATAATGTTAAATTGATACTTCCTTTCCTTGCTTTATTTACTTGTTAAATTCTTATTGCACTTATAAATGGCAAATGATCACTATTCTTGGATTTCGCAATTACTCGAATATATGCACGAAGAAAACACGAGATTTTTTCCAGTTTAGTGCGACAACTTTGTTAAGTTAATGTTTCATTTTACTTTCTTGCATAAAGAATGGAAATAATACATATTATTGTGATTTAATTAGAAAATTTAATTATTAATTTAAATTTTTGGTAGGAATTTTTTTTTTTTTTTTTTTTTTTTTTTTTTTTTTTTTTGAGGATTCTTTATTTATTTATTTATTTATTTTTCTGTTTCAGATTCTTGTTGTTGACAAAATTGAATCAAATGATACTAAATTTCATGAATTTGAAGTTACTGGCTCAACCTATGAACCAGTCGGTGACATGTAAGCTATGTTTTTCCCATCCTTTAACACAATTGAATTAATAATAATAAAACTAACAAAATTTCAATGTTTTTGTTTAAAATATTATGTTATTTTAGCTTTTTGAAAGGCCAGAAAGTTCGCTGCTCAGATTTTGAATCTTTATGTGAATTGGGAACAATTTGTGTAATGTGCAATGATTCTAGCATAGATTTCAATGAGGTGAGTTTTTCACTTTGGAAGATATCTTTAGTAGTTATTATTTATATTGTATTTTATAATTTACTTTTTAAATAAATGTGATATTTAGTTTTAAAATTTGGAAAAAAATATATCTAATTTCTTTTGGATATCTTAATTTTTGTAATTTATTATTAATTTATCTAATACTACCAGTGAACCCTTAATGTCCAACTTAATTAAAAGTATAGATTTTGTTAAATTCTAATTTTCAAAAAGATCAGCTAGAAAAATTCAATAAACTCTTTTATACTTTAAAACTTCTCGTAGAATGTTAAAAATTATATTTTAATTCTTAGCTTTACTTAAAAAATATATCCAGGGAAGGACAAACAGTTTAAGATATTAAAATTTGGGGAATGGTTAGTTTATATTGTAAATTGTTTAGAATTTTAAGAATACTGATTTTTAGCTAAAACAATGTGTTTGATTTAACAAGGAAAGCAAAATTTAACTCTTTACTGATTATTAGATTAAATTTAATGGTGTTTTAAGATTTTTTCTTGAATATTAAATCTTTATTTCAGTACAAACAAGTATTTGAAAAAGTTGGAGAGGCAACTGAAACTGCCCTTGTAGTTTTAGCTGAGAAGATGAACCCATTTGGTTACGAGAAAACTGGATTAAGCCGTCGAGATGCTGCAGTTGTGGTTAACCAAGGAGTATCTTCTATGTGGAAAAAGGAATTCACTCTTGAATTCTCTCGTGATCGTAAATCAATGAGTACTTATTGTATACCTGTCAAGACAAACAGATTTGGAGCTGGTCCTAAAATGTTTTGCAAGGTATTTAATTTCAGCTTCAAATTTATAGATCTTATCTTTTTGTTTTAGAACTGTTCTAACATGGTCTAGTTTCAGTTACCTATGAAACTGAATGATATCTTAACCATGAATTGGCTAAGATCATTTGTGCAAGGAAAAAAAGAAAATACAAATCCATATATCCAAACAATTTTTTTACAGTAGTGTGGAAATGGATCTACACATTTTTAATTATGACATAGTAAACAGTTCTGTTGTAAATATGTCGGTCTGTTTTAAACAAAATTTTTCAAATTTTATCGCAAGTAGAAGAAGAAAAAAAATGTGCTACTAAGATTTTATTGTAAGTGTCGTATGAGTTATGAAATTCTGTAAGTATGTGCATTCAAATAGGACATAAATGTTCTATACAAGGAATGGATTTGTCATAGTAAGTCCAGTGTAAAAGTGAAACAAAGTGAAAATTCTTATATATATTTCTATGTTTTAAAAATAGTTTTCATTTGTAAAGTTGTGGAGATTTTTATTATCAATTCAAAAATTGCTAGTTCTATCAAAATTCAATTATAAATTACCTTTACCTTCTACAATTGTAATATAATTTTATCTTGTGTGTATTCTATAACCTTGTAGTAAATTTTATTTATGGAAATTTCATTAATTTTTTACATTCTTTGATAGTGATTTGAGATTTTACATTTAAGAATAAATATTAAACAATTTCATTGACTATTTACACATTAGTTATTATCAAATTGTGGTACAGAGAGTTTGAATGATAGTAGTAACTTAATTTAATGGACTAGTAAATTTTTCTATGATAGCATTTTAATAGTGTAAACCTATACTAATTAAAATGTAGACAGAATGTTACTGATTTTTTGATTTGATAGATTTTATAAATTAAATGAATGCTTTTGGGTATTAAAAAATAGAGGTAAAATATGCATTTGAATTTATTAAATTGTTGGATCAGTTAATTTCATTTAATTATTTAGATTACTGTAATTAAATTATAATGTTCAAAACTTTCATTTCTATAATTTTTACTTTGAAAACTAAAATTGGGACTTTATTTTATAAAAAATCTAAACAATTTAGCTACATTAACTCACAAATAATTAAATGCTATTTTTATTTTATTATTATTAGTATTATTTTGCTATATAAGTAAATTAACATTTTTAAATAATATATGAGAAATTTTTGCTGTTTTCTGATTCAATGTTTTTAACTTTTTTGACACATTCTTATTGTCATTAAAAATATTAGATTTCTGCTGATATCAATATCTTTTAGTGAATGTGTACAGTTTTCAAGATTTTTTCATTCTTAACCTGTTTTTTATTTGATCAGTTTAGGAGTTCATAAAGTAATTTTTATTTTACAAAAGCATTATTTAATTTAAATATTTTATGTTTACTTCTATTCAGCCTTTAAAGACAGATCGATGTCTAGCAATGGATTTTGTGGACTACAGAAGGTGAAATGTGGCTTTTGAATAAAATTGTTGAAAAACATCCCTTCCCCTAAGTTATTCTTAACTGTAAATTCTTTCCTCTCGATGTGTTACTGTTTGGCTTTTGAATAAATTTATTGAAAACCATCCCTTCCCTTAAATTATATATAACTGTAAAATCTTTCCCTTTGATCAGTAACTGTTACTGTTTGGAATATTTATTTGAATGCTCTCATTTGCATATTTCTTTGCTTGATTTTACTATAATTTTATATAACTGGTATTTTGATTATATGCTGTGAAAACAAGAGTTTGAAATATTGAATTCACATGATTATGAATGTATGATATACTAATTATTCTCATGATAAATGCATATTGATTGCTAATATTACTTTTAATTAATTTCCTAAATGTTTCTTTAGGAGGGGGGGGAATATTATCTACATATCTCTTTAAAATGGTTTCAACGTCTATCAAATATTTAAGTAGATACCACATGTCTTAAAAAGTTACTTAATTGTGTTGCTTTAAATTTTGTACTTTAACAATATTTTTAAAAATGGTTTTAAAATTTTGCATGTCCCTTTTTTTAAACTTATTTTCCCTTTTTTGCATTGCTAGTTGTACTTTCAATGGTGTTTTAAAAATTAATCCTTGCTTTTTAATACAAAACTTTTTATAAAGTTTTATCTTAAATAAATCTATTCTGATTTCATTAATTGAAATTCGGTAATTTTCTTTGCATATATATACATACAAAATTTGAATCTTGTAGATTTTAATTATTTCTAAAATAAATCTACCAACTGATTCAGTTTGTCTCTAATTGTGAGCTTCAAATTATTAAAGAAATATTTTGGTATTTTAAAATCATCTTTAAATTCTAAAAACCTGTCCTTATGTTTTATTTGCATTATAATTTTAAATAAGATACTGCATTAGTGAAATGGCGTTATTTGTATTAAAAAAATTAATGTAAAAAATATTATGAGTTATAAATTTGTAGAACAGGAAGATGTTAGATTTGAATGAGGGAAGGTAGTTAATACAAGTCTTAACTCCTGAAATTTTATGCAGAACAACAACAACAAAAAAAAAATGTACTCTTGAGGTTTTTATCATGCTCTTGAGGTTGAGGTACATCAATTCATGGCTTCCAAAAGAGCACTCATGGTTTATTAGTTGAATTATTTATCGGTATACTGAGTTTGATGTTTCATTTATTCGATTGTATGTGTTAATCATCAAATTTGAAATACTATTCAAATTACTAAATTAAAAAGATACTTATTAATTAATTTTGAGAACTTGTTTTATAGAGACATTTGTAATTTTATGTGTTAAAGCTCATTTATTGCTTCATACTTGTCTGATAAAAATTTTAACAATATTTGGCCAAAAAAAAAGTTTACATTTTTATTGATAATTGTAATAATATGCATTCAATTTAAATTGTCGACTGTATATTCAACTTTTTAAAAAATATTCATTTAGAATTATTTTTATTGTCGTTAGTTGTAATTGTTATTGACATTGTATCATATTTTAGAACTGTTCAAATTCGTTGTCATTTTTTTAACAAACTTCATTACTCATTAATGAGAACTTGGTATTTATAACCATATTTAGCATTTAAGTAAGTTCATCGCTTGTATTATGCTAGTTTAAATAGCAAGATCATATTTAAATTTCCATTGTAATTTACTTAGGGTGCCCCAGAAGGAGTTTTAGAAAGGTGCACCCACGTTAGAGTTGGAAGCACAAAGGTGCCTATGACTCCTGCAATCAAGAATAAAGTATTGGAAATTACTAAGCAATATGGAACAGGAAAGGACACTCTGCGATGCTTGGCTTTGGCTACCATTGACAACCCTCCAAAACCCTCAGATATGGACTTGGCTGATTCTACTAAATTTGTAACTTATGAGGTAAGGGATTGAGAGTTCGTCAAGGGTTTCTTTTTTCAACCGTTGAAGCTCTTTAATTTTGTTTTGCTTAACTGGAAAAATTAGTAGTTCAAATTTTATTAGATTTATGGTCTTGTTAAAATGCCAATTTTTATTTTTTCTTGGTATTCCTCGAGAATATTATTTAAATATTATTTTTAAATTTTTTAAAGATATTTTAAAAGCATAAGTAGGAAATCCACTTTATTTTTTTACTAATTGATTTACCCAGCATTATTAAGGGATATTTTTAATTTTAAAAAGCCGTAATTAAATGTCCTGCTTCATTAAAATCATCTCTGTAAATAAAATTCAAAGTATCTGTAATACAGTAAATATTCACTGCAAAGGTTGAAGTTATAATTTGTGAAATCAGCTATTTAAACCTGTGAAGTGGAAACATTGTAGTTTAAAACCTTTTGGATTAAAAATAAATTACCTAAAATAAATTTGATTGTTGTGACTTGATTAGATTTTGTTGATAAAAATATTAGAAAGATTTTTATTTATTATACAATCTGCTTTAAATCTTTCTGTGCTTTAAACTGTGACAAAGAAAGGCATAAAAGGTTTTTGATATTTTGTAGTTTCTTGAAAAATTAGTACTATATTGCTCCAAAGAAATTTTTAAGAATTGCCAAAAGCTGGTTTTCCTTTAAAATGATTAATTTTTATATTTATTTGTATATGAAATTGAATGCGACTTTGTGAGTGGCCAGAAGAATATATGTTTATAAGTCTAAATATGAAAGCAGTCATTGTTACCAGGGAATTCTATTCTCCTTTGATAGTTAAAAGTAATCACATTTTGATAAATTTTTAAATAACATGAATCATATAATTAAAGTTTTTAAATCTTTGATGCAGCATTTATAAAAATATATTTTGAAAAACTCGACACTTTAAAGTCAAATATCCTGCTGTTAATTATTAAATAATATGGATGCATCATTTTTCAGATTACTCGCACACTCAATACAATTCATATGTGTATATTTTCAATGTGTATTATTTTAAGATTGTAATTTGTATGAAGTCAGGTTGCTTTTGCTCCATTATGATTTTCTAACTTTTTGAACTAGGATATTAATCTTTTTAATAGAAAGGAATTGTTATTTTTAGACTGGGATGACCTTTGTGGGTGTTGTTGGAATGTTGGATCCACCGAGGAAGGAAGTCAAAGATGCTATCTGCCGTTGTAAAGCTGCAGGAATTCGAGTCATTGTGATAACTGGTGACAATAAAGTAAAGATTCATTATTTTTTCTTTTGAAAGAATATGCAATTTTGTTATATCAGTAATGCATTTTCATAAAATTCAAGTTTTATCAACAACAAAAATTCAGTTTAATCTTTTAATTTATATAAATAAAAAATGAATGTTTGTATGTCACTTATGTGCTGCTATGCCGCTTATCCGATCACAGTAAAACTTGGACTGCTTATCACTATTTAAATGTGCGGATTGAACCTAAAAAATCCATGTTTTTCATAATCAGTTTTATGCTTGATGCTTATGAGTTGGACAGTCAAGAAATTTATTTGTTTCTGTTGAAGACAGAAAAACAAAACAAAAAAGATACTGTTTATCCTAAAGCTCTTAAATAATAAAGTAAGAAAGAATAGAATAAATACTTTTTACACTTCTGTATAAATCGCTCAAATTCAATTAATGTATTCATTACCGATGCAAAAATAAAGACTATTCTTTATATCATTCCTTATTAGAGAAGACTGTTATTTCAATTTTCAAACCATATTTCCAAAATTATTTCTTTTGTGGCAGCAACACACCGGGTACCAGCTAGTAACACAAATGTTGTTAGCAAGCTAAAAGTGGAAGATTGATTCCCCACAATCCCATAGAATTGAGGAAAACACTACTCCTACTTCATCTATGATAATTAAACAGTATGGAAAATAGTGCATTTATTGAAAATAAAGTATTATATGCAGATATTGAAAGGCATTCATATTTAATTGTTGAAACTCGTTTTCAGTTCTTACAATTACCTCCCCCACCACCTCCACCAATAAGGAATCTGAGCATGCTTTCTAGTGGTGCACCTTCAGTCATGCTTAATCTACTACATCAAATGTTACACAGTGTTTCTAATTCTTGCGATTTTTCATTTTTACACTTCATTGCAATGCTTAATTAGTCATAATTTTCAAAGCTCTTAACAGCACATATTCCAAGGAATACCCCAAAATCAAAATAAGTACAACCTTCATAAAATTTAACCTGGTACCCCTATAAGCCTAAATAGTTACTCTTTGAATTTTAAATTTGGAACTTAACTCTTTGCAGCAAAGTGCACTTAAAATTAACATGAATATTTGGTGATTTTTTTTTTCTGGCAATGAAGCATAAAAATTGATTTATTGTTCGTATGTTTAACTGTTTATTGTGCACCAATAGGAATTTTAATGTAATGTGTTTGTATACTTTAAAATTTTCCTTTCTTACTCTAAAAGTAGCAAGATCAAAATAATAGTTGTAGGGGGTGATCATTTTCATAGGAGAAATATGTAATTCTCCAGTGAAACTGAAATTTCTGCAAAGCATTTAAAATCATGGTCAAATTTGTAAATAAATAAATCTCATGTTTTTCCCCTCCCTATTTATTTTTGATTATGGGGAAAATGTATACATTTCACTTTGAACAATTTGTGTATTTTCTGCAGTTTTTGTTCATATACATGCTTTAATGGATATCATTAATTTAACAAATGAGATCAAATATTAAGATAGCTATAAATATTAACTAATAGAAATCCTCCCAAATGTATTATGCTATATTTTGATTTTGTCACTGTATGGTGTTTATATAATCTGTTTCATAATAGGTAATATATAATTATGCACAACTATTATATGTGTAATAAGTTGTTTGCCCTCAGGTCTGGGTAAAATAAAACATGAAATTATAAGATTTGTTATCTTAATTTTAGGCTACTGCTGAAGCAATATGCAGACGAATTGGTGTCTTTGAAGAGGATGAAGATACTTCAGGTGTGTGGATTTTTCATTTTTAAAGACATTACATATTTTTTTTTTTCATAATGTACAACTATTTTTAGACTATTAATTCTTTATTTGTGTTTTTTATGCTGTCATAGAGGAGTATCTTGAAAAGTCAGGTAATTTACACAGCATATGGATTTTCTTTAAAAAAAAAAATTTCAACTCATTAAACCACTTTAATTGAGCACATTTTCAACGTAATGCTTTATGCTAATATTATGCCTAATAAGGGAAAAATCTGCAGGTAATCTTTCTTGCAGTTCTATGTTCATATTTGATTTTAACCTTCCAGGCAACTGAGCTTTCTTTCTCTCTCTCTCTCTTTTTTTTTTTTTTCCCTGATTTAAAAAAAAATGACTTATTTGTTTCTATATATTAAAGTTTGCATAAAACATTTCACAATATTGAAAGAGAAACCATGATTATTTGCTTTTAAGTGGTGGATTTGTAACCATATATTAATGTTCAAGTTTTTCTAATTGTTTTCTTATGATTTTTTTTTTTTTTTTTTTTAATCTGGAGACATACTCTTATAATTTTGATTCCTTTTAAAAGGTCTATCTTTCTCTGGGCGTGAATTTGATGAGTTGGCACCATCTGAACAAAAATTAGCAGTATCCAGAGCAAGGCTATTCTCAAGAGTAGAACCAGCTCATAAGAGTAAGATCATTGAGTTTTTACAAGCAGATGGTGAAATTTCTGCCATGGTGAGTATTTTGTTACTCAAAAATGAAAATCCTATTCTAGTGTGGGTATTATCTGAAATCTAAAATTACTGTTGATTTTGTTTCAAATTAATGTATTAATTTGTGCCAACTATGCTGTAGAAAATATCCATATTCTGTTTTTTATAACTTGGATAATCCTGATAAAGTCAGGGTGGGCATACAATTCGGAAATGATGGTATCTTTTCCAGTAAGTACACATAATATAAATCTTCAAACTACTAGAAATGCTCAGAAAGTATTTTGAGGGGTTGAGGGTATTAAAATTATGGAACTTCAGGTTATCAGTTTATTTCTAGGAAAATAACAGTATTGAAAGGGAGGAAACAAAACAAAAATCTTGATTTTAACAGACAGTTAATACTGTATATAAAATATTTAAAAATAGAACAAACCTTTATTTCCTTATATATTTCAGTCAGACATGTATTCCTAGTTTCAAAACTTCTTTAAATTATCAGGCAATTATATAAGCACTTTTTTCTTCTATAAATGCTGGTAATAAAAAAAATTAAATTTTAAACTGGTCTATACTAAAATGTCAATAAACAAAATGTTTCGATGGCATTCGTTTAGGTACTTAGTTACACATTTCTATCTATAAAATTTTTAGAAATATTCATATTTTTAGGCTTTGAAGCACACTAATTTAAATAGAAATGCATATCTATTCAATGTTTAAAAAACTGTTTTATGTATTTGTTTAATTGTCCTTCATTCAGTATTCAGTCATTGTTGAGTTTGTTGAATGAAATGTTTGCTTACAGGTAAATGTTTAAAAAAGTACATCCACAATTTTTTACTATGGAGACATATAAAAATGAAGTTTTTGATGTCTATATGTCCATCTTATTTAAGGAAGCTTTGCAATTGGAAATACATAATTGCAATATTAAATGATATTTGGTAATTTTGGGGGGGGGCAGTGCTTTTCCTTTCTCCGAATGAAATATTAATTGAAAGGATAACTTTACTAATGTCTTGCACTATGTTGCTACATTTTTGAAAGTCTCAACTAAACAAGTAATGCAAAATAACATATTCTAGTACCTTCTGTAAAAAAAGGATAATCCAAAATCTTTACATTTAAAATTGAAGAAGGGAAAAGGCCAGTTTTCCCAACTTGAACCACTGAACCAATCTTGCATTTTTTATAACTAGTTATGTCATCTAGTGCTATCTTCCCTCTTCTCAACTATTTTTTAAAACTTATTGTGAAAAATCTTACTGAACCCTTAACCTTGACAACTCATCTGGTTTTGATGATTTTTGTCATTTAATTTCCTCATATAATTAGTGTCGAAGCTTTTGGAGTCTCATTATCATGCTTTAAATTTTTAAATAATTTAATTTCTTTTGACATGCTTACAATAATAGCATTTATATGATTTCCAACTTGATGTTGATAATTAACTTATTCGAAATAAGCCATTTGGAGTGGGGATAGAATTGCATTGATATTCTTTGAACAGTCTTGGAATTTGATCACGTTAGTGGACTTTCAACTACAGCTGATCAAACAAATATATAGAGGTAAAATTACTTTAAGTAAATGTAAACAAATTATAGGTATTAAAAGTATTAATATAGCATTCAGGTTAGTATGCTGATTGGTTGATTATATTTCAAAATAGGGAAATGAATCCATATTTGATATTTGACTTGGGATTTTGGGTATTTTCATAGTATTTATGTCTGCATTTTAATGTGCAAGATGACTTGAAGCTTAAAATTTTCCTTTGAGTGCATCTTAGGAAAAAATTTTAGCATTGAATGTTGGTGGGAAATGAAAATTGTATTTATCTTTGTAATGTAGGAGTTTATTAATTTGTTGAACAATTTTGGCTGTTAAAATTTTTTTCCTCTAAGTTTAAGCACATCATAGAGATTTTAAACTTTTAATATTGCATAGAAGTAAATTTGAAATGCATAGAACATTTTGAAATATTGTTTAAACTAGTGTTGGTATAGACTAAAATATCTTACAGACAGGTGATGGAGTCAATGATGCTCCTGCCTTAAAAAAAGCTGAAATTGGTATTGCCATGGGTTCAGGCACTGCTGTAGCTAAATCTGCTTCTGAAATGGTTTTGGCTGATGACAACTTTTCTACGATTGTTGCTGCTGTTGAAGAAGGACGTGCCATTTATAATAATATGAAACAATTCATACGATACTTAATTTCCTCAAATATTGGAGAAGTTGTCAGGTATGTTTTTTTACATTTAATTTTTAAATTTCCTTACCTTGAGTTTAATTTTTATATATAAACTGTGCTGAATTTAAATTTTGCTCTATCTAGAATGTGATTTCTGGAATTTAGTATGTAGCTTGTAGTTCCTCATACATTTGAAATTAACATTTATAATTAAATTTGAAATAATTTTATATTTAATTGATAGTTTCAAGATTAAATGAAGAATTAAAGTGGTGAAAGGGTGAATTTTTACCTTGACTAATTTTTCAAATCCATTAAATTTTTTTTAATGGGAAAACTCAAAATATGAAATTGATACTATATTTCTAAACTTGTAAAAATAACTTGCAATTTTAATTTTTCTAAACAGTATTTTCCTTACTGCTGCTTTGGGTCTGCCAGAAGCATTGATTCCTGTTCAGCTTCTCTGGGTGAATCTAGTGACTGATGGTTTGCCAGCTACAGCTTTGGGCTTTAATCCTCCTGATCTGGATATAATGGAGAGACCTCCACGTAGAGCAGATGAATCTCTCATATCAGGGTGGTTGTTCTTCAGATATATGGCTATTGGAGGTAAGGAGGATTTAACAAACATTGCTCTCAAATGATTTCCTTCCATTCAAATAATATTTTTATATTATAGATACTTGGTTATACATAAAGTAATTTAATGAGAGATGGACATAAAGAGGTACTTATCTGCTTGAAGCATACGGAAATTTTGAATTATCAGATACTAGAATAGTATTAGTGAGAATTGTCGAGCTCTATGGGTCTTCAACCAGGGCTGGCCATCTGGGGGGGGGCAGGTGCTGGGACTGTGATTAAGAATTAAAACTGTTTTCTGAACAATAAAAATGTTGCAGTACTAAAAGTCAACAAATTTGTTTCCATGTGTTTGGCTGAGCATTGACTGATGCCTTTATTAGGCAAGGATCACAACGATATCTATAAAAAGTTGGAAATGTTCATTTATGAATAAGGAAATACGATTCAGACACATTGAGACAGAGCGGCACTGAGGCTGAGATACAATATTGTAAATCATCAGCTATCTACTTTATCTATATCTAATGTAATATTTAAGTTTGCATCTGTATATGTTTGTTTATATTAAGTTGTTGAAAAAAAAGTGAAACGACAAATTAAGCAATCAACTCATAACAATGCACACTTTGGTAAGAATTACTATAACAACTAAATTTATATTCAACTGTTGATGAAACAAATCCAAATTAATATAAGGCAATGGCATGACTTAAATTATGATTTCTAGGAATTGTAGATGTGATTCTAATTTTAGCATGAGATTCTATCTTTCACTTCTTGGAACCCATGAAATAATACAAATGCCTTACAATGGAAATTTTTTAAGTGTAATTGAATTGCTACGTAAATATGACTCTGTACTTATGGATCTTAGAAATAGAATTTTTAAAAATTCCACAAACTAAATTGTGAAGGATTTAGTTCATGCATTACTAGATCAAATTATTCCTACCTTAGAAAATGAAGCTATAAACAAAATTAAAGGTAGTGTAAATGCAGCTACGTTTACAATATCTAAATTGATTAGATTTCTGGTTTTTCCCCTTAAGTAAACTTCAATCTTTATTAGGTACATAAATGTTGAAGACAACAGATTAAGTATAAATGAGACATTTATAGGGCTTGCTGAAGTAACTGATGTGACTAGAGAAAGAATAGCAAAAGATCCATTTGGAAATATTATGTGAGCTTTATTTAGATAATACGGATTATAGTGGACATGCATATGACAACAGTAGAAACACAAAAAAGAAATATAAAAGCGTAAAATTTAGAGAAAAAAATTGTATTACTGAGGGAGGGGGGGTCTCTTGAATGTTAAATCTGTCAGGCCAAACGTTCTCTCTCTGGTGTGGGAAGGGGGGTGCCAAGTCAGGTATCATCCTCGTCATCTGATTGAGGTTCAAAGTGACATGGTCTGTCCCAAAATATCCCTAGTGTTTTGCTATGGTACATTAATATAACTGAACTATGCATTTTGAGGGTTAATTCTTATTTGAAAAAATATAGAAAACTGTAATATTTTGATTTGTTTCTAATCTCGCTTTGTTTCCCTTCCAGGATACGTTGGTGCCGCTACTGTAGGAGCTGCTTGCTGGTGGTTCATGGCTGCTCCTGATGGGCCCCAATTGACTTACTATCAACTAACACACCATCTTGCTTGCCATCAGGATACTAAGAACTTCGTTGGTGTGGACTGTACAATATTCTCTGACCCTCATTCCATGACAATGGCCTTGTCAGTACTTGTTACAATTGAGATGCTTAATGCTCTTAATAGGTAAGTTTTCCTTCTTTAGTTTAACAAAGCATTTAACTTTCGTGTATTTTAGTTTTATTGGACTAATATAATGGGCAATTATTTGACCTTTAACTTACTTTTTTGCTCTCTGAAAATAATTGTTTGTATTAATTTTTTAAAAATTTTTTAACATTCTTTCCTTGATTGAAGAAAATGAATATTTTCTAAAATTTTAAATTTTATATTTTTGTCTTTGGGAATAATCGGTCTTTTGCTGCAATAAATTTATTTTGTCAACAAAACCCTAAAGCAGGAAAATAGTTCAATTTTTATACTTCAAATGCAGCTAGTGTAAAAAAAAATTTTTGATAAATTTTTCTGTTTATTTAAAGTAAGTATTGAAAAGTACTTGTTTCTAAAAAGGTTGATCTTTAACATAAATCCTTTATATTTATTGTGTAAAACATTTAATAATGCAAAGTTATTGATGAAATGTTTTCTCTTTTAGTTTGTCTGAAAACCAGTCTCTAATTTTGATGCCTCCTTGGACTAATTTGTGGTTAATTTCTGCCATCACCTTGTCCATGACTCTGCATTTCATCATTCTCTATGTGGATATATTATCGGTAAGTATTTCTGTCCTGATTTGTGCTGTCAAATATCTTTTGAAATGCACAACTTGTTAGTCTTATCTTTATAATTTTTAAATCAATCTTGAGATTTTAAAAATATAAAAATAAAATCTATGATCGTAAATTTCAAATTATGTGGCAGCATTCTTTTTCAAGTCAGTATTTGTCTTAATTAAAATTATTAACCAGCTGAAACTGGTTTGAAACAATCATGAAACTTCTCTATCATTATATATATCAACATTTGATAGTCTCGTGATTGCCTCAAACCAGTTTAAGCTGGTTAATAATTCATAAGAATTCAGATAATGAATCATTTTGAAAGCAAGTTATAATTTTAGTTGGCGATAAATCACCAATTGTGATAACATTCTGTATTTTCCCATAACCCTAAAACCAAAAAAAATGATGCCTTAGTAGTGATAAATTGCCCATTTGTTATCACATTTTCTATTTCATACAATCTCATGTTCAAAATTGCATTTTCCTAGATTTAATTTGCCATAGTCATTAACTTATTTTTTAATCAGTTTTTTAAATATGATGGCAACTATTTCATAAAAGCTAATTTCTTGCAGTGTTGTGCAGAAGAAATTTAATTTTTACATTTTTCAAAATTAATTGTTAAACAATAAATTGACTATATTTTTGAAAATTCATTAAAAATTGAAATTTAATTAATGGTTCAAAACATTTGTACCATCAAAACTATTTTTTCAACTTCAATATGATGTAAAAATCAATCTTATGCTGTACTACTTTCGTGAATTTGTCAATCAATTTTGGATTTTATATAGTAACAATATTTCCACTCTTGCGTTTTTTTGGTTGTAAAATTTTAGACCATTTTTGTTTCAAATTTTGTAGTAACTCTAAATCAAGGAAATTAAATTTTTAAATGAAGAATTAATGACAAAATAAAGTGAATCTAATAAATGGTATAATTTTTATTGATATCAAAAGGATTTTTTAAAGGAATTTAAGCTGATAAATTTTTAAATCTTAAAAGTTACTTTGTGACCAATATTTTGAAGGATTCAGTGTGGGGTAGTGATCTATCATCTGGTGTTTTAATCTAGTTTAGAGCAAAACAATACGTTTTTCTGAAAAACTTTTTTTAATTGTCATTGTTCTGACAGATTTATTATAAAAATAAGTTAAAACATGACAAGAATTGCTTCAAAATCAATATTTATATGAATTTTTAAAAAATTATTTTTTAATGATTTATTTGTATTTCTTCTGAGATATCATCCTGCTTCAAAAAAAATAAATAAATAAATATATTTTCTTTTTCTCTTTGTGGAGAGCAAGTAAATGTGCTGCTATTACTTATGGTTGCCACACTACCAGGAAAACAAAAAAATTTAATATTGTCTTTTTTTTAAATTAAAAAAAAACAGGAAAAGGAAATCTATTTTTTATAAAAACTAGGAATTTCTTAATTCTCTCTTCTCACATCTATAAAATGCCCGTATTTTAAGATAGCAAGAATAAAAGATCATAGTCATAGCTACCATAAACAAAACAATACCATTCTTAATTATGAAATGCAGAAATTTGTCCTTTTTCTCTCCCTGCATATAGATCTGCCCAGTTTTGATTTGCTCAGTTTTTTCTAATACTGTGAAATTTCTGAATTTCAGCAAATGGGCATGCACAAGACCTCTGTAATTGTATGAAAGAATAGAATGTATTTCTCTGGCAAGAACATTCAGTCTGTAGAGGTGCACAGTTGTGTTTAGTCTCTCACACATTTATCGAATGTTTATTAGTTAAGAAAGTGTGAACTTATTCAAAGTAGGTTTAGAGATTTTTTTAAAAAACAAGCTGCTCAAAATCTGTATTTAATATCAAAAAGTCATCTGAATTTCGTTGAATAATCATTCAACGAATTTTCAAAATCCATTTGTTGCCTACTGTTTGCTTTGTAAGAAAATAATATACTTGGGTAATAGGGTTAGTTTTTCTATTCCTGGTCATGCTTAGAAAAGACTGCAAACCAGTTCAAAAGAACAATCATTGATAGTGGACATAGTATCTAATGGGAATTTTGAACTTTTTGGCTCAAGAATAATTTAAAATTGAATTTTTATAGGCATTAAAACTTGTTGCATCATATTCATCCTTTATTGCATTCAATGATACATCAGAATTTTCATATATATTCGCTGAAAGTGAAAAAGTTAAACAGTGTACATGAAGCTGTTTAGAAATGTCACATCCTTATTTCTTAAAGAGCTGAGCTCCATGAAACTCGTGGTTAAAAATGTGCAGAAATTGATACCCATGTTGGCAAAAATGAATTTAACAAGATGCTTTGTTTTATTTCACCCAAGTCCTTTTTTGTGACTTGCAGTTAAAGAACATGATGGGTAATGTGTCATTCTAAATTCTAAATATTTTTTTCTATGTGTCAATATAAACATTCTTATAATATGTTATTATTTTGAATAATGTTAAATTGTTGGTCCTTACGTTGCTTTTTCCATTCCTTAAAACCACTTATTCTAACTTGTACAATAGTGTTATTTATCATCTTGAATATATGTACAGGGAAAAAACAGGGGATTTTCCCCCTGTTGTAAGTCACAATCCTGTTAGTGTACAATAAATTAAGAGTTTTTAAATAAATGCTAAATGTTTTCTGAATTTTGAAGGTATTCTGACATTATTACTGTTACTGAGTTAATCTTATAAATATCAATATAGGAAAAAAAATTATAAAATATATTTTCCCTGCTCTCAAATTGAATTCTTTTCTTTTCAGGCTGTGTTTTCTGTTTGCCCTCTGTCTGTTACTGAATGGCTGGTTGTCCTGAAGATATCTTTTCCAGTCATAATTCTAGATGAAACGATGAAATTTTTCTCAAGGAAATTCTTAGAAGGCCGCAATCCTTTCACTGAATTGCACTGGATGCTCGCACTGTGGGCCATTTACATAGGACTCATGATTTATTCTCCAATATAAGTGGACTGTGATAGAGAAACCATTGCATCATCTCGTGACAAACATTTAAATGGTGTCAAGTTTTAAACTCTTTACAGCAAAAGATCAACGTACTCTCGAGTCTTCGGGCAAATGGCACTTAAAGGGGAAATCTGTTGCCGATCTAGAGTATTGCGTTGTGGAAATAGTAGTGCTTGAACATTTTATCAGTGCTGTGAACCTCGAGTCCCTGTAGACTGGAAAAGAATTTTTACTTTATTTATTTTTTTCTTTTAAAATATTTATATATATGAAATTGCCTTTGAAAGTTCAATTTTATTTAAAGAAATATTGCATTTGTTGGACTTGCAGAGTTGTTGCTTTTGAAATTTTTATTTTCACTTATTTAATTTTGCTTCATTTACACACTTGCTTCTAATAATGAAACAGATAGCGTGCAAACCTGGTTTCTAAAAGCATTTCGATTTTCTTTCATGTAAATTATTTTCTTAGGAATGAAGTTTTAGCATGCTACTGGTAATTTCCCATCCTCAACTGCTTAGTCTCATTTGTGAGGATCATATATTTGATAAGTGCTTTTGGAATAATACATTCCATAAAATATAAATGTAAAAATATTTAATGCATTTATGATTCTTTCAGGCACTTGTTTAAAATAAAAATGGCATTTCTTGTACTTTTCTCCCAAAGTTTACATTATTAAAAATAAAAATAATTAATGCAAGTAATCTTTTCTTGCATTTGAAAATTTCATTTCTCTTATCACTTTCTTTTCACGCCAAAGATTTGTATTTATTCAAACTAGGAAAATTCTTTATTTTTTTAAGCATAGGTTTATTTATCATTGCAAAAAATTGCAATAATATTTTTAAAGGATTTGCATTTAGTATTTAGATTCAAAATGTAGTTACTTTTCTTCACATTTCAATTAGAATTTGTTATATGTGTAAAATTTAGTTACATGAAATAAGAGAAAACAAGGATTTAAAACTGTTTCTTCAGCCATAAATGTTCTAATGCAAGTATTTTACAGAGCAATACAAAGAATTTGAGTATTTTGTAAATTAAAACATGATTGTTCTGTAGTTCTTTCAAACTAAGGAAGATAGATTAGTTTAGCTACATCTTCTCCCTCTTTGTGTTGTTATACTGAATTTATTCACCTATAATGTTTAATTGTAATATAAACTAAAGGAAATATACAAAGAAAAGCATATCTCCGTAACAAATTTCAATTGAAAATCTAAATATATAGATGTATTTTTACTGTAACTACTTAAGGCCTTTTATTTGTGTGCTTTCCTTCTTTCAAAAGGTTACTTAAAATTCTATTTGCATTTTTTGGTCAAAATTCTTCATGTTAGGTCTAATGCTTGTACATCATATTTAAGTGTTTTAAGTAGTGACTGTGCATTAGACTGCTTTGATTTTGCTCATAATCAAAATTAAGTGATGATTCACCATCTGTACAAAAAAAAAAAATAAAAACGTTTTATACATACATCTTAGGCAGCATAAAAGTAATATGGTGTTTAGACGACAGAAAACATCGATTTCTGTAAATATCCTGTTCTAAAGACTGAGTTGACAAGTAGCCTCTTTCTATGTCAGCATCCATTTTACTATTTACTGCCATTCTACTTTGTGTCTATTAATGTAGAGCAGATATTTATCAGTGCAACCCTTTATGCATTTGTTCGTAATAATGTACAGAAAAATCATGTATGTTATGGGAAACCGTAAGGTCTCCTTTTCAGAAGTCAGGTTTTTATAATGAGTATTAAATAAATATTTGTTGGCTGAACATTTTGGACCTTTCTCTTGCTTTTTGAAGAAACAAACATACATTTAAACATTAAGATAAAGTTTGTAAAAATCCATTCATACTTTTATTTGATTGAAGGATTTTCTAATTGACAGAATTTGCATTATAAGCCACTTTGTAGCTTAATGTCATACTTTTTACTGTACAGTTATATTATACAATATAATTGTATGGGAGAAATAAAAATTGGGTTGGTTATGTAAAATACTGGTTCAAGAAACAAATTATATTTTCAGTTATCATTTCTTGGGGATGTGCTTATTTATGTCCTATCATTTAAAAGCTGTTTTATATTCGTTATATTAAATATGTACATTAAGTTTAGAGGATATAGAATAAGATAACATTATCATTCACTAAAAAATTTATAACGTAACTACATAAAAAAGGGGCACTTCAGAATTTTGCCAATAGATATAATTATTGCATTTCTACATACAAGAAATAGATAAAAAGATGTAGTAATAATTAAGATTAAAGAGGTTACCAGACAAACAAGAAAGTATACATCTCTAAAATCATTATTGAAGGAAATGGACATAAACATGTTTTAATTATTATTCAGTTAAGTAGCTTTAGTGTTTTATAAAAATAGTTTGTCCAGACAAATCAGAAAATTGTTTTAACACAAATTTTATTTTTATAAATATGTATTTACAATTTAGAAAATCAAGATTAAAATTTTCCAGCTCTCTTCCTTGCTGTATATTTTGTATCGGGCCGCACTTCCCTAGAAAAAAAATTATAGTATGAAAAGTCAGAAAATCAACTTTATCATGCAAATAACTTAATTTCAGCTGTTTGAATAATATATAATCTTTCATCTTCAGTATTATAACTGCTCATTTTTTATGGGTCCGTCCCCAAATTAATATGAATGTTTTGTGCTTCCAAGTACAACTCAATTCTTAAAGACAAACCAAAATAGGTGCATTTTTTTATAAATTAATGTCTATACATTCTTGATAGCCCTTTGGATTTGTTTCAGATTTTAACTACAAATTTTGAATGAACTCTTTTAAAAGACCATATACCAAATAATCTTTTTAGCTGAAAGCATATTCAGACTTATAAGATTTAAATTGTAGTAATTAATCAAAATTTCACACTTTGTATATGGGGGGGATTATAATTCCTTAGTATTAATACTACTTTGCTAAGCATGAAAAAATGTTACTTTCTTTTAAAAACAGATATAACTAAACATAATAACTTACTTTCCTTGACGTCGCCTTCGTTCCTTTTTCTCTAATATCCAATTTCTTGATGTTTTCACGGATTCACCACGCTTAATTTTGTCTTTCTTCCTGATTATAGAGAAAAATAAAATAAATTTAAATTTATTTTACTTAAATTAAAACAGTACTTCAGCAAACCAGCTGGTTGTATATTAGAAATTATATTTAAAATTTCCAACTACATTTTAATACATAAACAAAAGTTTTAGCTTGGAATATTTAAAAAAATATTTTATGTAGTAATTTAAAGGTTTCTAACTTATTAATCAATAACTGGATTTGGATAAGGTCTTGAAAATTATGCCAGAAGATAAAGAGAAACTAAGCTAGAAAACAACTTACTGAGCTTTAGAATATTTGGCTTGTCGAGCTACTTCCTCATCTGTTCCTAAGGCAGCAGGCAGTTTCTGTGGGCCACCTGTTAGAAGCACAAGGAAATATCTGCACAGAAAAAGAAAGAAAAAAAATTGTGAATATTATAAAACTTTTTCTGTATTGTGCTACACATTTTTGAGAATTCATAGTAAAAAAAAAGTAATCTTTTATAATATATTATCACTAATCTTTGATATTGATAAAATATTTTTATATTATTCATTCCAATGTCCAAAAATACATGCAATCAATCATGTTTAAGAAAGCGTCATAAAACTTAACTCTAAAGAAGAAATATATTTTAAAAAATATATATAAAAGATTAATTCTATTCCTATTTAGATCAACAAAGAAAATTTTATTTTAGTTACTCTATTAAATATCAAAAAAGTATCAGTTTTCACTAGAATTGAACTTGCATTTTATCAATAATGATTTCAATTTTCATTACAAACTGTTAAAACTCTATTTAAAGTATTGAAAATTAATAAATTTAAGTATTGAAGATTTAAAAAACTTTATTAACACCAAGTGTCATGGACTTTCAAGTTTAAAAAAAATGCATTTGAACAGTTTTTATTCATCCATTCATTAATAAAATAAGACATAAATAAATATATAAGGGAGACATTGAACTAATAGTAGGAATAGAAAAATAAACTTTTAAAGCATAATTATTTCTATGTAATTTTTTTTGCTTAAAATGCATGCTCTAAATTTATGTAATGAAAAAATATATTTACTTTTTAGCTTTGGTACTGTTAGGATAATCAACAACCAGCCCACCTCCAAACCCTGCCCTCATAGCTTGTGTAGTGACAAGTTCAATCTGAAAAATCACAGAATAGAAATACATAACTTCCATTTTGAAAGGAAGATGTATACGAGGACATATAATAACTGTATAAAATTTTTAATATCAATAAATTCCATTACAGAAGTAGGAGGCCGAGATGTTCTGAAATTATATATGGAATTAACAATCAAGTTTTGCCATACTTAAAGTTCATGGAAACCTTTTTAAATACCGAGGCATTTCATAAATAAAAAATAACAGAAGTATATAAATTTCCAATTGATCTGAGTGATCAATTGGAAATTTAAAAGTGAAAGTTCTAGTGAAAGATTATAGTTATATAAAAATTGTATCATCTCTTGAATGATTATCATAGAGTTAATACCTACATTCCAGTTCAACAACTAATTCATGACACTTAAATTGCAAATAATGGTTGTTAAAACATAATTGAATATCAAATGTATTTCTAACAGCATTGCAAAAAAATGGCACATGGAGGAAATTATATATGTTAAAATAAACAAAACATAGTATTTAAAAAAAGGGTATATTTTAAAAGAATTTTCACCACAGAATATTTAAATTTCAAGTATATCAATATTAACTATAAATTCTAAGTAGAAACGTAATATTTGATATCACAATGAATACTCCAAGATTAGGTTTTTAAAAAAGCAATATTCAACCTCAAAACAAAGAAAGCTTCAAATTCAGAAACTATTAAATTTTTATGTCAGAAAATTTACACAAAATGCAATTCAATAGTTGAACTATTTCAAGAATATGCTGAATACTTATTTTTTAGATCTTACCAGAATTTGGTAATATAATTATGAAAATGTAGAATGATATATGGTTGAAACTGGACAAATCTTTCCAAAGCATAAAATATCAATTTTAAACATGGTTAATGGTATCCATAACTAGAGATGCCTGTATCTGATTGCAATGCAACAAGAAATTTTTCTGTATTTCTGCATCTTCTGACTATGTCAAACCAGGCAAGTAAGTATAAATTAAAAACACATAACATATATATCCTGAATCCTTTCTTTTGTGTTTTAAAACAATTCTGATCAGGATACACACAAATTTTACATTGTTTTTATGTACCAAAGTTGATTCTTCAATATATATATATATATATATATATATATATGAAGAATAAATTTTAATTACTTAAAAAGAAAATTTCACACACATGTATTTTTTTAAACATTATTTTGGAACAGAAACTGATTTGAAAGTGAGAAAAGCTATAAAATTTTATTCATATTCGATGATACAATTATATTGTATTGAAGCCCATTTGTTCTCTTAATTCATTCCTAAGCAAGACCTGATACCTCACTTTTGAATTGAGTTTTTTATTTAGTATTTGAATAAATTAATTGTAAGTATTAACTTAATGTGTGGAAAGAGTTTAATTATAGCAAGAGATTAAATTAACTATACTCTTATCACTAAAATATATTAAATTGTTTATTTGCAAATAGATATTTTTATAGCTATAAAACTATTTATTTTATTACAAATACTAGAGAGATTAAAAATTATAATTTTTTTTTTATCTCAATGGTGTCTTGCAATATTATTCCTATATGGATACCACAATGTGGCCCTGCTTATTATTATTATTATCAAAGAAAAGGCTTAAGATACAAACAATGCTATTTTTTTGTATTGTGGTGCATTAAATGATAATTGTTTCATAGGTGTACATTTTAATTATTTGCTAATATGTTAACAGAGTTAAGCAGTCACTTCACCAGAGTTCACAGTTTCTAATAAGTTTTTACAAATATGAAAATCTTCTATGTATTTGCACATTTTTTTAGTTAACTTCAATATCAACAAAATAAAAATGAGATGAAAAGAAGGAAATATATATATATCAAAAATCTTCAGAAAATTTCTATTTCTTCAAGCATTTCATCCTTCTGAAGTCTAAAATCAACCAAAGGCATAACTTGAAATGAACAATGATTTCAAAATTTGATCCAAGAAGTTATACCAATTGAAGATAAGTAATTACTATTCAGACAAAAGACTTTTCTCTTTTCATAAATGAAAATAATTGCTAGCACGTAAGATATTTGCAAATATCAAAAGATTTCCATATATCGATTCCAGAATGCCAATGCTTGAAATCACTAATTTTATATTTCTACAAGTAATAAAAGCCAATATTTCATATCCTTTAACATAATGTAATATAACATCAATATGAATTTCAATTTATATTATTAACAAATATAAAAGTAAAAAATACACATCTTCTTACTTGTGTTGCATTTTCAGGGTAAAACTGAAAGACAGCACGAGCTCCTCGACTCTACAAAGAAGCATCATAATTTTATACATAAAAAAAGGTCCATAAATGCATTTAATAAATCAGTTTTTAATAGAATTTTTATTTAAAATTATCATAATAAATATTTTTAAAAAATTCAAAAGTGTAAATAACATTTATGAAGATGAATTATTACAAGAATTGTATATTTTATTAAATAAATTGAAAAGCTAGTAATATACATTAAAATAATCAAAATGCTTCTTCTTTTGATTAAAAAATTAATAAAACAAAAGTAAAAAAAATATTTCATTACCAAGCATCCATATAAAGAAGTGAAAAAAGTATATAATCGCTTGGCTGGTTTGTGATCCCTTTTGTCTGCATTACAAAGCCACTGGAGAGCTGAAATACTGTTAAAAAAATATTTCTTGTCAAATAATTCTGCATGGGACAGCAGGCAAAATTTCATATACACAGTGTTTACCAAAGTGCTACAAGTGCTTTTCATCTCAGTTGAGTTCTGATTTTATAGATATAAAAATAAAGCCCATGAAAGATAAAATAAATAAGGATATATTTTGTTCAGAATAATATTTAATCTATACTTCATTGATATTTTTCAAAAATTTATAATTAAGTTTATATATTTTAAGAAATAATGTATAATTATAAAAAAATTAAAATCTCAATAAAAAAGTTTTAAATTAATTTCTTTAAAATTAGTATCATGCAATAAAATTTTCATATGTTATTTATCGTTTTTGAAGACTTAAATTTTAAATTTTCTTACTTCATGATTTTAAAACAATTTGATTGGCATTATGCCAGCATAAATAAAGGTAAGCAGTAAAGAAAAAAAATTTTTAATCTCAAAATTTTCCCTAGGATGTTAAAGCATTTCATACACCAAAGTAAAATATATTATAAAAACAACCATTGCATCCAGAATTGAAAGTTAAATTGTAAATTAGATAACATATGCAATACAGCAATTTTTTTTCCGTGACATTGAAGAAAATAACTGTATATAAAGGATTTATTTTTCCTCCCTTCATTCCTCATTAAAATAAAATCAGATTTTAAAAAGTTTATTTAGGTTTTAAACAATTTCAACAAAAGTTTTTACTTCATTTTCTTTTATTTGTATGTTAAGAAATTGAAATAAAACTACCTTATAGCTCCATCAAAAGCTCCGGCTCTAAAGCATAATCCTTGTCCCATATCTGCCAGAATAATATCACCTTCAACTTCTCTTTCTTTGGCTACACCTGTTAAAAGACGTATTAACCACTTATGATAAAAGAAAAAATAAACAGAAAAGGATGGAATTTTTCTCTACGCTACTCAGAATTTTAAAATGTATGTATTTAAGCATTCTTTGCCAACTTAATGAATTCAATAAAAAGTTTAAACAAATACTAAGTTGATGAGGTGTAAGTGATTTATAAAAATAAGTTGCTAAGCTACGACTTTATTACAAAGATTTTCCTTTTAACTTTGGCATAAATAATTTTTGAGGCATTTGAAGCTATTTAGTAATAATTGCAAACGTTTTAAATTCAATTAAAAAATTTTGATATTCTAAAAATGATTAAGTTGTGCTGCAAAAAATATATCCTTAACACTTCTACACACTGAACTTTTATCTCTCTAATACTTTTCTATATAATTTCTCAGAAATTGTGAATGCAATAAATAGGCTTCTAGATGTTCCTATTTTGAAATTCTGCAGCTTAAATGCAATTTTGTTTTGAAAACCTTAAAAACTGCCTTAATTAAGTTTCAGTAATTCAGTGTATATTAATGTGATACACATTCAGTTTTCAAGCAATTTCAAAAACAACAACAACAAAAAAACATTTGTTGTCTATTTTATATAATTTTTGCAAATTTTCTTCAACAAGTACTATTTCTAAGACTTGCCACAGTTAATACTTTTCACTGTTAATAATTAAAAATTTAGTATAATAAACAAAATATTTCAAGAAATGTCTCTTCAAAACAAAGAAACTAATACATTGGTAGATGATGAATTGCTGACCAATAAGGAAAAATTCAAGAAGTCTTTTTTTTTAAATGATAAATTGCTAACTATTATTATGTAAAAAAAAAAAACCTCTATAAAAATTTTACAAATAGAATTCTGAAAGAATAGTTAAAATTTAAAAAGTTTTGATGAAATAATCATTATTTAATAAGAATAAATATTTCTCAGCCCACACAGTAAGAATTCATGAAAATTCTATCCCTCCTTATGACATCAGCCAAGTTAATTTACATTTGAATGGAACTGCTACTACAAAATTTGAGAAATATCTTACCTTAATTCAAAAAACTACTCTGTACAAATTTAATGGGGAAAATAAAAAAGAACAGAGAACATTTAGTTCTAAAATAATCCTATGTTATGTATGAAAAAAAAAAAAAAGGTATCCTTACTTATTGATAATAGTAATTCATTAAATCACAGTAAAATTCTTTTCAGAGCATTTCCTTTTTTACATAGTTTATGAATTTGAGAATTTGAAAAATTTTAATATCAAACAAGAAACTGGAATATTTACCAAGCATAGCTTTGCTAATGTCAATGCCAACCCAATAATGTCCTTGTTCCTCAAGAGCTTCTCCACTTAATCCAGAACCACAACTGAAACATAATGCTAAAACTTGACAACATATTTTTTCAAATTTTGTTATTAATTTACTAATTGCTTTTAGCAGAAAGCTGGGTTACTTATCATATTAATTGGAATGATGTCGATTAACTTATTTAATTTAATTATATAACTAAGTTACTTTATCACATGTCATTAAATATATCTATAGCTTTTGAATTATTTATGTGATAATCATTATCCCATTACATGATAAATCTAATGCAGAAATAAAAATTACTTTAAGCTTAATATTTCACAGAGAGAAAGTTGAAATAAAAATCATTATTTTTTCAATAATAGAATAGAGAGGCTATTCCCAAATAATATATATATATATATATATATATATATATATATATATATATATATATATATATATATATATATATAGCATGAAATAAATATAACTTTTAAAGAGGGAAGAAAAAAAACATTTATGTGTATGATGGGAAAATGAGGTAGATAATTGTAACAATAGAAAGTATTGTTTTAAATCATATTTAATATTTCATTTTATAGAAGAGTATAAGAAAAACATTTGTCCCATTGATGACTTAGACTACAGTGACGTCATAAAATTTTCACTACAGAAGTCAAAGTATTCTCATACATTTGGATAATTTGATACATAATTATTCGATAAAATTGCAAATGCAATAGTAGAGAAAATAAGTGGTTGTTCATTTATAATGTTACCCTGAATATATATATAATATTTTTTCATACAACATTTTAATTAATTACCATGACAACAACATTAATGACCATGCTATTTAATACAACAAGGATTTTCTCAGTACAGCAATTTTAAACCAGCATATTTAATTTATTTTTGCATCTTTTTAAAAAGTGAAAGCCTTCATTACAAGATGTTTATACATCATTACATACTAAAGCAATAACTATATACCAATATGGATCTCATATAGGATACAAATGCTTACCCTATGTCAAGTATAAAACTTGGTTGATCATTTGGTAATGCAAGCAGTTCAATGGCTCTTTCGGCCATCTGCACTTGAATTTCAATCATTCGAGAACTGTATTTAGAAAATAGGTTATTTTTAAGTAAGTCTAAAAATGATTTATTCAAATTATTTTTTAAAGCAATGAAAGATCAGTACAAAAGATGAACATTAAAAACAGAATTTTTTTCTAATAGCTGGACAAATATCTGAATCCAAGAAAAAATACATATATTCACATCAAAATTAACATTGTATATAAAACATGTTTAAGATTTCTTATCTTGAAATAAATATGTAAAATTAAATGATATACTTAATTTTTAACTTAAAGGATATTTTTTTAAAGACTTTTATAGATCTTGGATTCTTCATAGATTAACAAGATGGCTACAAATAATTAGGGTTTCAACCGGGGGAAATAATTTAAAACAATATTTAAAAATACAATATCATTAAAAATGCAATATCCATTTTATCATATTCAATTATTCTTATTTCTAATTTTTAATTACACTATAATAAATTTAAAGGATTGTTGGTGTGCCTTTTTTTCAATCAGCTAATGTAATTTATTATGGAAAAGTTTTTGCCTAATTTAATGCCAATCTGAAGGTTTGATTAACTCTAAGTGTTAACTTAAACAACAAACTTTTTTTTTTTTTTCAAATGAAACAAAACATATAAAAAAGTTTTTTTTCTAGCAAATAAAACACACGCAAAATCAGTTAATAAAAAATCCTGATACTAAAATGGAAGTCGACATATGTAATAATAGTAACATATGTAATAACTCACTTTGAGGTGTACTTTTTTGCCTCCTCTTCATTATAAAACTAGAACAAAAGGAGAGAAAAAAATATATGCTATAGAAACACATAAAAAACTTCAATACAAGAATTACAATAATTAATAATAAAATTCATTAAAATAAAGTGACCAGATAACTATTAATATTGAAAGAATTTGCTTCCTTTACATCAAACATATTTTACTAAATCCAAATCCTAGGTTCTTAAAACTGTGTTTTACAATCCAAGTGGAATAAAAAAAAATACTGATGGTGACTTTCACGATGTACCTATTAGATTCTTCAACTGTTTGTGGTGAAAACAATTAAAAGAATCTAAATTCAAAGAATCTTTATAGGTCTATAATATTGAGGGCAAAACTAATTTTTGATAACAATGTTAAGGACCTTAGTAAATACTCACACAAATTCATGATGTTGCATCAATAAAAGAATTATTCATTTCTTTTTTGTCAAAGAGCACAAGATATAATCATTGATAAAGAATGGAAACTAGCATATTTTTTCAGCTGAGCATTAAAACAGTAGAACTAAATAAATACCTACTGTAAAAAAAAGTTTTTTTTTTTATGATACTTTTTAATCCACTGTATGTAACATAATGACTGTTTGAAGCCATTTTTATCTCCACTTATTCAAATTTTCTTGAAATTTGACACAAGTGTACAACTGAAACAGATTTGCTCTGTGTAACATCAAAGAAGCACATAAACATCTTAAGGACAAATTTATCAACATAAAAATAGTACCTCTAAATATGCTGAATTGAGACCTAAACACTGTGTGTCAGCAGGTCAGATTAGCATATACTGATTGATTTCATTGCTAAACAGCAGAGATCTTTTTTCAACTACACAAAAGAAAATCTGAAATAATTCATTGTCATCTGTGATTTTTCTGAAAATTACAGCATATTGAAGTCTATGCTTATTATAAGATAATATATGAATTTAATGCACTAAACTACAAAGCCAGCAATCAAAATGATTTTTTTAAAGAAAAAAACTTTTTAGAATGTAAAAATTTAATGCCCATTCATTTTTTAGAATATCCATAGACTATGTAGGTCACATCTTTTAATTATATATTTCAAAGAAAGAAAGAAAAAAAACATGTCCGAAACATAATTATTTCCATTCCTTAGAACATAATGCAGTTGTTGTGTACAACTTTCGTAAGAAATATACACCTTGTTTTGCCAGCCAAATTTGAAAATCTTCCAAACAATTTTTTTGATTTTTCATATGGGTCTGCTGCCCAAAATATGAAAAATTCCTAAACCTCTGCTTTCATCAAGAAAATTTAAAGTAGAAGGAGAGTGGCACTTGTTTGCCACAGCTCATGGTGAGACCTTGTAAGAGGTTCTATAAAGAGAGTGACAGCTCATGCCAATTTGCAAAGATCCTGTGAAAACAAAGCAAGTTGAATGATGAATGATGCAAGTTTGCAAGATGAATTCAAACAATACTATAGCTTTTTGAATGGACGAAAACATTATGTATTCAGATTTTTTCAAATATAACTCAAAAAGACAAGAATGAACATACATATTGCTTGAAGCATCGCTTTGATCAAACATTGCCCATCAAGGGAACAAAGCAATATCATATATTCATTCTCATATCTACATTTAAAATATAAGTGAAATAGTTTTTCTTTGGATTCAAAAGATTTTTAAAAGGTTGAGCCAAAATCTTCTAATAATCTTACAGTAACGGGTATTTCAGGATAGATCACTGTTATCTATCTAGGAGACTGGTAGCTTGGATAAGTTTCAGAGAAAAATGAAGGACTTGATGAAGTAAAGGTAAATTTTTTTCTTTCATCTGAACCCTCTCCTATCCAAGAAATGCTGATTTCTGTAGATGTCAGATAAGAATGTCTGGGTAAAAGTGTTCAGTGACTCCTACTGGACACTAATGTTAGACCCAACAAATGAAGCTTTTCCATGTTTAAAAGGATAAACAGGTCCTATTATTTAATAACTATACTATACTATTATTTTAGATGCATTAGTGGAATCTTTACATTACTGTTCACATTTACTTTCATAAAAATCTCAATATATATTGTATTAATTAAAATTAGTTCAAGGCTGTTACTTAATAGAAGGGAAGCTTAAGTTTTTCTTTTTTAGAAATAAAATGATCATCATCCCAAATTTATGTTATGTCATGTTATTTACAACAATGCAAATTATACATAGAACTAATTTTAAAATATATGTTTTTGAAAAAATTAAACTAAAATTTTAAATTAAAACTAGATTAGATTTTACGAATTTTCTTTTTCTCATCTGAACTTATACAGTCCTACATATCATAGGACAAAGCATGCCAAGTACAATAAAATGGAACCTATCCCCAATATCTAGCACAATTAGAAAAACTTGAGCAACAATAAAAAAAATTCTATTCACTGTTTTAGTCCCATTTATTAGAACTTTAGAAATTTACATTCAAAAACGACTTGCTACATCTCAACCAGATTTCATACTTTAGAAAAGTATGTAAAAGTAGGTAAAACCTATAGTTTGTTTGTGTCAAATTTCAAGCAAAACTGAAATGGTGCAATTTATATCCTGCATTAAAATGACATGGTATGATCCATTCTAGAAGATTGGAGATAGGCGAGGATTGCCTCTGAATCCTAAGCGAGTTCAAACTAACTAACCAGTTTACAAAACACTGGGATTTAATGCTAACTCAAACGATCAATGTTGCAGTCTCCCTTTTATTTCCATATTTGTGTACCATTTTAGATTCTTGAGTATTACATCCAGTAGTCACCAATGTAGCAGATTAGATTGAGTGGGAATCAAACTTAGGACCTTTTGGTTTGTAATCGCATAACACAAACTTTCGACATAACAATGTCTAGTGGCTGTTATTGCTTAATAAGATCAATGATCTATTACTAAAAATTATAATTTGAATACAATAGTTTAAAAATTTTTGAATGTTACAATATCAAACAGCACGATTATATTTTGTAAATAATAATTAAAAATGTTATGTCAATTTAATCCCAAAGAAAAAGAAATCTATACTTATAATAAAGCTCAATGTGTGTGTGTGTACGTGTGTGTGTGTTGGTGCTCTTCAGGCCGGAACGTTTGACAGCTACCAAATTTGGTACATGTATACCTTGGAGGTTGGGAATGTACACCTCAGAGCCCTTTTTTTGAATTTTTAATTAGGATTTGAATTAATTAAATTTAAGCGAAATTTTGACGTATTTTCCGCTATGACTTCCAAAAATATAATCGGACTAACATAATTTTAACATCAATTTCAAGATTTAAAAAATTAGCTTTCTAATGGTATCAGTGTTTTAAAGTATAACTCAGACTTATATATAACTTTTTAAAGAAATATTTTAACCATGTATTTTTAGCATGTGACTGGATAAAATACAATAAAACAATGCTGGAAGTTCAAATAAAAAACAACAACTATCATTGCAAATCAAATCTAAAGAAATACAACTTTCAGCACGTGACTGGATAAAATAACATAAATATAAAATATTATATCTTCTAAAAAATAAATGCAAGGCAAAGGATTCTATGATTGTTTGCAATAGATATATAATTAATTCCATAAATTATATTTATTTACAGTAAACCTGATAGAATTTAGACAGGATATGCATTAAAATCCCGACTTAATGGCATATTTCTATAATCATTTGGAATATCCGTATCATTAATTCAACAATTTTTTCCCTTTTTTGCTTTTTTTAAAAAACATATTTAACATTTTGGAAATATCATCGAAAAAAACATTTTTAATATTTTGGAAGCATAATCGATAAATTGTTAGAGCATTAAACTCAAAGTTTTTCCGAATAAAGCTACCGACTCTTTAACTACTAATAATTGAATCTTTTAACTTTAACTATTTTTTAAATTTTAGCTAATGAATATGTGATTTAATTGAAAATTTTAGAACGCAATACTCATGGCGAACCAGCTGGTCGCCAAAGGCAGCTAGTATATTAATAAATTGTCACATTTGTGACTACACACAATCTTGATAAGTTTTGATTGCTTAAAGTTTCCCAAAATAGACATTATATATATATATTGGCTCAAAAAATTTAGAGTAACATGATAAATCCAAATTCCAATATAAATAACACATTGCCAATAAGTGCAAACCTGCTTTTATTTTTATATGCAAAATGGTTTAATTTAAAGTAAAAAATCTACAAAAAACTTCCAAAATGAAATGTTTCAGAATCATTTTAAATAAATATACACAGATTTTTACCTTAAAAAATTGACAGCATACCAATGAAATAGCATGTCACTATTAAATTGCACGTTTTTTGGCTCTTAAGATTACCTATAAATGTTGTAGTACTGATTAAACCGATTTTTAAGTGGTTCTGAAGATATTTTACCTCATTTTTCTTGCAACACATTGTAAATGGGTTTTGTTTCTTATTTTGTGTTTTTGAGCCAATTTTTCAAGTATGGCCAACAAATATTCAACAGCATTGATGTAAAGGTAATGTGGTAGTGTGTGTAACTCCTGTTTGCAATGAAAAAGATAGAATATTTTGACATTATGGACACTCTTTTTTGGGCCATTTTCTTGTCAGAAAATGGAATTTTTATTTAAATCCAAATTTTTAGATACTGCAAAAAATTTATTGGAATACAGTCCATATTTTCGAGTAAAAATCTGCATATGTTTATTTAAAGTGCTTCTGAAACTTTTCAATTTAGAAGTTTTTGTTGATTTTTCTTTATTTTTACTCTAAATTAAACCATTTGTTATTTGTAAAAATAAAAACACATTTGTACAACTCAGTAATTATTTATATTGGAAATGAGATTTATCATGTAAAAGTAAAGTGCATTCTAAATTTTTTAAACCAATGTATGTGTATGTATATATATATATATATATATTAGTAATTGAAAATTAAAATATAATATGTGCATACATTAAAACTGATATAAGTGTAGAAAGAAAGAAACACTTTAAAGAAACACTCTCTTAAAACAGAGAATTGGGAATTTTCGGCATACATTATGAATTATTCTCTTCATGATGGAATTAATGTTTAGAAAAAAAAAGTAAGCTACAAGATATTTTGTTAAAAAAAAGAAGATAGTATTTTTTTTTCATTAAATATGTGCTAATAACACAAAAAAAAATGACCTTTGGCTTTAAAATTCGTGGAATGGGCCAATAAGTGGATATACAAGAAATTTTCATTAAAAAAATAAGGAAACATTTTCCATTTAGAACTCCATTTTTTAAACAGTTTTCTTCTTTGCCAACATACTTATATCAGAGGGAAAAATATTTTGCAATGACATATAAAAAATAAAAGAATGCATATGCAGAAACACTAATACAGTAAAAGCTCCTTATTCGTGCTTCCTTCATTCGCATTTTCACTATTTGCGGATTTAAAAAATACAACCCAATTCCTGTATTTGTGGCTAAAAATTTCTTTATTCGCAGATCTAATAAATAACATACATAATAATAAAAGGATTCTAATAGGTATCCAACCCAATAACCTTTGTAAATGACGGGAAATGGACTGATAAAAAAAGTAAAATAGATCTTATTACAACTTTGTCTAAAGTCGGTTATTACATGCAAACTGCAAACATAGACAAAATCACGAGTGGAATAGGATGAGAAGGGTTCGAACAGATAGAATGCAGTGACATTCAGAAATTGCTTGAATCGCAAAATGAAGATCTGACTGAAACCGACTAGTAGAAAATGTAAATTCACAGCCCATTGAAGAAGAGGCTTCAACAAGTACTAGAAATGTGACATTTAATTTGAAAAATCTTAGTGAAGGTTTAAGAATGGCAAAGGAGCTTTGCGATTTCTTTATGAGCATTGATCCGTCTATGGAACAAAGTCTTATTTTTAAAAGACAAACTGCTAATGCGACAGCTGCGTATCAGTCTGAATGGAAGGAGCTTTTAAAAACTTCCAAGCAAGAGAAGATTACAAAAATCTTCAAACCATTGCCTAGTTAATAAAAATGTTCAAAAACTTCAATTAAATTGAATTATATATATATATTGCCACCTAGAAGCGTATCCTCTATAATACCATATAAACTACAATTCCGTATTCACGGTTTCTGTATTCGCGGCATATTTATGAAACATATACCCCGCGAATAAAGAGCTTTTACTGTATATAATAATATTATACATAATGATTTTATATATGTAATACACTATAATAAGCTAATATACAGAAAAACTTTACACATTCCAATGTTTTTTTATGAGTTTAAAATCTGTTAGATGCACACGATTACAAACAATCTGATCTAAATTATTTTCTAAGAGCTTATTAGGAACAGTTAGTAAAAACCAATTATTAAAAACTTAACTACAACTTCATTTTAAAAGCATCTCTAAGGCTAAATTCTAAAGGTATATATATACACATATTTATATAAAGAACATACAATTTCTGGAGGAGCAACGTGCTCCGGCCTGTGATTCGACATATTTGGTTTAAAAATTGAATATTTTTACCGGATTACTATTTACAATGTGCACATGTGCAACATGATAAATAACGCATTGCCAAATTATTCCAGTCAGTGTAATTTAACTGAAATTTTAATATC